>CM072806.1:50114313-50117262 GCA_037013495.1 Hippophae tibetana
GGGTTTAGGGTTTAGGGTTTAGGGTTTAGGGTTTAGGGTTTAGGGTTTAGGGTTTAGGGTTTAGGGTTTAGGGTTTAGGGTTTAGGGTTTAGGGTTTAGGGTTTAGGGTTTAGGGTTTAGGGTTTAGGGTTTAGGGTTTAGGGTTTAGGGTTTAGGGTTTAGGGTTTAGGGTTTAGGGTTTAGGGTTTAGGGTTTAGGGTTTAGGGTTTAGGGTTTAGGGTTTAGGGTTTAGGGTTTAGGGTTTAGGGTTTAGGGTTTAGGGTTTAGGGTTTAGGGTTTAGGGTTTAGGGTTTAGGGTTTAGGGTTTAGGGTTTAGGGTTTAGGGTTTAGGGTTTAGGGTTTAGGGTTTAGGGTTTAGGGTTTAGGGTTTAGGGTTTAGGGTTTAGGGTTTAGGGTTTAGGGTTTAGGGTTTAGGGTTTAGGGTTTAGGGTTTAGGGTTTAGGGTTTAGGGTTTAGGGTTTAGGGTTTAGGGTTTAGGGTTTAGGGTTTAGGGTTTAGGGTTTAGGGTTTAGGGTTTAGGGTTTAGGGTTTAGGGTTTAGGGTTTAGGGTTTAGGGTTTAGGGTTTAGGGTTTAGGGTTTAGGGTTTAGGGTTTAGGGTTTAGGGTTTAGGGTTTAGGGTTTAGGGTTTAGGGTTTAGGGTTTAGGGTTTAGGGTTTAGGGTTTAGGGTTTAGGGTTTAGGGTTTAGGGTTTAGGGTTTAGGGTTTAGGGTTTAGGGTTTAGGGTTTAGGGTTTAGGGTTTAGGGTTTAGGGTTTAGGGTTTAGGGTTTAGGGTTTAGGGTTTAGGGTTTAGGGTTTAGGGTTTAGGGTTTAGGGTTTAGGGTTTAGGGTTTAGGGTTTAGGGTTTAGGGTTTAGGGTTTAGGGTTTAGGGTTTAGGGTTTAGGGTTTAGGGTTTAGGGTTTAGGGTTTAGGGTTTAGGGTTTAGGGTTTAGGGTTTAGGGTTTAGGGTTTAGGGTTTAGGGTTTAGGGTTTAGGGTTTAGGGTTTAGGGTTTAGGGTTTAGGGTTTAGGGTTTAGGGTTTAGGGTTTAGGGTTTAGGGTTTAGGGTTTAGGGTTTAGGGTTTAGGGTTTAGGGTTTAGGGTTTAGGGTTTAGGGTTTAGGGTTTAGGGTTTAGGGTTTAGGGTTTAGGGTTTAGGGTTTAGGGTTTAGGGTTTAGGGTTTAGGGTTTAGGGTTTAGGGTTTAGGGTTTAGGGTTTAGGGTTTAGGGTTTAGGGTTTAGGGTTTAGGGTTTAGGGTTTAGGGTTTAGGGTTTAGGGTTTAGGGTTTAGGGTTTAGGGTTTAGGGTTTAGGGTTTAGGGTTTAGGGTTTAGGGTTTAGGGTTTAGGGTTTAGGGTTTAGGGTTTAGGGTTTAGGGTTTAGGGTTTAGGGTTTAGGGTTTAGGGTTTAGGGTTTAGGGTTTAGGGTTTAGGGTTTAGGGTTTAGGGTTTAGGGTTTAGGGTTTAGGGTTTAGGGTTTAGGGTTTAGGGTTTAGGGTTTAGGGTTTAGGGTTTAGGGTTTAGGGTTTAGGGTTTAGGGTTTAGGGTTTAGGGTTTAGGGTTTAGGGTTTAGGGTTTAGGGTTTAGGGTTTAGGGTTTAGGGTTTAGGGTTTAGGGTTTAGGGTTTAGGGTTTAGGGTTTAGGGTTTAGGGTTTAGGGTTTAGGGTTTAGGGTTTAGGGTTTAGGGTTTAGGGTTTAGGGTTTAGGGTTTAGGGTTTAGGGTTTAGGGTTTAGGGTTTAGGGTTTAGGGTTTAGGGTTTAGGGTTTAGGGTTTAGGGTTTAGGGTTTAGGGTTTAGGGTTTAGGGTTTAGGGTTTAGGGTTTAGGGTTTAGGGTTTAGGGTTTAGGGTTTAGGGTTTAGGGTTTAGGGTTTAGGGTTTAGGGTTTAGGGTTTAGGGTTTAGGGTTTAGGGTTTAGGGTTAGGGTTTAGGGTTTAGGGTTTAGGGTTTAGGGTTTAGGGTTTAGGGTTTAGGGTTTAGGGTTTAGGGTTTAGGGTTTAGGGTTTAGGGTTTAGGGTTTAGGGTTTAGGGTTTAGGGTTTAGGGTTTAGGGTTTAGGGTTTAGGGTTTAGGGTTTAGGGTTTAGGGTTTAGGGTTTAGGGTTTAGGGTTTAGGGTTTAGGGTTTAGGGTTTAGGGTTTAGGGTTTAGGGTTTAGGGTTTAGGGTTTAGGGTTTAGGGTTTAGGGTTTAGGGTTTAGGGTTTAGGGTTTAGGGTTTAGGGTTTAGGGTTTAGGGTTTAGGGTTTAGGGTTTAGGGTTTAGGGTTTAGGGTTTAGGGTTTAGGGTTTAGGGTTTAGGGTTTAGGGTTTAGGGTTTAGGGTTTAGGGTTTAGGGTTTAGGGTTTAGGGTTTAGGGTTTAGGGTTTAGGGTTTAGGGTTTAGGGTTTAGGGTTTAGGGTTTAGGGTTTAGGGTTTAGGGTTTAGGGTTTAGGGTTTAGGGTTTAGGGTTTAGGGTTTAGGGTTTAGGGTTTAGGGTTTAGGGTTTAGGGTTTAGGGTTTAGGGTTTAGGGTTTAGGGTTTAGGGTTTAGGGTTTAGGGTTTAGGGTTTAGGGTTTAGGGTTTAGGGTTTAGGGTTTAGGGTTTAGGGTTTAGGGTTTAGGGTTTAGGGTTTAGGGTTTAGGGTTTAGGGTTTAGGGTTTAGGGTTTAGGGTTTAGGGTTTAGGGTTTAGGGTTTAGGGTTTAGGGTTTAGGGTTTAGGGTTTAGGGTTTAGGGTTTAGGGTTTAGGGTTTAGGGTTTAGGGTTTAGGGTTTAGGGTTTAGGGTTTAGGGTTTAGGGTTTAGGGTTTAGGGTTTAGGGTTTAGGGTTTAGGGTTTAGGGTTTAGGGTTTAGGGTTTAGGGTTTAGGGTTAGGGTTTAGGGTTTAGGGTTTAGGGTTTAGGGTTTAGGGTTTAGGGTTTAGGGTTTAGGGTTTAGGGTTTAGGGTTTAGGGTTTAGGGTTTAGGGTTTAGGGTTTAGGGTTTAGGGTTTAGGGTTTAGGGT
>CM072807.1:1212500-1580000 GCA_037013495.1 Hippophae tibetana
ATGGCTGATAAAGTTATGGCTAACCGAGTCTTGACCTATGAAGTTCCAACCAACCAAGTCTTGGTCAACAAATTTCTAACTAACCAAGTCCTAGCCAATGAATTTATGGCCAAAGAAGTTCTAGCTAACTAAGTCCTAGCCAACTAAATTTTGGTTGGTGATGTCCTGGCCAATGACGTCCTAGGCTGTGACTTTCTAGTTGCCTTATTCTTGGCTGGCCCTTTCATGACCGGTAATTCTTTGGCTAGTCAATGCAATCTTTTTTTGCTATGTACATGAAAAAAATTCTAGGATCCTTGTAGGATACATTAATTAAATAATTTCCTTCTTTCTAGAAGGAAAGAAGGATTTGCATAGGTGTGGGATCCTTGATATTGTTCTCATAGGTACTTCTACTTTCTAACACTTAGACTCTTCTTCGTAACCCTTTTTTTCTCAACTCATGTACTCCCATTTCTCATTATAGCTTACATGTAGATATAGAGGGTTGGACACCTTTAAGAAGTCTAGGATGTATGGATCATATCTTGACCACCTTAGGTTTTTGAGGAAAAGTATGCTGGTATACATTAATAATTGGCCCCCTAATCAACCATACCCTCACCAATTGGCCACCATCTTGCCCAGTAATGACACTTCTGGCCTACCATTTTATGACCGAAAATGATACTTTTGATCGGTCAAAATCCCAATCAGCCACTTCCTAATCGATCACACTCCTAGTTGGCCACCCTTCTAACTGACCAGTCACGTTCTTGGTTGGTTATACCTTCTAATAATGACCCATTTGGCCAAATTGTGGTTTTATTTTTGGACCATGTGTTAGCTCTATTGGGAGATCAATGGCTTTGAATTTTAGGTGTCATTTAACTTATATCTATAGCCTTATTTTT
This sequence comes from Hippophae tibetana, assembly GCA_037013495.1. Lineage (NCBI taxonomy): Eukaryota > Viridiplantae > Streptophyta > Magnoliopsida > Rosales > Elaeagnaceae > Hippophae > Hippophae tibetana. The sequence continues at coordinate 1,213,394 of CM072807.1, forward strand.
TTTTCAAGACTTGTTGTATTTATTAGAAATATTTCTAAGTTGAGGATGACCTGTTGGTCCAAGTGTTGATTAGTTAGCCCCTCAATCTACCAGCCTTCTTACTTGAAGTACTTGAACTTGTTCAAGTGGTCCAAGCATGAGATATTTCTCAACTTAGGAAATATTTAGTTACCACTTTGTTAGAGACTAATCATCTCACTTATTGAAGCCTTGTAGGCCTAAGTATAGTATAGGAATTTAAATAAAATTCCTAGATATAAGGCGATATGGCTTATAAGTCATGGCTATTTTTTAGGATACCACTTATTCACTACCTTGGAAAAGGTGTATGCCTTGGCTGAATATTGACGCTTTTATTGCAATCAATTCCATCGTGTAGTAGTTTGGACGTTGGGATGCTTTTACACGTTAGCTTTGACCTAGATGGAATTACTTATGATCAAGGTATGTCTTTTAGGGTTACTAAACATGATCAACTTTTGTTGATCTCCTGGCGATCTAGGCCCTAAAGCCATAGTACTTACCTGTGGTGCAATGGGGGTTCTAGGCTCTTTAAGTGCAAAAGTAGCTCAAGCTTATTCGTAGGGTTGTTTCTTATTCACTACCATTGGTAAGGATACATTCCCAATGAGATATTTGGGGCTCAAGCCTAAGGCTGATTAATTGGCCGTTATACTAAGTTAAGTTGTTCTCTGTGTGAGCTTGGACTCAGAAATCACTACCTATGAATAGGGTATATACTTTAGGGTTACTTAATCACACCCAAATTCTATAGTCTGTTTAGTGGTCTTGGCCTGAAGGCACAATACTCACCTATAGAGTTTCTTTTTATTTACTGCTTGGGCAAGGGTGCAATCATTGGCTAGATGTAGGGTACTAAGTGCTCTAGATTTTTTAGGACCAAGCAATCTGATAGTGGACTTTCTATCATGTTGAATCTTCTAAATGTGGTCATGCATATGTGACCTAGGTACCTGCAAACACAATTTTGTTAGAAAAGTGTTAATAAAGCATTTTCTATCTTTTTGTTATAGTAGGGCATTACTTCTATCCTATGTTGATTCTTTATATATAGTATCATATATTACTATCTATCCTTATATGACTACCATTATTTTTGGAGCCTTAGGATGAGATAATATGTAGAGGCAACTGTCTTGACCATATATATATAAATGAACTTTTTGAACTTTTATTATAGAGCCTTCCTAGCCCATGTTTATCTCTTAGATGTATTGTTTTTGGGCTTTTGGTAAATCTCCATAGCCCAAGAGGATTCGGAACACATTTTAGACTTCTGGGTATTTTGTGAATCTTAATGGCCCATGAGCAATCAAAAAATATTCTGGACCAAGTGTTATCTTTCCTACCCAAGTGTTCTTATATGGGACTTGGGTAGATTTCTAGAGTACAGTTATGAGGTACTCATATAAATTTGCATATTTTATCTCTTGCATTGATGTTTTGGACATATAAATATATATATCCTTGCCTTAATCCAGGCACTCATTTACTAAGGTTGTATTGATAATTTTTTTTTAGGTTGCGAAGTACAAAGGACATCACCTGGTTGTGAATTAACTAGCAGCTATGGATAGCTTAAATATTTATTTTACTCTTCAAATGCTTTCTCAAAATTTTGGTCCAAGGAAAAAATTAAATTTTTCAGATAATACTTTGAAGAAAGATGCACACTTGTCAGTTGTCTGTGAGATGAAATGGTTAGAAGTATCTACTCTCCCTATCAATCTCTAGATCTATGTCAATCATATCCTTATAGGACCATGCAAACACATATTTATTTTTTCTTAGGAATTCATCTAACCTTTCATGTTCATCCAATGACAATGATTTACCAACGTGAATAGGCTTGTGAGGCTCATCCTCAAATAGGACCAAGAAACGTGTTTGTTCTACTAGTTTGGATGTGGGAACGTGCCTTTGGTATGGGTCAAGTTCCTGATCAATCATAATGGTGGATGGAAATTCGTGGGACAAAAGCAACTGGGGTACACCTCACATAACCAGAGGGTAATTGGTGCATAAAAGTTGTAGGTTAAAGGGTTACCTAGTAGGTGGTTCCAAATGAATCATACCTTGTAGAAGACATATATCTCAAACGAATCTCCCTAAGCGGTGGTTCTATTCCTAGGAGGTAATCTCTGATCGGTTTAATCCTAGGTAGAACATTTTCTTAGATAGCACTTCTTGACTAGCCACCTCTTGGTCGGTGATATTAGACCTACATGGCATTCCCTGGTCACACACCTTTTGGCTGCCAATACTTGGCCTAGCACTCAAGTCCTATCTCATATGGTCATCTTGTCAGTCAAGCCTTGGATGTCTATAAGATGATAACTAGTCTAAGAACCAATGGCTCTGGTAAGCATTCCAAGATGGCCTAGAGTGCATTTTTCATCATTTAGGAAGTGAGATGGCCATGATTTCAAGGGTAAACAGGGACTCAGTAATGATTACCAAGTTGGGAAGTATACCTCAGTTCAACCTTGGTTTAACCTCTTATAATTGTTCAACAATTCGGTCAATAGTGGTACGAGGAATAATTGGTACCTCATCCTGGACCTTTGGGCTATCATTTGTTACTAAAGTTGCTTGGTTAACATGTCTAGCTTGAATAGAGTGTCCTTATCGGCGTGCCTCATGATGATCGCGTAAGTCACAATGTATAAGAGCCTTTTGGGTTAGTCCCAGATTGTCCAGAATAGACGATCAGTAGAACTATATTCTAGCATCTAAGGATGGACATCTATGATGGGGAGATAAAGTGTTGTTGGTTACGAGACTAAGTCTTACTATGGGCGATCAACTTTCCAGCCATGACTTGGATGGCTATGGGTCTAACCTTGATCACTCTAGGCATTGGAAGATGCCTTTGGAATATTTTATGGAACCACAATTAGTCCTTGAGCTTGTAGTCCTAGTAGATGCTTCTAGATGGTATGAAGTGTATTTTCCAATATGTTTAGGTGGACTCAAGTTCGAGATCTAAGAGGATGAAAATAGTGTATTAGAAGATTTTGATGGTCTCTTTTCAGAAAACATTGTTGCTAAGGTCCACGTCTTTTTTTTTCAAATATCTCTTTTTTTATTTCTTTCTTAACAAATTAAGACCTTGAAGAAGTTTTTTGAAAGTCCTTCAATTTTGAATTTTTTTAAGCCAAATATAACACACTTCTTTCCCACAGATGACGACAGATATTAACACAGATTTTTGTTAACATCATGTAGTATTATTCTCCGCAGAATCTACAAGATGAACAAATTGTTAAGACCTTTGATCACCTTTTGGGTGAGTGTTCCTCGACTCTACGATCCTTAAGTTAATAACTAAAGATATAGGGTAGATGAGATCTTAATTTTGTTATAGTAATTTTATGAAAGGAGAGTATTTAGTTGTGATTATCTGTTATGGTTGTATGATATTTGATATTAGATATTAGATACTATGTTATGTATATGTGACTATATATAAGGAAAAGAATAAACATGATAATTTATCTCTATTTGATTAAAATTAAGCTATTGTAGTATTATAAATAATTATCTATTATAGACATTTATCTTATAAGACAATTATTTGTTATAGAGATCTATTTTCTTTAGATATTTATTTTTAATTATCTACTATATTATCTCTTCAAATAGATAAAAATAATCTTTGAGTTTTTATTTCTTTAAAATAACTAAAATATAATTATTCTCAACCTAAAGTTTGATTCTTGTATAATAGGAATTTTCTTATCATTTGAAATTTAAATTTTTATATCTAATTAATAACTATAAGACATTGTTTATACTTACAACAATTTCATTCATAAAGTACCACTTACAATAAAAAAGTGCAAGTTTTTCTCTTGTTGAAAATACTACACAATATACAAGTCCATTTCATAATATCTAAGTTTTATTGTTAGAGCAATCTAGCAATAAAAAATAGGATACTACCGAATAAAAGTATTCTAGTTTCATAAGTTTTAATTTTAGGTTTTAATCTAAAATTATAACTTTTTAAAATATATATTTTAATCATTCATCTTTAACATTGTTTTTAATTTTTAAGATTAAAGTATGTGTTATTTTGAAATTATAAGACTAAAATATTTTAGTTAAAAATTAGCTATCATTTTATAAAATCAAGGTAACTAAATAAACTATATAAATTAGAAAGAAAAAAAAATACAGTAAGAATCCCATATTTATTGTAAAATTTACTTAATTTTTATATTTATTATTTATGATAGTTTAATTCTATTTTATTAAAAAAGCGATTGTAAAATGAAAGAATTAATCTTTTTAATTTATTTTTTATGTGTAAAATTGTACATTTGATGATTAAGTGATGATGAACACGTATATTCCGCCCCTGGTCACCCTCCCTATAAATTATTAGGGCATGATATGATTGTTAATATGAAAATAGCAACTCCATACAGAAATAGTCCAGAAAAGCAGGATTACTTTATCAATTATCACTACCTCAATCATAATTCAAACTTATTTAAGCCCCATTTTGTACGCTCCTTTCTTTATTTTCTTTCTACTTTTTCCTTTGTTCTTTTTTCCTTCCTTTATGTGATTATTCGTTACAATATAATGACGACTTGATGAGTGGTATAAGGTATTTATTTTTCCTTTTCTCACTCATGAAGAAAGGAACAATTTTGGATCCCACTATCCACACCTTTCCTGGTTTTACAGGACTCCAACTTCTCTTCTTCACACACTCCAACTTCATGTTTACGGCATAATAATAATAATAAGAAGAAGAAGGGGTAACATTGACAATAACGTTTGCAATTATGTTAATTACAGAAGATACCAACTAAATCATATTATTCCTTCGGATTATGTTATAAGGTAGATACATACAAAACAGATAAACTCCAATAAAAAAAGAAAAAGAAAAAAGAACGAAGTTGTTATTTTCAATCTCATCTAGGAGTTCATAAGAGAAAAGAATATCAAACTAGGGAGAGTTACGACAAAAAATGCTACTACGTTCACACTGAATCTTAATCTTTCTGCTCCACTTGCTACTTGGGTTGAGTCTACTACTTGCTTTGTCTTTTTACTCACCTTCTTACTGCACTCAATAAACAACATTTCAAACACTTGTTTCAACCAAAGCATTTTATTATAAACAAATGCTAACGATATTTAAAAACATATTGAGTCTGACCTTCCAGGAAAAACACATCTCCCGTTACCTGCATGTATGATGCATGAAGAAAAAAGGAATTAAATTAGTAACCACATGAGTGTACTTAATCTGAAGGATATGTACAAAACAGTACATTGTGAGCTTGTGACATGAGATAAATTAGGCAAACAAAATCTTAAGCCTTGTTAAATTTGGCATAAAATGGAACATAGTTCTCTTATTCAACAGGGGAAGTTTCTAGTTGTAACATTTCAATCCAAATTTCTCAATTATAAGCAATAACCAAAATTCCAAAAAGAATAAAGCTATCAATTTCAATTAAAAGAAGAAGAAAAACAAATATAACTTACTTGGGTCAGTGGTAGTAATCATAGCCACACCTTTGAAGTCGCAAGACTCAGCATTATTGCCTTCTTTCTGGTAATAACTATCAAATGCATATGAAGCATGATTTTTAACACTATTAGGATAATAACAAGTCTCTCCTGGTTGAATCTCTGTACAATTAGCTCGTCCTGGTCCACATGCCCAATCTAAAGCTGTCTGCAAAGTCTTTGAATCAACCCCATCCATAGCAACACAATAAGTCTGGTTTGTTGTGTCATTAGCCAAAAAAGACCCACTTTCAGATACATGAAGTAAATAAACGGGCGTTTTATTCCCATTAAACAGACCCCAATTAGCTTCAGAAACTGGAGTTGACCTCAAATCTTCATTGAACAATTCATATATGTACACACTTGAAGTTGTCTCAGGATGAAAAGGGGTTCCACTACGGTCAAGAACATGCCTAATAAGATTGGAATTATATGTATCTGCATTATTAATGGTTGCATAAGGCTCTTTAGAATCACCCTTTGAAGGCCAACCACTCTCTGATACAAGAACCGTAACATCTGTAATATTCAAGTTCTTCATGGAAAAATAAGCAGCATCAATCATAGCATCAAGCACATTAGTGTAGTGAAGTAAAGTATTGGGGTCAACCATTTCTTTGGAGGGTGTTAATGGTTTAAAAAGAGCATTGCCAAGAGGCACAACCCCCTTGTTTTGCATAAACACATAGTAAGGATAAAGATTCAACATCAAAGGAGACCCTGTTTTGGACAAGAATTGAAGCAGAGGAGTCACATACTGGGTCAAGCTTTGATTAAAGAAAGCTTGAGAAGGTGGAAAAGGGTCAAGAATTACAGAAGCAGAGTGAGGGGTCGAAATCTTGATCTGGGTATGAAGATTTGCAACAACTAAAGCACTGTAAAGTAATTGAATAGCAGGAAGTAACAAAGGAGCCGAAGAGGGTACTGTGGTTAATACCTCATCTCCCACTGAGATTCCAACAATAAGCGTTTCAGGGTAAGCGACGACGTTTCGGCCGATCCAAGTTGCGGCAGTTGTATTCGAGGAACCGATTGCAAGAAGCTGGTTATTGGGCACACTGACGATGACCCGGATCTTGGAATTAGCCAAAGCTTTGAGAATGTCAGGGTCGGCATCGTAGAGACGAATATGGTTGATCTTTTGAACTAGGAGGAACGAAACCAATTTAGAAGGTGATGGCAGATTCGAAACGTCAGTCCCAATGTTCACACCTACATATGGCTCAGTTTCTTGTTCTTGTTTTTGCTGCTTAATCTTGGTGATTATGGGGGAAGAATTAGCTGAAAACCCATCAAGAAAAATGTTAGAAAGAGTAAAGGGAAAATTTTCGAAGTGGGGTTTGTGGGCATTACCTTGTGAGAAAGTGGAAAGTAGAGTGCAGAGAAAGAAGGAGTGGAAGATAGTGAGAAGAGTGATATTAGTGTTTGCCATTGAAGAGGAGCTCAAGCTTTGCTCCTTCAGACAGTGGTTCTGGTTGAGCTACAGATTCTTGCATTATCTTCTCAGTTTTCTTTTGCCTTTTATCCTTTCCAGCTTCTTATTACTATTTCTTGACATTAACTTCCCTTCTTCTTTGTTTCTTTGTAAATGGGTTTGAACTGTTGAACCAAGAGAGATCTGCTTTGTAAAGAAGATGACGACAGTAATCGAAAACATACGTGTTGTTTGCCTTTTAAGCTTATTGCAAATTTGCGATGTGATCTGTGATCATGTGAGGAGGGATGGCTTTTTTTTTTAAACTATTATAATTAATTATATATGATGTGTATATTATTATAATATTAAAATTGGTTAATTAAAATTAAAATTATATTAATTTATGTACATATATAATTATATATAAAAATATATTTTTAATAATAAAATAGATAGTATTTGAAATAATCTTTTATTTTAATTAAAAATAAAAATTATTTATTTCAAACATTCTCTTTCTTTCTTTTTTCTACCTTCTCAATCATTTTTGTTTCTTTCTTACTTGCCTCACAGTCTAAAATAATTATTCTATTTTAAATTATAGAAAGAGAAAGGGGAAAGAGAGAGGAGAGATAAAGAAAAAGTGTTTTTGGAGTAAAAGTTAAAAATTATGGTTTTTATACTACTCAAAATAGATGCAATGTAAACATAAAATTAAAAGGAAAAAGGGAAGAGGAGTTAAAACAATTGAAAATTAAATATCCACTATTTTTCTCCTATTAAAAGTTTTTAATTAAAAAGAGGAGTAAAATTTATTAATAAAATATTTATTTATTATATAGTCAGTGATTAAAATGTATTAATACTCACTGTTTTTTATATTTTTATTATTAAAAAAAATATTATAAATCATTTTACATTTAATATCATTTAAATTAAATTATAACTATTTAAATTCATTTAATATTAAACATCATCTAAATATTATAGTATTATTTTTGTTATTATAAATTTAGATATTTTTTTATTGTAATTTTTAAATAAAAAAACTTTTCTCTTTTTTTTAATAAATTTCTAAATAAATTCCTCTTTTTTATATAATTTTGAACAAATATGACAAAATCGGAGTAAAAAAATCTATATTAGTATAATTTATAAAATATATAAATATAAAGATATATTTATCTATCTATATTATATAAAAAAAAGTTTAAATAATGTTTATAAATTTTTGAATAAATACTTAAAATATTAGTTGTAAGCTCGAATTTTTAGATAACAAGAACAAATTTATTTTTAACATTTTAATAAATTACATAAATACATATCTTTAACAGTGATACATGCATTTATTAGTAATATACACTTTGAAAAAAGCACGTTGTATATAACACTTTATATTATAAATAATTATCTATTTAAATAAAATTAAAAATATATATAAAAATAGTGGGAAAACTTAGATTCTATTTATTTTAAATTAAATTATGGTATAAGATACTATAAATTATTTGCAAAAAAAAAATTAAAAGTAAATACAAAAATATATGGAATATTTAGATATCTACTTACTTTAAATTATATTCTAGTCCAAGATACTATAAACTATTTGTAAAAAAAAATTATTATATAAAGTTGTAATGAAACTAGTGTAAATTGGAAACAAGTAAAAAGGTTCACTAATCAATAGAGAGAGAGAGAGAAAATAACGATTGAACTAATATTAATTAATAAAATTAATAAAGCTCCGATCCACTTTAATTAACACTAAAAAATAGAATTTGAATCACCATTTAAATTTTTTCTATGATTTTTTTATTGGAGAATTTCTAAATTATAACATATTTTTCTTCCTAGAGACAGATGATTTATATAAATTAGATAAAATATAATCTTTTTTTTTAGTGAAATACATTAGACTAGCAATTAAAAATAAATAGAAATTGTATTCTGAATTTTTTTTTAAAAAAATATACGATTAAGCCCATTCTAAAATATCTCACTTACTTTGAACAGAGTGAAAGTAATATATATTTTTTGTCACGTCCAATCAATAGCAAATCACCTCTAAAGAGGGACCATTGTATTAAAAGGATGCAGCTTTTGTATTAAAAGTTTCTCTAAATAAACGCTAAATGTAAAACCAAATGTAACTAAGGGATAACATCATACCAAATTTAATATAATATTATTTGTTTATGTGATATATTTACATGTTTTTTTAATAAAATATTAAAAATATTAAAATATTATTTTAATTAAATATAATATTTAATTCATATAATAAATTTTTAATTTTTTTAGTGAGAATATAATTTTATAAGTACCAAAATAATGCAATAGACAGAAGATATTATATCGGTAGAGAATTGCTATTGTTATTTATCTCATTGAAGATGCAAACATAAATAGGACAAGGGATGACGAGAATAAAGTAATTTATCTTATTTAATTTTTTATATTAAAAATTATGTTATTTTATCGTTTAGTTTTAAATAAGTGATCAATAAAGTATAAATTATATTACCTTAATAATTTTTTTAAATTATTATTATTTTATATCAAAAATTTAAAATACCATTAAAATATAAGTCTTTAACAATAATAAAAATGAAATTTAATATAAAATGTTTTAAAAAAAATAAAAAACTATTTAAATATATATTTTAATTAAAATTTAAAATTAATAAAATAATGATAATCAACAAATGTTAATAAATAAAATTTTAATTTTTTTTAATATTAATTATGATTTTTATATTGTTAAAATATCGTAATTTAATTACTTTTAATTATTTCACAAAATAATATAATTTATTATTAATAAGTTATTTTTTAAAGTTAAGTGAGAATATTTTGATTGAGCACGTCATTTTATTTTTCGTCACAAAGTGTACGAGTCTTTTGACAAATTATATTTAATTATAAACTTAATGCTTATTATCTTCTCGTGAGTGATACAACTTCAATCATTCTTTTATTTAGAAGAAAACTTTATTATTCGATTTGAAATGATGTATGGTGAATATCATTAGCAATATAAAAACTTCAAATAATAATTATTAACCAGTTCTTATAATGTATTGGTTAGATGTAAAAACTTTAAGTTAAGAATATACATAATATTATAATCTTAAAAAAATTATTATTATTTTCAAGCTTTATAATCATTTATTTATTTTCTTATAAATACACATCAAACTTTTTATATATCAACTGAAAACATCTAACTCTCTTAATTTTTAGTGGATAATATAGATATTTTTATTTTTATAAAATTAATATAAAAAGTTATATTTTGACAATTAATTTAAATTTAAGTCAATTTTTGTACATGTTAATCATATAATTAAATTTATAAAATTATATAATAATGATAATAATAATAATAATTAATAGAAAAAGATGTTGGTTTAGAAAATAAGTTTATTTAGAGAATGAATGACAAATATTATAATTAAAATAAAAATTAACGTGGAAGAAAATATTTTAAATAACTTATATATTAATATACAAATATATATACTAACTAATAAGATACTAAGATAAAGAGGGATTTGAATACATTGATTCGTTCACCTTGGCTATAAATATCCGTATTGCGCAAGTTTAAAAATAGATTCGAAAACGTTTTACTTTCAATTTATTATTTTAAAAATTTAAATTAATTTGTTATGTATTTAATTTTAAATTGATTAATTATTTTAATTAATATTTTTATACTTAAACGAATAAGAGATGGGTATAAAATTCCTCTCTCAGTGAAATCGCGCGAGGTGATTTATTATGTCAATTTAAAGTCAACATGGATATATAAAAGGGAAATTTATATAATTCATCCAAACTGTTTTACATCAAATAAATAAATTATAAGATACAAATTAATAAAAATATCAACATACAAACATCGTCATCATCTTTTTTAACGATAACATCCATAATAATCATCTCTTTTATAAATTTTTATTTATTTAATTAAATTATTTTTAATAATGTTTTTATGCTTTCAATCGATATACTTAGAATTCGTATCTTTAATGTATGAACAATTCTAATAAAAGAGTTAATAAATAAATATCTAAATCTAGAATAAAAAATCATGCTAAAAACTAATATCAAAAGCATATTAAAATAAGTCTAAGTGAAAAATAAATTTAACTGAATTAAAAATTAGGCAAAAATTTGTTTGCATAATTGTTAAATGGGTAAGATTTTTTGCTTAACTCAATGTATAGTTTTTTAAATAAATTTGACAGCACAAACTTAAATTTTCTATATCATTTAATTATCTCTAGTTATATCACACATATAATATTAAAATCATGGTAAATATAGAGAACTAAGATGAAATGATTTGATGACAATATTTTTGAGAAAAAAAAAGGATAAATAAGAAAATATATCTCAATTAAGGATATAAAAGGATTACTTAAATAAAGTAAAATTAATATATACATGTTTTAAGTTGGTTCAATTTTTGGTATTTTACTTTTTTAAAACTAATAAAATTAAATAAATTATAATAATTTCCTACACTCATAATTTGACTGAATTGAATATGTTCTAATAATGTTTTTATATTGATAAAGAATTAACAAATCACCGCACAATACCTTAATTCAAATCTATCAATCCCAAAAGTAATAATTTTGTACATCCTAGTTAGAGTGGAACACCATACCCAACAGAGTTGGTCAAACCATTGATATTGACCCTGGTTTGGGAGCGGACAAGTGGCTACATTACCTTATTACTATTCTTTTCTAGTGTCAGTTAATTTTATTATTTTAAAAAAGAGTAATTAATTAAAGAATATATTATTTTAATACTTTATTATTAAAATATTATTTTTAGACTATTTTTTAACAAGAATAAACGCGTTAAATATAATAAGAAAATATTTTTAAAAACATAAAAATAATAATATTCTATTTTTTATTAAATATATATTTTAATTATTAAAAATTAAAAAATTAATATAATAATATAATAAAATACTAAAACGAATATTCTATGATGTTTTCATATAAATAGTCATTTTATTATTATCAAAAAATTAGGTTTAATTTTGTTTTAATAACTTAATACAAAAAATTAATAAAAATATTAAAGTAATATAATTTATTTTTAATTGACACTTTTTTTTAAATTAAAAGATTAAATGTAATTATTTATAATCTAAAGAATCAAATTAAAATAACGATAGAAAATTATTATGATATTTTTTCTTAAAATTATAAAATTAATATTTTTAACTTTTAAAAATTTACAATTAACTTTAGCATTTAGCATTGAAAAAGTTGAAACCAAAAGAGTCAAGGTCTTTATCGTAATTCTTTTAGAAACATACTTTAATAATTTAATTTTTATGAGTGTAGGAAATCTAATTACTTAGAAAATTTAATAAACTAAAATCCATCGGTATATAAAATAAAATCAAACAGAAAACCAAACTTCTTGTCAATTAGTTAGCTTTATTAATTCGATTTAGATAATCATCATATTATTATTTAAATAAAATCATTAAATTTAAATATTTAATCTAAAATTAAACATACATAATAATAAAATTTAGTTAACTTACTACTCAACAGATAAAAGTCAACTATGGTTTAATACTTAAATTATATATAATTAATATTAATATATTTTTTTAATAATTCAATTAGCTTAGGTTTACACTGTTTTTTTCTATAACAAACTTAAACAGAATCGATTTTTTTGGTTTTGAAAAAAAAAAAAACCTAACAGAAACGTCAACCTAGAAGGTTTAGTTCATATTCAACCAGATCAATTTAATCCATTTTATAATATTTATGTCCATCATTAGATATACACCTATAACTTTATAATTCTTAAAAATATATACCGTAATCTTTTATATTTTAAGGTATATATCTAAAGTATACTAATTCTCTATAAATATTCAAAGTATTTTTTTTTAAGAATAAATTTTGAAAAATAAAATACAAAAATAAAAATAAAAAGAATTTAAAATTTTCAAATTTAATAAATAATATATGTTTGAAAAAATACTAAAAATAAAAATAATAATAAAAAATTAATTTATATTTTTAAATTTTATGTTTTTTAATTATTTTTACATTTTATATGTCATCATAATTTTTAAAAAAATAAAATTATGGCTTCTAAAAAAATTAGTAAAATTAGTAATTTTTTTATATTTAAAAATCAAATTTTTAATATACATTAAAAAATATATTGTTTTTTAATTTTATTTTTCAAAATTTTGAATTTATTCTTTGAAAAAGACTGTAGTATATTGAAATTTTTAAAGAATTAAAAAAATCTAGATATATATTACTTTAAAAATTAGAGAATTAAAGCAATTAAAGTTTATATACTTTAAAAAAAAGTCGATAAATTACAATACTCAAGAATCTCAACCCAAACAAAAACCTTTACAATCAAAAATAAAACTAGTACAATAATATAAACTCCTAAAGACCCTAAAGATGAGGGTTGAAACCTATCAGTGTAGTCAGTGCTGATATGTAGGATAAATAATTTAAAAAAAAATTCACAGAATCCTTTACTCGCCACTAAAATGCAAGTAAAATTGCATAAACCCTTCAAGGATCAAATGGCATTACAGGTCAAGAAATACCAAATTCTATATGCGCAAAAAGGAACTTCAAACCCCATAAGAAGAAAGCAAGATCGCAAAACTAAAGCCAATAACTATATATATATTTCACACGGTACATAATATGACAACCTACGCTTAATAAGGCCAGGGCCGCTATGCTTTGCCAACAGAAAATTGGCTTCATCTCCCATTTATTACATAACAAAAGGGAAGAAGGCAGATATCTTCAACCTCAATCAACTAACTGTTCTGTTCTACCTACAGTTCTTGTAAAGAACCTTCTCATGAATTTTATTACAATATAGCCTTAACAAAAGCCATCAATGAGTCAATATCCCTTTTTTCTGAGGGATACTTAATTGCCTGAGCTGAGTGCTTTGGGAAGAACAGGATAGTGGGAAAGCTTCTCATCTGTAGTTCTTTCTGAGCAAACTCCTTCTGCTCTCCATCTGCTCTGAACTTCCCAACCTTTACGCCACTACCAGCTAACTTGTCCGCCAATTCAACATATGATCCCTCCATAGCCTGGCAGAAGGGGCACCATGGTGCATAGAGCACAACAAGCCATGGTTCTTTTCTATCATTTAACCCGGCCAAATTCTCAATACCGTTCCTGGTTAATGTGACTACGTTCTTGGAGGTGAAAATGTCTGCAGCATCAGTGCTTGCAGCTCCATTTCCATTACCATTAAGTTGAGCCTTGTCATCCTTAATATTTCCTTTGTGGAGACCACACTCTTTGGCCTTGGCATCCTCCCACCACCATCTTCCTTCTCTCTCATGTTGTCCGGGAAGCACAGGCCTCGTGCATGGTTCACAACCAATTGAAATATATCCTTGGGAATGCAATGAATTCACCGGCACATTCATGGCACGAAGGAAGTTCCATACGTCATGTCCTTCAACATTTGCCACAGGGTTCCACTTCACAAGACTGCCACTTCCACCATCCATACCCTCAAACACAGGGTCTACTTGGACAACAGGTATTTCAGACCTTGTGCCTGGAGATTGATCTTTCCTTTGACCAGTTATCCAAGCACGTAGCCCCTTCAGGGCTCTACGAAGGGGTCTCACTTTCCTCACACGGCAGCATTCCTGGTGCCCATCCTCATAAAATGAGAATAGCCCCTTGCTCCTCACTAATCCCTGAACTTCAACAGCATCAGGAAACATGTATTCAATGCGTATGCCATAAGTCTTTTCAACTGTGTCAAAATATTGATATGTTTCCGGATTAAGTCTCCCAGTATCAAGACTGAATACCCGAAAAGGTCGACCTGTCAACCGGGCATACTCTATCAAAACAACATCTTCAGCTCCACTGGCGAAAATAAATGATTGTTAATAAGAAGAAAGATACAGGCGAGTCCAAGAAAATCATCTATTTTTAGCTGTAAATATAAAAAATCTAGAATTTTCTGTTGAGACAAATAAAACATGATTCCCATGCTTCATTTAGAATAGACTTCAGAAAAATAATTTCATAACCTTAGGCTCCACAATAATCAAGGTAAACCAAATTAAAAGTTGACGGATGTTATTTATCTTAACTTAAGGTTTATATACCAATAGAGATAGATCTTCATTAAATTATGTAAAGAACTATAAAACACAAATCTAATAATTGCAAATGGGGACACCATCACAGTTACTAGACATCAAACCCAGTTGGATACATCAAAACTTGATAAAGTATTGGCTGAGTGGTTGTAACTTTGTGACATCCAAGTGACATTAAATTTTTCTAAGGCATATAAATTTAAGATTATGGTGATGCAGTATGTATATAAATTGTGTAATGTAAATCTAAAAAGAAAAAGATGAGTAGCGATATTATTAAAATGAAAATTATTATTGTTATAAAAATAATTGATTAATAAAAACTTTATTCAATAATATTAACAATAATTAATATTAAAAATAAAGTAACAATTAAAAAAAGATAAATTATTGCATTATAAAATATTAGAAAGAAAAAAAGTACTTTCCATTTAAGCTTTATATAAAAAGCAATTATTACTCAAGTGATGTTATATTCCCATTAGGAGGGAATATTCTATATACCAGTGGCTACCCAACAGCTGCCATTGACCAAAACAAATTTATTAACAAGTCCCTATCTGATTCAAGAAGAACAAGTACGATTACGAATTAACAACCAAAGTTCCCAATTGTTTCATCAAAATAAAACGATAGAGAATGACTACCTGAAAGCAATTGCGATATCATCGCCAAATTTTTCAAGGGCTTTGTCCATAATCTCAAGAGGGGAAGCATTTGCTAGGTCCTTAGCCAACTCTTCATAATCCTCAGCCTCTATTACATTCTCTTGTTCATTAACCTCTATAAAAGTTAAAAAATTCGTCAATATTACAAATCTTTGAACCCTAAAATTACATTTCATTGCAATCAAATCACAACCCCAAACTTAGGAAGCAATGATCTTTACCAGGAGCAACGATAGTTGCTGCAAGAGGAACGATGGAACCGTTCCGTTTTGGCTCAGCATTTAAGACCTTCACTGCACACCTTCTTTCAGAAAGATTCAGAGCTGGTGATTGACCCTGGGTTCGATCCAGTAGCCGAATAGCACCAAACTGTGGAACTGCAAATTAGCATAATTTAACCAAAAAAAACCGTTAATTCAACATAATTGAAAAAAATCTCTTCATATGTTGAGTTCAAATTGAGTGAAAATTCCAATTAAATCAGAACATCAAAAATATGAATTCAGCTTCATTCCTTAAAAAATTAAAGGATGAAAAAAACAAGGGATTCAAAGATTAAGACAACTCATCTCTTCCTTTTAAGATAGAATAAAAACTGAAAAAACAGAAACCCATATTGACCATAAAAAAAACCGAATTCCTTAAAACCCATAATTCTAAATTTTCATCATTGCATATCTTTCTAAGAAACCAAAAAAAACAAACCAAAACCACTAAAACTCAAAAACAAAAGCAAAAAAGTACCTCTGTTGAGCTCAGAGGAGGAACTAGAGAAAGAGAAATCACGGCCAGAAATTGCAGAGGATGAAGAAGTAACAGCAAGAGCCATTAAAGTAAACGATTGAGATCTTCTCTAACCTTTTTTTATTTCTTAAGGTTATTCCCTCTGTTTTTTCTTCTCTCTTATTTATATTAAGGTTTTGACCTGTGTTCATTGTTGCTTCAAGAAGAGGAGATAAATAAAGAACCTAAGAGAGGAGCGGTATTCCCGGTTAATTGAATCTAGACTCTATTTCGTACTATAAATGAAGGTTGCTCAATTTCTTACGTGTCAGCAAGTTATAGGTTGCAGTTCAATTTAATTTCAACTCTTTGGTCATGTGATCTAGCCCGACGCAGCCACGACCCTTTTCCCTTCTCGTTCAATTTTTTTTCAGATTCTCGGAGTCTTTTCAAATAAAGTATTTTTTAAAGAAAATTAGTACTTAATTTTAATAAAGGATATATTTCTATTTATGCGGTACACATATTTATTTGAATTTATGCCTTGCAAGAATAAATTTATTATATCAGACGACAATACACAAATTGCATGAATGATTTTGTTCTTCATCGTTTTCACATTAGAGTTGTTCAAATTGGGGCCTTTGGTTCTTTGACGATACGTACGTTCATCTAAAAAAGTTGGAGGGCATCAACAAATGGTCCAAATTGTCAGCTTTCTTTCGGCCATAAGGCATAACATGAAGGACAAAACGTCAAAATTATGTGAGTTAATTGTATTAATTATATTATATTAATATATTAATAATGTAGGTCCTATTTACGTGTGACCGAAAGAAAATAAAAAATGTAGTTAAAGTTCAATTAATTATATTTAAAAAAAATAAAAAAAAATAAATACAACCCTATTAACTACATTTGGATAAAATAAAAAAAATTAGATGTAACCCATTAATATTATTTTACTTTAATAGTTACAATTTTACCTATAATTTCATTTGATGAAAAATAGTACGGTGTGTTTGATGGAGTGAGAAGTCATATTTAAAAAAAAAATATTTGGAATATTTTTTTTGAAAGAAGAATTACAAAATAGTGAGTTTGAAAAAAACTTATGTGTCACTATTTTATGTTTATATCAATTTGTTGTACTATCTCTCACTTTTTACTCATTAATTTTATTAGTAAAAGAAATATTTTTCAAAGTTATCTCGTATACGTATCTCAAATTAAAGGATAAAACACGTTAAATTGTCAACGTTATATTTTACTCTGTTGAATTTATTTTATTTTTAACCGTTGTATCCTAATATTTGGTGTCAAAGCTAATCTAGTAAAATTCTTAGTATGCTCTATAGCTGTAACTTAAACTAATATGTCACATCAGAAATTTTTTTATTAGATCTAGGAGTATTTATTTGTAGAAAAAGAAACACAACGGAAAAAATGTGAAGCTAGAAGGTAGATATTGAGAAATCTAATAGCAATATTAATTTCTCTTTACGTCAAAAGAGGATAAAAAATATTATCATTCAACAAAACATCCATGAGTTGTTGTTGAGGAAAGAAAAGAAGACAACAACTATCACCGAGGAATAGTGAGAAAAAATAAATGAGATTGCAACCAGTACAATCTGTCTAATCTTTCAAACAGTGTCTTACAAAACATTGAATCAAAAAATTTCAAGACTGTAAAAGAAACATGGGAAACTCTAGAAAACTTGTACATGTCAAAGAACCTTGCCAATAAATTTTATTTATGAAAAGAGCTATATCAGATGAGGAAGGAAGATAATGTGAGCATAATGCAGCACGTTAACGATTTCAACAATAAGCTTTCTCACTTAGCAATATTTAATGTGAGTTTCGACAATGAAGAGAAAGTTATGATGTTGCTGACATCACTACCCTCACTATATAATCATCTCACAAGACTTATGCGAAAGACAAAATGGAGTTTGAAGTTATTGTAAAAGCATTGTTATCATATAAGAAATAGAACATAGAGAGAGATTCAGAAGCACAAGCCCTTATCACAGAGTACTAAGGAAGAAGACAATATAGAGAATAGAAACCCACAAGCAATAGTAGAGGAAAATCAAACAAATATGCCCATGTTGAATGCCATCACTGTAAGAGGAATGGTCACATCAAGAATTTTTGTCGGATGTTCAAGAAGGAATAAGAAAAAAAACAAAGATAAAGTAGTGAAGAAAGATAACAACAATGATGATGAGCAAGCAAATATCATAGACGAGTTCAATATCATTTATAATGAAGATTTTTTCAATCTTGCGTCACACGAGACCAACTGGGTCATTGATAGTGGTGCTATAATTTACGCTACATCGCATAGAGAATTTTTATCATTATACACACCTAGAAGTTTTGGTGTTCTTAAAATGGGAAATGAAGTCCTATCAAAGGTTATTGGTAGAAGAGATTTTTGTTTGGAAATAGATAATGGAACTAGAATATTTTTGAAGGATGTTAGGCATATTTCATATATACACTTGAATTTGATCTCTATACGCAAACTTGCAAATGAAGGATATTGTAGCTCTTTCATTTATGATAAATGGAAACTTACAAAAGGATCCTTAGTAGTGGATAAAGGTGAAAAACATAAAACTTTATATATAATGCAAGCCAAGCTTTTCATTAACACAATAAATGTCATGGAGAAAGACAATATAGCTAAACTATGGCATAAGAGACTTAATCATATGAGTGAAAAAGGTATGACAAATCTAGCTAGGAAGAAGATATTGCTCAGAATTGATGAAGTACATTTGGAGAAATGCGTTGATTGTCTAGCAAGAAAGCAAAACAGAGTTACTTTCAAGAGTTTCCCTCCTTCCAAGATGAATAATATGTTAGATCTAATTCATTCAAATTTGTGTGAACCAATGCCAAAGTCACTTGATGGTGATCAATACTTTATGACTTTCATTGATAATCATTCAAGGAAGACATGAGTATATATTTTGAAGACAAAGGATCAAATACAAGATCTCTTCAAAGAATTTCATGCCTTAGTTGAGAGACAAACTAGGAATAAGTTGAAATGCATTCGAACAGACAATGGTAGAGAATACACGAAATCTTTTCATTCTTATTGCAAAAAGTATAGTATTCGACATCAGATGACACCTCCAAAGACACCGTAGTTGGATGGCTTAGCTGAGAGGATGAACATAACTTTAATGGAGAGAGTCAGATGTCTACTCTCACATGCAAAGTTGCCTAAAATTTTCTAGGATGAAGGCATACTCATGATGAACAAGTGTAGTACAAGTGAAATAGTGAAAGTGTAGTAGTGAAATAAATATAACTTAACATTGGTCATTTGAAGTAAAAAAGAAGAAGTTAAAGGATTTCAGCTCCTAATTTTAAGAATGGTTTCTCGTTGGTCATTAAGAAGGGAGAAATTTTTTTTTTTTAAAAAATAAGTTATGATGTGATATTTTAAATTAATATAATATTTTTTAAAAAATTATCAATATTTCATAATTAATTTTAAAAATAAATACTATAATTATAAATAATTATATTTTAAAAATAATAAATAACTCTTCAAGTGGAGTCGTTTCCGCAACAGTTTAAATATAAGGATTGTTTTTCTTTTGCTATATAGTTTAACTATAAGGATTAAAAAGCAAATTATTATCCACAAATGCATATCGCCCTTAAAGAAGGCCAGGAACAAAACTCACCCAGCCACCCATTTATAAATTGTTTTTTTCTTTTTAGTGAACGTGGCTTAAGACGATTTAGCCACGTACCATTTAGCGTGTCCGAAGAACAATATAGAAAATAAATATATATATTTTTAAAATTTATAACTATAAAAATAATATTAATATATATATTATATATCTTTATTATTTAAAAAAATCAATATATTATTTTATTTTAAACGCGATTTAATTTAATATTTTGTAAAGAGAGTCATTCAAATTAAATTGTAATTATTTATATTTATTTAATATTAAAAATTATTCAATTAAATCCTATCGATATTATTTTTATTGTTATAAATTTAATGATGTTATTTTTTTATAATTCTTAAAAATAATTGATAGCATTATTTAACTACTCAATACTAACTACATGTTATATATCAATTTTTTTTTAATAATTTTCCAAAACTTAGTTACGTTGATTTTATATTCATATTGTGTTTTTTTTACTATTATTATATAGCATTATTTTAATTAATATAAAAAATATTTAATAATATTATTAAATTACTCTTTATCACTTATATTTTAAATATCTAATAATAATTTAATTCATCATTAAATTTATATACGTTGGTTCTTACTTAAATCATGATTTTATTCCTATCTCATTTTTTTTTAATTTTATCTAACTTTAAATATAACTCTAATATAAATTTGTATTATATTTGGACTCCATTTTTTTAATATTTAAAAGTACTCCCTATCGAATATAATATTTAAAATTACGCTAATCGTTCAGAGGTTTGTTCTAGGGCATGCTGATCATTTGATCATACTTATTCTCTCTCTCTCTCTCTCTCTCGTGAAGCTCTCCCTCTCTGCTCAAGCTTTTGGTTTGAATTACAGGTCTTTGTTAATTTGATGATGAGATTAGCTTGTTGATGTAATCTGTTTCATCTCGATTAGGCTTGAAATTCATCATTTCATTTATTTATTTATCTTAACTTTCAGAGTCTGATTCGCCGTGTTATCTTTTGGTTTTCCTATGGTTCGGATTAGTATTTTTGGCTTATAATTTATACCATTGTTAAATTTGTTAAATTGATGATAACTAGATGTCTTTACTCATCTGTTCAAAGAAGCATTTGTATAAACTCACTTTGCAGAGTTTTTCAATCCTACCAACCGTGTTTTGATCTCAAAAGATTTTTGCTTTTTTATTCCCGCATGTGGAAATACACATTTAGTTACAGAATGGTATAAACTAGCTCGTGTGCAATTATGAAATTGAAATGATAAAGGGCATTGATTGAATTCTCTGTATCTGATTGCTGACTCAATATAATGACATGAATTATTGACTTATATCTGGATGTAGAGCTGAATAGGTGTATTGATTCATTATGGCTTCTGCTGCTGCTTCTAACGCTGAGGTGTTGGAATGGCCAAAGAAAGATAAGCGCCGATTCCTTCATGTTGTCTATCGTGTGGGAGATCTAGATCGTACCATCAAGTAAGCTGCTTTTACCATTTGGTGTATTTGAAAAGTTATGACATATGATGCTTTGGTTTTTCTCATTTCTTTTTACACTATTAGGTTTTATACTGAAGCTCTTGGCATGAAGTTATTGAGGAAAAGAGATGTCCCAGAAGAAAAATACTCTAATGCCTTTCTTGGGTTTGGTCCTGAAGAATCTCACTTTGTTGTGGAGCTGACATACAGTAAGATCCTCCTCTCTCGTCCTGAAGTTTGTCACATTTCATATTCAACTTTTAAAATTTGTGATGGACTCACTAATCAGTTACACTTTCATTTTATGGTTTTGTAATATTTGTAAAATGAAATTGTAAAAGGTTTCCATTCTGATTGGCTTCTAATGATCTTCCAATATGACTCGATTGAGCCCTTTTCACGTTAAAACTCATTTAAAGTTTGACCTAAGTTATTGGTATGAATTTCGAGTAATTTCATTCTGGTTTCAGATTATGGAGTGACTTCATATGATATTGGGACTGGTTTTGGACATTTTGCTATTGCAACTCCAGATGTAAGTCTCCTTTTACTTCTTGAGACATCTAAGTTCTTGGTTTGCCATAATGATTTAATAAATTATGATTGCTAGGTTTACAAACTTGTTGAAGATGTTCGGGCTAAGGGTGGAAATGTCACTAGGGAGCCCGGCCCTGTTAAGGGAGGATCTACTGTGATTGCCTTTGTGAAAGATCCTGACGGTTACACTTTTGAGCTTATTCAACGAGAATCAACTCCTGAGCCACTTTGTCAAGTAATGCTTCGTGTTGGTGATCTGGAGCGTGCTATCAAGTTCTATGAAAAGGTACAGTAATGAGCTGTTGTGATGTTTAACGTCCCTTTTTTTCCTTCAGTATTTTCCAGACGTATTTTAATTGCAACTTCTGTGGTGAGTATTATTAGCAAAGAATTCAAGTTGGAGTTTGTTTAGTTGGACCGGTTGCAAATCTATATTATATGTACTTTTTTGGCTTTGCCATAATCTGCTAGCAATGGCCTATTAATCAACCGTTTTTTGTTCATGCAAATATGTAATACATATATGGTCAAGTAAATTTGATGACTTTATTGAGAAAGATTACATTTTTGCGGACGAATATTCTACATATATGTATTTTCTTTTATGAATATTTTACAGAATTTCTCGTTTTGGCAAAGACCAAGTACTGACCAGCCTCTTGGCTACCCTTCTTTGTACAGGCACTGGGGATGAGGGTGGTAAAGAAAACTGACAGGCCTGAGCAGAAGGTTAATTATACCAAACATTTTGTTAATCATTCTGATAATTCAATTTATGATATGTTGAAACTCATTTCCTTGCACCATTTTTCCCATGTTCTTTACAGTACACAATTGCCATGTTGGGCTATGATGAAGAGAAGAAGACAACCGTTCTGGAGTTAACTTATAATTATGGTGTTACAGAATACACCAAAGGAAATGCATATGCACAGGTATGCTATACCATATCCAACACATATATATACATACATATTCCCTTTTCCCTCAATAATTACCTAGTCCCAACCATCGTCAAATGGCAGATTGCAATTGGTACTGATGATGTATATAAAAGTGCTGAAGTTGTTAACTTGGTAACCCAAGAGCTGGGAGGAAAGATAACCCGCCAAGCTGGACCACTTCCTGGAATCAGCACCAAGATTACATCTTTCCTGGATCCAGATGGCTGGAAAACAGTAAGTCCCCCTTCGCCTGCATGGCTAATACACCCAAACTCGCACACTCTCACACTCACGCTGTCGTATTGATTGGATATGGACCTCCCACAGGGAAGTCTTCACCTATTAATACTCACTTGTCTCTTGGGGACCCTGGAAAAGTTCATTTTATACTGCTGGAGTTGAACTTCGTAACCATTTATGGGCTGCTTCTTGTCATTCATCTCTTTCACTTAAGAACGTCTTTTTCTCTCAAAAGATACTGCTCTCATTTATTGTCAACTAATGCTGTGGATTTTTATTTATTTATCTGCTTGTAGGTACTGGTTGACAATGAAGACTTTCTCAAGGAACTGAAATAAGGAAAAACCTAAAGTGCCCTATGCAAAAGATATATTAGTTGTCAAGCACTGAGTATTAATAATAAAATGCCCAGTATGTGTAGCAATCAGTACACAGAGTAATATGACAGACGTTATGGCCTTCTGTTTGCTTAAAAATTTCAATACAAGGAGTGGAGTTTGTGTTATTGCACCAATACATATTTATCTGTCTCTTTCATTTGGACTTATAATTCCTCGTTGATTGTTGCTTGTTGTTTGGATCTTACCTAATTTTATGTTCTGTAGTCTCTATTTCTGGCTTGGGTTGAATAATGATGGATCGGCTTTACTAGTCTTAGTTTAGATTCTAATTCAGAATAAGATGTCATATTTACATGTCCTGTTTTGAAAGGAACAAGATGTCATCGATGCAAAGTTTCAATGTAGGATTTCATTTAATAAAGAAAAAAAGTATTAAGACGGGAATAGTACGGTGGGAACAAGATGACAATAAGAAAAAACTAGTTAGTTGAAGCACAATCCATAACCACAATAAGCTAGCTTCTACCTTCTGTTACTATAAAAGAATGACCCTCAAACTAAGGATGGCATTAGGTTCGTGCCGATCCTAGTGTATTTGTTGGGTCAAACTGTCTTCCCTAGCTCCAACCGTTCTCATTTGAACCAAAAAAGATGAAGAATAGAGTTTTACCTAATATTTTCTACTCCTACTATGGAAGCTTCTCATTCAAGGGAATTCTTTCTAGTCTCAGCCTTCAGAATTTGTGTATTTAAAGCATGATTTTGACCACAAACATGATCGAGTCCAGAGTACCATCTTTTTTTCAAGGAATAGTGTCTATTTGATAGCAAGCAAGTACATGAGTAAAACTTGCAGAATGGGTGAAGTCGAGTCTTTTAATCACCGTTATAAAAATACTTGATTCAAAACTCGACAAAGTAATCTGCATATGTTCCAAAGCATATTGAACTCGGAATTCTGCCATGGAGGCTTCAAAATCAACGTAAAAGAGAGTTGAAATACCTGTGCTAGCAAACTATTCAGTAATGCTAACTAAAATTTAACTTCATGTTTACATCCTGAGTTCTCTCATCTTAATGTACTACTACTACTACTATTATCATATGGTCTGTTTGGTGATCGCTTTGTCTCGTATAGCACATGCACAAACTCACAAACGTATATCTCTAAAGTGAGTTATTTCTGAGGATCTACAATGGAAAATTTAATAGAAATTGTTTTAATAGAAGAAAAACAATCACGTATTGCTAACATAGAAATGTAGAGCAAGTGATACATATATAAAAGTATTGTTTGTTATTATTCTAATAGTTTAAGTTTTTGGGAGGATTTGTTTCCCAACAACTTTTAATATGATATTAGAATTTGAAATTTTGTGTTCAAATTAAGTATCTCTAATTGTTAAATTGAAGTGTTTGACATTCCCAAGAACTTTTACTAGGATGTACCAAATAAAAATTGAAAGAGGAGCCAAAAAGAAATGTGAACGTTGAAAAAGATCATTAAGATCAATTTTACCTTTGTCAAATTGACATCTCTTAGAGCAAACACTGCTAGTGCTTTCATAAGTACCCCAAGGCCTTTCTCTAAAGTGAGAACAATGCTTGTCTAGATATTGTAACATAAGTAGATCTTCTGTATGTAGTAGGAGACGAGAAATTGTATCATGGAGGCACAGGGAAAAGAAATTACCTTGTATGGCTTGTCTATTCCTGCAATTATGGGTTCTCTCGCAAGGAAACTAGTAATATTATCACTATCATCCTGCCCACAGAGAGGTGAACGAAAAAACATACATATCAGATTGTCATTTAAGCCAAAAAATTTAAATCTGGGATTAAGAGACCAGACAAGATTCAGAAACTGGAAACCACATCCCCAGCAAAAAGAATAATGGATTATGAATGAATTGAAAATTGAATGTAACTTGGCTTGAATCAAGCAAGAACATCAAGAACGATGCAAAGACAGTTGAATGCAAAAGAGAGTGAAGGAAGAAGAAGATAAATTGATTCTTTGTATTTTAATCTCAGTTCGTAGTTTTTCCTTTACCATACATTGTATTTATATTGTATATTTTCTTAGACTTGTAAGCGATTACACTGGTTAAATAAGAAAGAGAAGCAAGCAACAAACTATTGCCAGCAAGGCATAACCAATTTATTCTGAAAATAGAAACAAAACTGTAACAAACTCTAGACTTGTGCTCCTCTCCATCACATGTAGTAGCTTGAGCACCACCTTCACAAGCACCAGCATCATCTGCACATGCACTAACTGAATTGTTCTCCACAGCATAATCAGCATAATATATCACGGAATATAATTCAATTTCTATCAAATATCAAAATAATATATCTAAAACTACTAACTAGCTTGTGGTTAAACAAAATGTCTAATAATTTCTTCTTTCTTCGTGAGGTAAAGGTTTTTTCAATCTCTACATAGTAAAAAACACGCTTAGAATATATATATATATATAAATAAAATAAAATATAATTTTAAATTAAAAACCAATATTATTTTGTATTGATATTGACAAAAAAAATCATTTCCCAACAACGACGTCATAATAAAAGTATCGTATCGAAGGATTGATAACTTATTTTTAACAAATATTAAAATTATATTAATTTTAATTTTATCTATAAAAGTTTCTAAAGTTGTTGTAATTGGAATTTAAAATAAAATTAATTTAAAAAAATATGAAAAAAATAAAGATGTTCTAAGAAATTGGTTTCACCTAATCACTCAGTATGTTTTACTCATCTAGCTAATAAAATTTAATTCTCTTTATTTGTTTTTTTTCCATTAGTTTACATAAGAGTATACAATTTAATAAAACAAGAAAGTATTAAGATCAATGATTTTAAAATTACACGGACTCATACCTATATCGAAATAATTTAGATTTATCATATAATTCTCTCTTTTAATGATAAATCATAAGATTAAAATAATGTAATTAATGATAAATTAAATAGGAACAATAAACTCATAATAAATCAGATAAATATGAAGAAAAATAATTCAAATTAAAAAAAAATCAAATATAATTCAAAATTAAATTACATGAAGTGAGTTAAACCGAATTAATTTTAAATAAATTGAATTAAGTTAAATTAAATTATTAAGCTGTTTATTTAACACAAGTAGTAGCTTATTAATTATATTTTTAATATTTTTACTAATTGATTTTAATTAAAAAAAATTATATATTTTTAAATTTTATCTTTAAAAATTCATATTCAATTTTTTGTTAAAGTACCGCTTTCATTCTCGTTTATTTTGAATTCACCATTTGTTTACTCAAATATAGAGGAAGTAAATTCCGATTCTAGAAAAAAATATTATTAATAAAAAAATCAAATATAATGAATCTAAGTATTTCGATTTATTTATATTCTAATTCATTTAATTTTCATTAGAGAATTACTAACGCCTAAAATTTCAAGGAAGAATAGCAATATTGCCGTAGTGTGTGAAACTTAACAGCTTCTAGAAATACCTGTAATTTTATAGGCTATAGAGCTAGACAGTTTATCAGGTAACTAAACTTCAAATATTTAAAACATTGGCAATTACTATTATTTTCTAACACAAATATACCGAAATTCAATAATACACCTAAGTTTTAAATAAAGAATTAAAGGCTAAATGACAATCTTTATTTATGTGGCCATTTTCACACCTAATAACCCAGGTAGTTTTTACATCATAAATGACAAATCATACTATATTAAAATAAATTGGAACTAATTACTCAATCATTTGATGTTTTAAATATCTATTTAGGACTTAAATATTATCAAATTTAAAGTATGTATAACTTTGTGTTAAGAAAAAAAATTTAGATAATTATATATTTAAGAACTCAAAATTTGGATATAAATAGAAGCTATTTAGTTGATTTCTAACTTCTTGTTTAATACTCTTTGTGGAGAGCATTATTTTCATATGTTAAATGAACTGAGCTGGTCAAATTCGTTCAAATTTAATTCATCAATGAATTTTTTTATAAATAAATTATGTTTTTTCAACTCTTAAACTTTTGTTGATTTCAAAATCAACATATTAAAAATAACGTTAAAATGTATCATTTTATTTACTTAATGTTCTTAATAATCTTAATTTGACGTCATCTCTCGTTAATAAAGAAGAATAACCGAGAATAGAAGACAGAGATACCGTATACATCAATAATAAAAAACATAGATGAGATAAAGAGTATAGAGAACAAAACCATAAATTCGTTACTCAAAAATGACAACTAAAACTATTTATGTCAAAATGATAAAAAAGTAAATAGGACTCTATTTGAAGTCATTTACTAAGAACAAGATCAGGTTTTAGAATTAGAAGTTTGAGATTGATACATGTGAGTGTTGATGTTGATGAAGTAAGGCAAGTGAAGCCACCTTAAGCAATAACGCAAGAAAGCATGTGATAATGATGCTAATGAAGTAAAGCAAGAATGTGTTGGTTTTAGTAAAGTGAAGATTGCCTGTGATGTTATTGATGAGCACATGCGATAATGATATGCGTAAGGACTTCCAAAAGAACACATGTGATAATGACGTGTAAGGGCTTACAGAAAGAGGTTATTACTTATGTAAGGAGTGCTGTATAATTGGTATTGGGTTAGTTAGCCTTGCTAGCTAGTTTTTGGGTTGTGCACATGAGTGTCGAGGGTTGTTAAAGGTTGTTATAGCTAGTGTTGTACGTTGTTAGTGGGGTTTTAGTAGTTTGTTAATAGTTACACAGGTGTAGCTCATAGATTGGTTAGAATTATGTATAAATCAATATGTCGTAGTTATACGTTATAAGTATAAGTGTGAAGTGAAAATATCTGTATCTTTATTATTTAAATATAAATTTATAATATTTGATTTTTTATTCTAAGAATTTGATTAGCCAATAAGAAAGAAATAGGTCCAAAAACAATAAGATTCTTCCAAGAAATACGGACCCAAAGTTTGCAAATATCCAAAGCAGAGTGTGGGAACGATGGACTCTGTTACGGCCTCATATTTAATATATTGATGGCAGTTGTCATTTCCTATGCATCCTCATAGAATTAGTCCGTCACTCGTATAAATGTAGGATTACTCTATCATAATTATTATAAAAATATAATTTTTAATACTTTAATATTATATTTATAATAATTACAATATTTTAATATTATATTTATCATAAATTTATAATAATTTTAGGGACTTCTATTTTAATTTAAAAAATTCAAACCCAACGGCCGAATGCGATGTTTTCTCACTTTTGTTGCCATCCCAAAAGTTAGTAAACATTTTAAATTGATTATTTTTTCTGTAAAGAAAATTTGAAAAAGTAGATTAGGAGGGTCCACATCAAGTTGTCTCTTATTTACTCTGAGAAAACAACATGACCATTGACCATAAACCCACGTATATAAAACAATGTATACATATTTCGATTGTTTTTTTGTGAAAACAAATTGTGTTGAAAAGTAAATAAGACAAAATAGAACTGGTAAGCAAGCAATAAGTAGTGAAGTTTATATTCATAATTTAACATGTGATTACATAATTTTGTAAATAAAAAATGTATTTATATATTCTTTTTGAATAAAAAATTGTAAGATTTGGCACTTTTTTTTAATAGAGTTTAAAAATTGTATTCTCTTTACCGTTTATTTAAAAAAATTATATTAAATTTAAAATATCAAATCATTAAACATGCAATGCATATATTGCATAATGGATAATGGATAATTTCTGCAGTGATACTATACAAATTGGCTTGCTGCCAAAGATAGAAATAGTGAGAGTGGATGTGAAATGTCTTAAATATACCGATTGGATTGGATTGGATTGGATTGGATTTGTTCCGTCTTAACACAAACATAATCACGCTCCCTGTTTTCAGTACCCCTTGTCTTCTAATCATAATACTTTTCCTTTTGTTTTTGTATATTCTTAATATCGTTACCTTTTATTTAAGGTGTTTTTTTGGGGTTAAATATTTATTTTTTAAAAAAAATCATTGTAAAATAAAAATTAATGTGATAATTTATTATAGATTAAAAAAAATTGTGTTATTTTAATCAATAATAATTTATAAAATATTTTATCCTGAACATTATGATATAATTTTTTGTATAAAATTTTTATTTATTATAAATTATGTAGTATAACAAAAAATCTAAATAAATTAAATAATAAATAATTCAAACAAAAGTGATTTTTTCATATTGTAATCAATGCATCCAACTTAACCCATAAGTAATAATGTTAATTATTATACTTTTCTAGAACGTCATCTCTGTCAAATTGAATGACATCTTTTACATTTTAAAATATCAAGAGTATTTACAAAGAAAATATAAAATCTTAATATTGTTTATATTCCCCCTTTTTAGTAGTGAAGGAAGGAAAACATTAATTTAAAAAAATAATAAATAAAACACTAATTCAATATAAAGTGAATATGCATAAAAATAACAATATTAAAGATGTCATATGATTATTTTTAGGATTTATAGTTTTATTATACCTACCATTTTTCTTAAAAATAGAAAAAAAAATATATACATCACTCTTGATAGTTAAAGGCTTTTAACCCCATTATTTTTTATTTAATTTTTCTCCTATATTTATTGTATATTTTTTATATTGTTATTTAGTTTTTATAGTTGTATTTTTAGCAAAAGAAAAGAACAACATAAAAAAAATAGAGTAGAAACTGATAGAATTAAAGTTTTAACAATTAAAAAAATGAAAATAATACACTTTTTTCTCTAATCACTTGTTAAAACAATAAAATCTTATGGTTATTTTTACTATAGTTATAAGATCTTATGATATTTTTAGATATATAAATTGATTAAAATAGATTTTTGAAAATAAAACGTTTTCCAAAATATTTTAAAAAATCATAAAAATATATATAACACAATGCAAAAAAAAAAAAAGAATACTAAAATAATAAAAGCGGAAGAAAGAGAACTGACATGGGATAGAAACATCCCAGATTGCCTTGGCTGGCTGCTGCTGCGTTTACAAAAAGTAGTACCAATTGCGTGTAATAAGTTTTCTTCTGCACACGACTCCCACTAGAAAAGCATACACAATATTCTCTAATTTCGTTTTTCTGTAAAAAAAAGAAAAATAATAATATTTTTATCTATCATAACATTTTTGAATTACATACAAATATCAAATTTAATATAACTACTATCATATTCTCTTAAAATTATTAAATTTGTCACGTACAAACATTTTTCAATCCCCAACTCGTACTGAGCTCATATAACTAAATACTCTTAAAAGACAAAACTACCCCTATCTCCCCACCCCTGAGTGAGCTCATTATCACATAACATTCCTCTTTTATTAAGTCTTGGAAATCCTCAACCTTCATCTCTTTTGATACACCTTCCATTTCATCCCAATCCCCCCTTTCCTCCCCCATCACTAGTTTTGTGACTGCCAATTAAACAAAACATGTCAAAATCCTCCACGGCGTCGTTTCCAACAATCAAGCCAGAGGATTACGCTCACAGCCCAGTCCATTACGCAGTCGTTTTACGCGATCACACCACTCTCTCACGAATTCTTACCACTGTACCTCGCCTTGCCGATCCCTCACAGATCCATACCGAATCAGACTCGCTAGGCCAGGAACGAGTTGCCGAGAAGATCTCCGCCGTTCTCGACCGCCGTGATGTTCCTTGCAGAGAAACTCCCCTTCACCTGGCCGTTCGATTGAACGACACAGTAGCTGCTCGAACTCTGGCTTCCGCTGGTGCTGACGTTTCGCTTCAGAATTCGGCCGGATGGAATCCATTGCAGGAAGCTCTCTGTCGGCGCAGTTCTGATATTGCTCTGATCCTTGTTCGCTTACATCATCGTTCCGCTTGGGCCAAGTGGCGCCGTCGCTTGCCACGAGCAATTGCCGTTCTTCGCAGAATGCGAGATTTTTACATGGAGATTTCTTTCCACTTCGAGAGCTCCGTTATTCCGTTCGTTGGCAAAATAGCTCCGTCTGATACCTACAAGATCTGGAAACGTGATGGCAATCTCCGAGCTGACACTTCACTCGCTGGGTTTGATGGTTTGAAAATTCAGCGCGCTGATCAGAGCTTTCTCTTTCTCGGGGATGGCGATCAGAGCCACGACATACCTTCAGGCTCATTGCTAGTTCTTAATCGTGATACCCACAAAATATTCGACGCATTCGAAAACGCCGGAACTCCAATGAGTGAATCAGACATAGCAGGTTTTTGTTCCCAAACGAGCGTTTACCGTCCTGGCATGGACGTTACCAAAGCAGAACTCGTTGGTCGAACCAATTGGAGAAGGCAAGAGAAAACCGAATCAGTTGGAGAGTGGAAAGCAAGGGTTTACGAAGTACACAACGTAGTTTTCAGCTTCAGGTCTCGCAAGGTCACGAATGGAGATGGTGATGTTGCAGGGAGCGAACAGGTGCTTCCATTAGAGCTTGACGAGGACGACGATGGGTTTTTGGTTGCTGAGAATCCAAGTTTTGCAATTCCAGATAGACGAAGGCACAGTAGCTTCGTTAGAGAAGAGAGACATAGTAGCTTTGTGAGAGAAGATAGAGAGTTCATTGCGTTGGGAAGGAAAAGTGTCGATGTTCCGTCTGTAATGGCTCCACCTTCACAGAGGAAACCTATGGGTAACACCGTTCCGGTTGTTCCGCCACAGATCAAGGAAAAAGAGTATGTGAAAAGCTTGAGACCGTCTGTTTGGTTAACGGAGCAATTTCCGTTAAAGACAGAAGAGTTATTGCCGTTACTGGACATTTTGGCAAATAAGGTAAAAGCTGTGAGGAGAATGCGAGAGCTGCTCACCACAAAATTCCCGCCGGGCACATTTCCAGTCAAGGTGAGGATATTTTTGGAAATTGGATTTTTTTAGTGAGGTCTTAGTTTTTGCGTGGGTCCTAGATATGCTATTTGTCTGTGATTTGCTTTCGTTTGGTGCTTTAATGGTCTAACTCTAAGCAAAAGGCCATACTTGCGCTTTCTGACTAATTATGAAACGACACTGTTGTGGTCTGTGATTTGAGGAGAAGCTTTTATGTGGGGCTGTCTGTGGTCGGTGGTCCTACGTGGAAGTATACTATTGGGTCTTATGGGTGGGACCGCCAGATTTTACCTGAGTGAATCCGGGTCTTGTGACTGTATTGGTAAAATGACTCAGTTGTTTCTATATTTATTTTTGAATGATAGTTTAAAAGTACTCATATTTCAAAAAAAAAAAAAAATTTAAAAATAATTTTTATATATAATGCAATGAAGAATAATTTAATTATTTTGATATTTTATTAATTATTTTTATTTTTTGTTCTTTTTTATTTTAATAATAAAAACTTTAAAGATTAAATATCTTTTAATTTTTTATGGACTTTTATTTATTAAATTAGTACCCTTTGATAATTTGAATAACAATACATACTAAAAAATTAATATATGTATTAATAAAACACCACTTCCCACTGTATACCCGGTTGTGTGTGTTGTATCTATTTTATATTGTGATATATATTAATATTATATAAAAATATATATCACAATATAAAATAGATACATCACATGATATTATGTAATAAATATATTAAATAGTAACATTGTTTAGAATTATTTTGAAGTTAAATAAGTGATTAGTTTTTAAAATACTAATGAAAAGTGATATAACATAAGAGATTTAGTGGGTGAAAAATTAAATTTGTAATTAGTATTCCTAATATATTTTATGATGAGAAAGTAAATATTGAGTTTTCCAGTTGTTTTGCCACATGGTAATATTAATATGTAGCAACCGTTGGCTTCCGTAGCTAACTATAATGATTGAAATTGTTTGAATGTTAGTGTAAACGTGGGTCCAAATTAATTATGATTGGTTGGATTTTTTTCCTTTTTATAGAATTAAACAAATTATGATTGATTTTGAAATAATCTAACGGCTGTGGTGCGGTGTCCTATGTTTTTTGCTTTTGGTGGGGACAGTTGGCTATACCGGTTGTCCCAACAGTGAGAGTGGTGATAACATTCACAAAATTCGTTGACCTTCAACCAGTGGAGCAATTTTACACACCACTTTCAAGCCCGAGACATTTCTTCAATGGAGAGCAAAGTTCATCAGAGGAAGACAATAGTTCACAAAGCCACCACACTTCTTTACTCTCTACGTCGGCCTCGTGGCTACGGCGGAGCAGTAGCCAGTCGGGATCAGCGAGCAAGCAACAGCAGCAGCAAAAGAGTGCTGCAATGGCTATAGATTCGGACCCTTTTGCTATTCCTAATGGATATACATGGACAAGCGTAGACAAAAAGTCTAGCAAAATGAAGAAATCTAAATCTATAAGGAAGTGTAAGTAGGTGTAATGTACTTTTAAACATAATATAATGGTGCATTCGTTGAGGAAAAGCAAAAGGAAGTGGGAAAAAAATCAAAAATGTTGTTAGATACGACATTGGTTGGTGAACAATTGCGTGCTGTTTGTGTTTTAGAATTGCATGCGTATATATAACGAAGCTGATTTCTGAGAACTGTCCCTGTGGTATTTGGGGTAGTGATAGATAATTAGATATGATAGAGTAACATGTGTGCTCAAAATGTGTAGTTGATTTTGCACTAATATATAGTTTCTGTCAAATTTTCTCTCTTTTTTTCAAAGGAAATGTTCAATGTTTTCGACTTTGGTGTCAAGTTATAACCATGTCTGTTTGGAGCCAGTTTTTTTTATAAGCTTTTGCATCGCTAAAATCGTACTAGATTGCTTTCGATTATGGTATATCTTCTTCTCAACTATTTGGTTCCAAATGCTTCTCCTTATGATACGTCTCATGTTTATGTTTATGTTTATTTTTTAAAAATAAACAATTACAAAGTCAGGCGTACATTTACATTAGATAGATTCCTTACCCAATGCTCCAAAGATTATTGAAATTACAACAAAAGAAAAGAAAGTAATTCTCAAACTGGTCTAAGAATTTATAAAGTTTTTTTCTTCTTTTTTTATTTCCTGAATAAGAAGTTAGAAAGTTAAATGAGCAAGGAATCACTAAATTCAGTAGGGTTATCGAGTTCAATGATTTTCATATACCAAATTGCCAATTGCTCATTTAATTAATGTACAACACCTACAAAAGTTCAATTCTCTGTTTCACAAACTTCAGGACTATTTTATCATCACAAGTTTTTTAAATTTATATCTCATTTAAATAATAATAATAATAAGTAACTTCGATATATATGGGGATGAAAGCATAAAAAGCAGCCAATCCGTACATGTGCCACTCTCAAATTTATTGGGGTTAAAGGCATTTCAACACCAACTGTTTTCCTTGTTCCACCTTGTAATCTTTCCCTCTTTTTTCATTCTTTTTTTTCGATTAAACATATTGACACTTTAAAACACACACTTATTAGGTGAAATATTTACTCAATATTCACACACACCTGAAAACATGCACTTCTCCAATGAAATATCAACTCAACACTCACACACTTGTTAAAACATGTGATGAGATTGATAGATGTAAAACCTATATACACAATGGTGAAATATTAGGCCTAGATATTCTTAACATATAACAGTTAACATGAATAACACAAAGTATGACCTTACTGATCACATCTTTCATACTTGGATGAGTTCTATGCTAATGAGTGATGAAGTAGTATTTCCTTAAATTTCATTTAATACATTTCTAAATGTCTTCTATACATACATAGTTGTATAGCTAATAATAAAATAAACAAATACAAGCTCGATCCCTTACCAATTATTGTGTTGGATTATAAAGATAAAGCTCAAAACTTCAGGTTGTTTCCCTCCCTTGTAATATTTTGCATTCACTTTTTCATTTATATACAACTTTCCCGAATTCCCAAACAACATAGTAAACAGAGGTGTAGGCTTTCTTTTAATTCAGAACATACTCAAGGCTCCCCACCAACCCAAAAAAAAAAAAAAAACTGTAGAACATCAAATTACTTAGTAATTTTTTTAGCAGGTTAATAATTTGTTTTAAAATTTTAATAAAAAAAATTGTTTTAAAAAATAATAGCAAAACAAATCAATGACGTAAACAATATATATATATATATATATATATATATATTCCAATTGGATTAGACAAACTGTTTTGATGTGAATGATTATTATAGTGGAAATAATTCATAAAAATTATAAAATTAAAAAAAATTAGAATTACCATTAGTCTTTCTGACTCATTTTTTCATAAAATAAATGATAATAATTATTATATCTTTTTTTTATTTTTTTTAAATAAACACTTTCTTTTTTATATAATCAGATTATTTATATAATTCAAGTTGTGATCATAAAAGACATGTTTTTTAGGTTATATGAAGAAGAAAAATATACACTATGTGAACAGAGTTAAAATGAAATGGTAAAATTTTTGTACGAAACTTTAACTTTTCTTAAAGGTAAAGATTAGTACCAAAATTATACTCTTATTATCTTAATTTAGTGAAAAATTGGTAATGATAAAATAATAATTCTATTTTTTTTTTAAATAAATTATTCATTGTTATTTTACTTTAGTCAAATTTGTATTTTTATGATCATTTTACATTAAATTATACTATTTTTTAAAATAAAAATACTCTGAATATATCACCTAATAAATATAATAATTTTGTGTAACTTTCTTAAAAATAACTTACTAACATACACAACCCCAAAATGAAACTCCATGGTTATTTCACTAATAAGTTATTGCATATTTAACATACCATCTAGTTCTTAAATGGAGATTTATGCATTAAAATAAAGCTATGCGTCCCTGTATGTAAATTTTGTGAAAGAGAACTCACTGGTAAAACGGGCAAAATGGCAGGGGAAGCACCAAGCTGGGCAGACAGATGGGGTGGTGGTGGAATAGGTACCCTGGAAAAAGATGAAAACTCTAAATCCAAAAAGGACACTGCCACCAACAACAAGGCTGACGGTCCAGCCAAAGCCAAAGTTCAGCTTTGGCAAGCGCGCTAAAGATCAAAGCTGCTACTTCCAATGGCAAAACTGATGCAAGTAAAGTTTCTCAGTACCTATGGGCCGTTTCAGAAAGTGCATATTATTTATTGATTGATATCGTCGACTATTGCAGGTAACTCCCTTCATCAAAGGATTTTTCAGAAGATTTCAAATAGAAACAAATATTGTTTAAGTATTTAGTCCTCCCTATTTAAAAATATATTTTTTAAAACAAAAATATTACTTTAATGATTTTTTTTAATAAAATATTTTCATTTTTTTTATCAATAAACTATTAAAATTTCATCCTTTAATAATAATAAAAGGTAAGTTAATATGAAATATTTTTTACAAAATATTCATTATAAAATAAAAATATATATATTTAAATAATTTTCTGTTAAAATATTTATTATTTTAAATTTTTATCTTAAATAATTTTATATTAAATTTCATTATTTTTTTGTTAATAACTAATAATTTATCGTATTTTAATTACTTATTAATAAAAAATAATATTTTAATAGTAAAATAATTAAAATAATATTATTTATCTTTAATTAATCTTTTTTTTCTTCAAAATCGAAAACTAAAAACCATTATTTAAAGAAGAATAAAAAATGTACTCTATTTTTTATTCTACCCAAATTCCATAGATATTTGAAGAAGATAAAAAAATCGCATGGATATGATCTTTAAGATAATAAGTCATGTGTTTTTCATAACCCCAAATCCCAGGAAACAGTTTAGAGATTTTTACATTTGATATATTTGATTGTCGATTTTGGATTAATATGTTCTCGTTTTTGTTTGAAAGTACGTGTAGCAATTTGTGCCTTAATCCAAGTACAAGAATTCAACATAGAAACACCAAACTATGTCACATGAACAAAATAATCCAATCTGTCCTTAGGATTGAAGATGAGCTGAAAACCTTCTTGTGGTTTAATAGCACGTTCTCACTTATTATTGATAGTACAGCCACATTCAACTTATTAACATACCAATATAATGTAAAGTATCTTGTTAAATTATTAGCGTATCTTGTTAAATTTATACCAGTGTTAGCGAATCCTACTTGTGTTGGTTGAACCAAAAAAAGAAAAGAAAAGAAAAAAAGAAACTTTTTTTGTTATATAAATTACTTGTACATTTCCTCATGTTTGGACGTGTCAGAATTATCACAACTACATAAACAGCTTTTTCCAAAGAGAAATCAACAAATGTGTCCTCATCCTACCTTTCACTTTTGTCCAATAAGAAAACATTTTTAAACGATTTTTCTGTTTAAATAATACTTTATATATATATATATATATATATATATAAAAGTAACGCACTTCTCTTTATTGTTTTCTATCTCCCTTCTTCATCTTCATATTTTCGTATTTATTTTTTATTTTATTGTTTATAACTGAGAACGCAGTTTTATAACGTGTTTAAACATAAAAATTACAAAAAAAAAAAAAATAACAATAATAATATTAAATAGATTCAATTGAATAGATTTTTAAATAAATAGCGATCAAAATGAAATAATATAAACGATTTTTTTAAATAATAAAAATATATAAGATGAAAATAAAAATTACTATTTTTATGCATACAGTTTTAAGGGTGATTTTTGTTGTTTTCCCTAAAACCTATTTGAGCACATTGAACCGGAGTTTATTGAAAAGCGATAATCATGACAAGCCCAAATTGAAAATGAAAAGCCATAAAATATTTAATTCATTCCATTGAGAGTGCAAAGAAAACAATTCGTACTTCAAATGCTTCCAGCAACAATTGGAAAAGCCCATTTAACTCGAATATATGCAGTAAAAATAAAATCTTTTCAAACTCTATTTACACAAGCATTCCAGCTCTTATAAACTTACAAGGATCCAAAGGTGTTCTCTCCACTGTAAGTCATGTAAAGAAATCCATCTTCATCCTTGTTTTCCTCATAAATGCCAGACATTAAGGCAGCTGTGACAATGAAGAAGAACAAAATTAGATACAAGACTTGAGAATAATAAACATATCAGCTAAAACACCACAGATTAATAGCGGCTCACCAGTGGAAGGTAGAGTGTTCTTGACAAAAACAAATATGGCCTTCTCTGCGCTTAGCTTAATCCTTTTGCGAACAACATATACAAACTGTCCAACAGTTAGATCAGCTGGAACAAGGTATCTGTAAGCCAAGCAAATGATAAACCAATTATAGGAATGTTAGTATTTGAAGGACATTCGAACTAAAACAATTGTTAGAGCAACGTTTCTAATATAGCCAGCTTATTTTATTAGAACTAGTACACGTGTCCTGACTCATGCCTCAGCAATCTGACATGGCCTTTCAAAACAGAGGAACAGCTGATTAGGTGGACGTAACTAACAAAAAAAACTTGAGGCGTGCACATATAATTGGCAGAGTTCGGACATTTAATTACTAACAGAGGCACAGATTCTCCCAGACGTAAATGAGTCATGGCAGTGGATGCAATTGAATGAAATGAGAAAATCCAGTTTAGGACCACAGAATAAAAGGAAAAGCTTCTATGCATGTAGGTTTTTACTATCCTTGTTGCTCATAAGTTCTAACAATATTTGGATATCTTCTTAATTTGAAAAGGACTATAAAGCACATTACGAACAAACATAAGAAATCCAAAACTCAACCCCTGACCAACAACAATAGCATCAATATCATCCCCCCCCCCCACAAAAAAAAAAAAGATCCAATCAAAAGTTTGCAATAGGCACTATGCCACAGCAAATGCAAAATGGAACCTTTATTGACTGAACCAGCTTTCTGCATGCCCATTGCAGTCCCCCGTAAACAATGAACTATAAACATAGCACATAACAAGTTTCAAAGGCTATGCTTGTAAGACAAACATAAAATAGTTTAATGCAGTTCCAATGAAATGAAAATAGAAAAGAAAACAGTGACCATGCAGTAGGAATTACTAGCACATACAATTGGATAATCTATTAGAAAACAAAGGTGAGGTTTGCCAGACTCAAGAAATCTTAAAAAAGGGACGACTAATGTGATCATAATTGCATATATACAATAAATCATCTCAAAGAAATATCACAACATACCCAACAAATGACCTGAGAGATGATTGCCAGATAAAATGTTGAAAACGAGAAATTGTCATAAAAATTATCATTAAATAACGAAGCTATGGTGAATTAACATATTTATCATTTAGCATAGCAAAATGATAAATTAGAAATGGAATAACTAGATAAGCCCATCCACAGAGCAGTTGTAAACTAAAGACTAGAGAAGAGGTAAATTGTAATACAAGGGAAAAAGCAACTAACTTTTTTTTGTCAATGTCAGGAATGTCGCTCCTATCAGCTTTCTCCACAATCACCTGCGTGACACATTTGCATTAGGATCAAAATCCAATTGAAGTATATAAAAAATATAGCTTCTTAAGTACAGTGATATTCTTACAGGAATTCTCTCTGGATATTTCTCTCTGATGCGGTTAGCTTCTGCCTGCCTCCTTTCTGGCAAGTTAAAACCCAAATCGATCATAACAAAGCAAATGAAAATATGGAAGTTTAAAAAATTTTCCATTAAATACTTGCATGGAATTAACCTAGCAATGAAAAGTAGGAAGACAATACATTCGTCGAAATTCTCTATGGACGAAGAAATCACTAAATGGATTAAAACAAAATGTCTGGCCAGCCCAACATGTTTCTAGCAACTGATACCAAATTTTAAAATTTATATTTACTTATAAAATTTGAGAACGTTCGTGTAATTACCATTGAGAAGAGTAAAGTCATATTTCTTAGGTAAAAACAAAGTATTTGAATAAAAGGTCGCACATGCTTCGCCAAGAAAAGTATATAAAAATCATAACATAAGCAATTGCTGAAACAAAAGTATATTTGCATTTTACATAAGTTGTTGGGACAACTGATTGTGGCAAATAATTACGAGATAAGAAAAAATGGATCTGACTGTCTTCAGAAGTACTAGCCACTCCAATCTAACCCTCGATTTTTCATTTTAAGCAATGGAAAAGATATTTAATCAAATTAAAAGATAAAACATGTAAAAAAAAATTACTCATAGTTTCCTACACACTAACGCAAAATCACAAACAAAATAAAACCACAAATAAAAAAGATCAAAATCAAATAATTATGATTACAAGGGTATTCGAATCCATAATACAATTTAGAGAAAGAAAAAAAGAGATTGGGGGAAGGAAAGGAAAGGTAATTTACCCAGAGGATGTTCGAGCTTGAATGAGCTTTTGGCCATTGTTAAAGTACAGCTGCTGCTACTCTCTGGGATTGTCAAAGATCGAAACATCACAACCCGGAAAAAAATTATAAATGACCAATAAAACAGAAACAAAGCGAAAGATACAGGCTTTACAAGAAATTCAACCAAACGTACCAAACAAGAAAGACGCCTGGAATTAGGGTTTGGAGGATTTGAAGGGCAGATACGGCGATGAGAAAAAGAATAGAGGATAGGATCAAAATCAAACCAAATTGGAGAAAGAAATATTTATGGAAGATGGAAAGAAATATTTATGGAAGATGGGGTGGGATGCAGGGGTGGGATGCAGGGGCGGATGTATATGATATTTAGGGTGGGATGCATATGATATTTAGGGTGGGAACGTTAACATTAAAAATGTAATTTTATAAGTAAAATTTTATAATTTTTTATAAAAATTAAATATATAATATTTATCAAGTTCGTATTCTAATTATAATTTTTTTTCTATATAAATTTAATTATTTTTAATTAAAATATAACAAAATCATAATAAATTCTGTATTTGTATTTTTAACTTTAACATTTAATTTATAAATTATTTATAAAAACTTATCATAATTGATTATTTATTAGTGTTTCTCTTTTTATCGAGAGCTAGATCTCCTATGGTTGATTATCAATCAATAATTATATAAATTTAATAATAAATAATGTATCTTCGTTTTTAAAATTTTAAAAAACAGTTTTTTGAATTTTAAAATTATTTAATAACCCAATAATTATAATTAATATTTTTTCTAATAAATAAACTTTTCGCCTATAAATAAAATTTAAATATACTAACTTTAATTTATTATAAAAAAATTATACTTTTAGCTATTACATCACTTAAATATTATAATTAATATAAATATAAATTTATATATTTTTAATCTTATTTTTCTTACAAAATAAGAAAAAAAAATTTAAGAGAAAAGAATGGACAAAAATTATCACTTGCATATCTAGTATTTCTCATTATGTTTTATTTAGTTTTAGTGATGTAAATGTATATTAAGATACCAAAGTCATGACAAAATAAATAATGGTATGACAAAAGTTATAATATGTTTATAACGTCAAATCAATCTACTTTATGTAGATAAGACATGAAAAAATAAGACAATAGATTCATGACACACGTGAATTATTATAAGTTAAAAGAAATGACGAAGAAGACAATGTTGAAGGGTCTGCTATCACTTGAGATGAAAGACAATACAATATATGCAAGGTGTCTCTACGAGAAAGTTTATCAACTTTCTTTTAAGAAGTCTAACTTCAAGGCAAAGAAACCATTGAAACCGGTGCACTTTAATGTATTTGGATCGATCAAGTCAATTGGTAGAACGCGCTATACAGTGAGATTTATAGATGACTTCTCCAAATACATATAGGTTTACTTTATGAAGGAAAAATTAGAAGTACTTATTAAATTTAAAAAGTTTCAAGAAAGAGGTTAGTAAAAAGGTTTAGTGCTTACGCATAGATAATGAGGAAGAATATATATCAATTAAGTTCTCCCAATATTTATGAGAGAATAAGATACATCACCAGTTCACTTATCCAAACATTTCACAACCAAATGGAATGATAGAGAGAAAGAATCAACATTTTATAAGAACATATCAGAGTACATTACATGGTAAAAACATTCCAAAGAGGTTTTGGGTTGAACGGATGAGGATGAGATTGCTTTAATCAAGTACGGGGTTTGTGAAATCCTTTCAAAATTGTGGAGATATAAGCTAAAAGTCCATCACTTTTGAATATTTGGAAGTGTGTGCTACGTGTTTGTGTGAGATCATTATAAAAACAAAATTTGATAAAAATGTAACACGGTGCATCTTTTTAGGATACGATAGTCAGAGAAGGATTAAAGTATTATGTTTTAAGAAATGTAATATTTGATGAAGCATTATCATGATAGTTATCGAAGAAAGAGAATTCATCACAAAATAAAGAAGTGTGTCAATAAATAAAAAAAGCCAATAATAGAAGAATGTTAAAAGTCAATAATCTTATCAAGATTTAAATATTCAAGTGAGATGGATGAGTAATCACCAAGGAGAATGCAAAACTTTGAACAAATAAGAGCAAGTCACCATTCATAAGAATTTAGGTTAAGTCAACTTAGATTGATTTGGAGGAATCATGACCACTTTGAAGATCAATGAAATAAAAAAAATCTAAAATATGTTATACAATGTAAGTTAATATTAATTGAGATAAAGTTAGCTATGAGAAAAAGTGTTAATATCAGTGGTGCCTATATATAAGTAATGGGTCTAGTTTTATGAGTTTGCAAAAAATTAATAGAAGTGTGAGAGATTAATAAATATTTTTTTGAGATAAGAGAGTATTAATATATTTGTTGTGAGAAAGTATAATAATTGTACAAATAAAGTATTTTTTCATAAATAAAGTACTGTTTTCTTTTATTTTAAATTTTTAACGGTTTATTAGTTTTAAAATATGATACTAAAATTCTTGACAAACTTATGATATCTTATTTTTTAAAATATAATGAACTTTTATTATACTACAAATGCTATATTAGATATCTATTAGGTTTAAAAAACAAGACATTAAAAACTTTCACGGCTTTTTAATATCCTAATTTTCATGATTAGTAAATTTCTAATATGCTATCTAAATGATTAAATGTTCAATTTATATAAGGGTTAGTTATAAATAATTATTTCTAGATTTTTTTAAATAACAAAAATACCAATAAATTTGAAAAATAAAAACTATACTCTTTATTGTTGGAATTATAGATAATAAAATTAATAAAAGTTAAGCAAAGAATTACGTAATAATTGTTTTTCTTTATCTAAGTTACCTTACTCCAAAAATATGTTTTTTTCCTTTTTTTTTATATCGTAAACTATCTAGAAGTGTATTTGATATTTGTTAATAATAAATCCGCAAGAAGTCGTGAAGTTTAATTTGTTGAAAATTGTAAAATTAATGGGTGAAAAAGACCTAATCAGTCGGTAAAGAAGGAAGAGAACATTCTCTCTATCTCTATCTACGAAGTTTCTCGCCTGTGAAAATATTCACCAAAGACCCCAGAAAATTTATTAATCATTACCATAAATCTTTGTGGATGCCAAGAAAAT
The DNA here is from genome assembly GCA_037013495.1 of Hippophae tibetana. Lineage (NCBI taxonomy): Eukaryota > Viridiplantae > Streptophyta > Magnoliopsida > Rosales > Elaeagnaceae > Hippophae > Hippophae tibetana. The sequence continues at coordinate 1,257,617 of CM072807.1, forward strand.
AGAGGAAGATAAGGAAAATATCAAACTTTCGTGATTCACTTGTTTGTTTGTTTTCTTTTTGGAATTCAAATGCTTCAACTCTTCTTTGCGGTGGCGTTCTCGGCGGTGCCTTTGACGCTGTACGTACCACCGATTCGAAGCTTCAATCTCTTTGTGGAGACAATCGAAGATCTTCTTCATCATACCGCTATTTATACTCTGACAACATATCCTCGTATACGTCTTGCTGTTTCTCGTATCTTCAATTCTCTTCGTCGCCTTTCGTCCAGGTAGAGATTTCTTCTTCTTTGCTTTGGATTCGATTTGAACGAACCCAATAGAAACCCATCGACCTTTTTTTTAATATTTATATATAGTAAAGAAGAAGAATGAATTGTGAAACCATTTTATGTACGATACAAATTTGTACACTTGTTGTTTAGTTCTATCAAATTTGGTGTTTGTTTCTCTTTCGCTCTGTCCATTTTGGGGCTTTGTGATGTTTTGTATTTAATACGCTATGTTGTATACAAATGTTATTGACATGATCACCATATGTACAAGCTTTTCCCTTTATGTTCTAAGAACTGTGGAGATACGTATAAGCACAGTTGAGGGAATTGTGTACGCTTTGGATTTGAACATGAAGAATGGTTCAATTTTGGATTATTAAAGCTATTAATTTTTGGTCTAGACACTTGCACAGAAATCTATATGAATGAAAGCTACTGGTCTGGTGAATTTATTCAGATAATCTCCCAATCAACACTGTTTCTACTGAGGCGGGAGTTAAATCCGTTTGAGCCAAGTGGAGGCATCTATGGAGTCAAATGCTTCTTCTTTTGTTTCCTTGGGGCAGCTGGTAATTGCAATCCTATGAATTTTATTGATTAATAGGCTGAAGAGCTTCTAACGTCCTAAACTTTTCAGTCAATCGCCCAAAAGTCATCAAATTAAAAAAACCCTAATATTTAGGTTCTAAAGTTATGAGTGTTACACTTAAGTCCTTTTCATAGCATTTAGGTCTTAAACTTGTTAAGTTTGGGGATAAGTGTGTCATATTAATTGCATTATAATCATCAAACTTCTAATTTATGACTTATCTCTTAAAATATAAGACTAAAGGACTGAAGTGTTAAGTTTTTTCTTTAATTTGGGACCCTTGTGTGAAGCATTCTTGGATCTTATAAGCTATTTTACCTAATTAATACCTTAGCAGCCCTCTTGCACTCTGTTTTGGCAGAATCGGTGTATGTAGTTCTGGTCTGTTTTGGCAGAATCGGTGTATGTAGTTCTGGAGTTCTATGTCCTGATATGTGCATGGGAAAGGTAGCCAGAGATATGGAATTCTCAATCAGTCTATTTAAGTTTGTGTTTCCAAGCATCTTTGAAGGTTGAGAAAGCTGAAGCCAAAGATATGACATTTGTGTTTCAGAAACACTTGATGCTTCAGATTTATTTATGTTCTTGGATTTTTTAGATGTCATAAGCAATGAAGATCTGTTCACAATATATCCTAGATTGGTCCCCTAGAATGTTCTTTGATGAGACATCTCCAACCGTGAACATCATTTACATTAAATTTTATTATATTTTATACCAAAAGTTATACTAAATTTTTATTCCTATCTAACCTACTAATACTAAATATTACACTAAAAAATATATTTTTATATAAAATAAAATATTCTTTTTATTTTTCTTTTATTAATTATATATTCAACTAATTAAACAATTAATATTACTATTAGTTAATAGATAAAAATAAATTAAAAGATTATATTATTAAAAATTAATAATTCGCTATATAAAATATTATTATTATTAAACAAATTAAAAATTACATTTAATTAAAAAATAAAATTAAAAGTTCAAATGAATAGATATTATTCAAAGATTTGAATTCCATAATACAAGCTTACAAGAATTTATTCAAAGTGAACAAGTAAAAATCATGGAAAAAATATATTTTAAGAACAAGAATATGGATATGAACAAAGAGGAGGATCTTAAAGTCAAGACCTCAAAATAGTGTAGATATTTCTAATCAATATATTAATAACATTGGAAGATTTGTAAATGATTTATCGGATTATTCAATCATTGCTTGAATTTATATTATATTTTTAATTCTATATTGTATTAGTATTTTTTTAGTTATTTTGTATTATGTATTTGATTTTAATTTATTATATGTAATAAAAAATTTAACAATATCTTTAGAATTATGTAAAATCGTTGTTTTAGTTTATATTAATTTTTTAATTGTATCTTGTATTATAGTATTTTTTGTTATTTTATGTCATATACTTAATTTTAATTTTTATATACCTCATACAAAAATTTAACATTTTTAGAATTAAAAAAAATACAATATGAACAATGTTTGATACAATGAACAGTCTCGCACCAAATTTAGTTCGATTAAAAATTTGGTGTGATATTGTTCATAGTACCAAATTTGGTACAAGATTTGGTCCAGAGTTGGAGTAATTCTGCCTCAAATTTTGTAACAAATATAGAGATTTGAAGTGGCATTATAGATGGTTTAAGCTTGAGGTCAAGACATAGTTAATTAGTGGGTTTTTGTGATGCTATTATCAGGTTTCTCAGCATTCTATATTGGCAAGTGAATATTTGAACTATTTAACTATTACTTTAACAACTGTACTAAAAAGCGGCTAGCATCCATTTTATAAAGTTAATAAAGCAATTCGGTGTTTATTATGCCCAAGTAAACGTACATTCATTTTAAATTGAAAGCCTCTTCACCATTGTTCCTTCTTTTTTTCTCGTCCCTCTACTTCAGAATTATCTGCTCTTGATAGCTTAGTAGTTGGTTATACATCCAAAACACCGACACCTGGAAATCACCCAGAAGCTCTGTTCGAGTGTATTCAAGATCGAAACCCACCAATTACATCTTCTTTCATTGATTGAATTGAACTTAAAAAGCATCAACATCCATAACTATTTGTTACAAAACCTCTACCATTTCATTATGCTAGAAAAGAACGTACACAATATTCAACAAAATTTCTGCACATAGCCCCCTTCCTCCTCAGAGGCAGAGCAGCTGATGATTTCAATGTGCGTTTTGACTCGCATGAATTCCGTCAAAATATATAGACCTAATTATTTTACTCCCTTTTTACTCTTTCCTTTGCTGGATAAGGAGTGAGACTAGTAAGGTATTAAAACATTAGCTCTAGTGTGTATGGATGAGCCAAAAATCCTCAAGAATGAAAAACATAACAGATGGCATTATTTCACCACTTGCTATTGAAATTGCCATGCACATATCAAAGTAGCATGCAACTAAAGAAATTTACGTCAACCATTGCAGCTGGATTTATCCACAGTTGGTTCTGTATTTAAACTTGAATTAGTTCTACATAAACGTTTCCTGGGTTTTGTCAATATGGGAATCCCAAGTGGACTTGAGCTGAGTTGTTGTGCAGCTCCTTTAGCTTGTTTCTCTGCCAAACCTTCCTTTATGCTTGGATTAATCTTTTTGCAGGACCTGTTGCGGCGGGGTGAAGCCAAATGTTTCACAGTCGAACCTTTACTTACCATACTATTTTCTTGCTTGTCCAGTACGAGTGAAAAAGGTGGAGCAGATGAATCTAAGCTCAACCATGAAGAATTACTAGAATCATCCTTTCCTTGACTTGTAAAACCTAACTCCAAGGAAGGAACGCTCCCTCTTGGAGTGTGAAAATTGGCATGATCATGAAAACCAATATTCGATTCACAATGTTTCTCATCACAATCTGATGCCACAAGTTTCTTCTCCTGTATATGAAAAGATAGTATGTCATGATAAAAGATATAAATGTCACTATCAACAAAATGTCCCAAACTTCAGGTTTCCTAGTGATCCTAAGTATCCTACAATTTCATATCTTCAATGAACAACCCTGAATCTGCAATAATTATTCTCCCACACCGTATGCACAATCCACTTTTGTCTCCAAAAACTTTTGTAAGGTTGATCAGTAGTTGGCTAGTAAATATGTAATGAACAATAAATCACAAGATATTCAAAAAAATGTCTAAAATCAGTATTTACAGTGCATGGGTTTTTCATCGACAATCAAATTCTAAACCTAAATTCATTTTGCCTTTTTATGCAGAAAAACCCATAATATTTATTTTTTCAATAAATTTATTTGAGAACCATGTGTAGACACCTCATTTTTTCGATTTCTGAGCAAGTTTTGAAGCTCTTTCGATGGTCACAAGATATTAAAATTAGTACAAAACATCAGACAGTATGATAATTATCTTTTAAAAACAACAACTTAGTGCTTTAGGAAGATAAACTAAAGTTTCTCTATGATTTTCTCATAGTAACAACAAAAAAATCTCGATGAATAGAATGACCAGGTAACCAAACAAACCAGCACGAAGTATCATGTAAAAGAACTGGAAGGTGAAAAACAATGGAACAGAAAGTATTGGGTGCTTTCACAGATCGTATGCTTCTCTTACACAAAAACATGCCTAAACCGACCAAAAATAAAATAACGGCAAGGGGACCAACCAAAAACAAAATAACTATAACAGGATGTGGAGAGAAAATAGCATCTCAATTATTATTAATAAAGAGAAATGCAGGTACCTTAGTCAGCACCTCAACAATTTGCTCACAGCCAGAATCTTCCTCTGCTTCAGAATCCGCCATCTCTTCACATTCAAACTCAACATTTTCGTCGTCAGAGTCACTTAACTCTTCTTGGTCCATCACAATCTCTGGATGAGACTGTTCATCCATATCATCAAGGTATCCACTCGAGAGATTACCAGGTGCATCCAATGTGTGGCCGCCAGATATAATCCCATTGCAGTTGGGAAATTTCTCCACGTGCTGCTTAAGTAAAGGACTACTACTATGAGTTTTCATTGTTGCCCTTGAGTCCAGTGCAGCTGATGTTAGCTTATTTTGTGGGACAATGGTTTTTCCCCTAAGTTTTTCCTTTCTAGAGGTGGAACTTAGATGGATCTCCAGGTCCAGTTTGTTAGCTTTCTCTAGGGTACTATACTGTTTACTGCCCATAGCAAGTGGGGTATTGTTCATTGACTCAGTCTGAACAGCATAACAAGGATGTTGAAGTTGAGCATAATTTCCTCCAGAACCAACAGTGGTGCATTCATTAGTGGATGCACTTGCCAATTCATTGTTAACAACATCAGTTCTTTGCAGAAGAGGATGAAAATCAACACCAAGTGACATAAATGAAGATTCCTTTGACCTCAATGACTTGGCAACGCAACAATGGTTTTCATGTTGTGGATTATGTAAAAGACTCAAATTTAGATGTGGCTGATGCCCAGAAAAGAAGCTGAAATGACTGGAGTCACTAGTGCTGCATTTTAATGGGCAATAGGGCAGGCGCCCATCCTCAGGTGCCTGAAACAGTAAAGGATGCATCTGAAGATCAGAGTTAGTAGTTTTTCCTTCCTCTACACCTTCATCTGTGACAAATCTAGATTCTTCAGTATGCAAACTTGTAAGATCATCTTTCAGAGTTACATTTTGCTTTTGTCTAGCCTCCATGCCATGGGAGGTTCCAAACCACCCCTTACAAGAATTGAGAGAAACCATGTTTTTGGGTTGAGAATCACAACTACCTCTTCCAGCAGCAGAAACTACTGGTGATACAGAAGAAATAGGGCCTTTAAAGGCTGATTGAGATACAATGCGAACAGAAGGTGGGAGATTGACAGGGGGCAAGTCTGGTGCTAGTTTAACTAAGCGTGCAACATTAGTTTTACGTGCTCGATAAGGCCTCAAGTAGAATTGAGGCTTCGAGGTGTTCAAAGGCACACGTGGAACTATATTATTTGATACCATACTAACAGATCCAGAGTGTTTGCCAGCAGCAGCAACAGGAAATGAAGGATACTGGGAATACTTTGAGACATGTGGAAAATGCTGACTATAACCAGTCTGGGCATGAGTAGCTTCTCCAAACCTACAAGAATTTAGTCCTTCAGGAGAAGCCTCTTGTGGTCGCATACCGCTATGAGGGTTTATAACGAGATTTGACCACAAATGTGCAGTGGAGATATTTGGTCTCCAATCAGCTAAAAACGCCTCGTGAACATAACTTTTGCCTGCATCATCTGTGTAACCACTCTCAGTGTTGTTCTCTTCACCAGAATTTTCAGCTTGACCGACTTCCTGCAATCAGGAAAAAATCAGGTATTATCTTCTAAAAGAATCTTTAATCACTCATAACACAGCAAAGACCTTTTTAATGCCAATCAAGCCCTTTAATTTGTTTGATATTAAATTTTTTCACAATCCAAATAATATACATACTTTAAGCTGGAACAACACCGGTAGATATTTAAAATAAGCATGTTGATATGCTATATGAAACCAATATAATTATTTGAATCAAACTCAGAATTTGCATTCTACTTTATCCTAATTTTTTCCCTCCCAGAGGGTGAATCTGCAAGCTCTACAGTGTTAAACTTTCAAAGCAACTATCGTTTCCAAATTCAAATTCTAAAATTTCAATATATCGAACAACACTAGTGGATTAAAGAGCTGAGACTGTATCTAGCTAGATAGAGAACACAACAAAACCCTATATCACGAAATCCCCATCTGCAATGAAAATTATATTTTATTCCAGCCAACACAATCTTAATATATAGAATAATGGAAAGTACATAATATTTTATTAAATTTTTTTAGCTTAAAGTATTTCTAACATTACATACCTCTTTATTTTGGCAACGTGCCAAATCAACAACTTTACTATTTCTTCTCTTTGATTCATATAACCGTCGTTTCTCCCTTTGTGCTGCATCAAGTTTATATGATTTCTGAGTTCCAATAGCAATGCGCCACTGTCGGGGCAACAAGGATGGATCTCTATGTGGGACAATAAATCGCCAGATGGATATCCAATCATGCTTATAAGCCTTAAGTCCCTGAATAGTTTTACAGATGAGTATGTAACTAGTATGCATCACAAACAAATTGCATATTGTGTATAACACAATGTTTTTTTACCAAATTACCTCCTGAATACGAGCCAACTCTTCGGAGGTCAATGGAGAGGTTTTCATCCTCCTAACTGCCTGAAAAAAAGTAAAATGCAATTGTATTAGACACTTGCCATACAAGAAATAAATCCAACTGCCAGCTTACTACCAGGATTCATCACTGTGACCTTTTAATAAGAAAGGACTATCTAACCAACAGCGGCATCTTGACAAAAAATTAAACACGACTTATTTAAATCATTTTTTCCCCATAAAGATAAGTTTGCAGAGAGATACTTCATATTGCTAAACAATAATACTTATCATAGAGAAGTCACAACTGTCACATTGATCTTTATTGATTGTGTTTTGATGAAAGGGGTGGCGGGAGAACACTACTTAACATTCAGATTCATCCCACACAAAATTAAAGAAAACGATATAAAAAATAGTCAGTTTCAGGCTTCAGCGACAACTGAAGAGGAACAAAGTTGAAAAGAAAAGCATTGATATGATTTCCTTTTCATTTACAACGAATGCTGCAGTCTCAATAAATGAATTAAATGATCATAAATAGGAAATATAAATAAAGAGAGACAAAATTACGAGTTTCCACACACCTTAATAGGATTATCTGGCGCTTTAGATGAGCAACGATTTTTCTGCCTAACAAAAATCTGTAACAGACCAAATCCATGTCAAGTACAATAGTTTAAAAAAAAACAACTCTATGACCTCATCTTCGTTTAAATTTGATCATAGAAAAACATAAAGAAACAAAGAAAAAGTAGAATGACCTTAATCATCACACTGACCACTAAAAATTACAATGGAGTCAACTTGTCACCAAACAGTAGAAAACTGCAGATTCTAAATTTGTAAAATGATTTCATAATTACTAAGTAATTCCCTTTCGGAATATATTAATTTATTCTCAGTGCAGGTTTAAAGAGCACTCGTGTCTACATAGAATAACCATATAAAAAAGGATGACAACTTCAGATAATACCATGCTTGTTAAATCAGCAGGCAGCTATTTCTTGCAGAATTTAATTTGCAATCAATGTGAACAAATCATATAAAATAAAAGGAAGAATGTCATGGGGTCCTTTTGCTTTTGTGAAAGATAGTGTTTAATCCTCTAAGTTATAAAGTGTCATTTAGTCATTTTTCATAAGAAAAATGAGCTACTTAAGGACTTTTGATATTCATGGTGAATATTTTATTATTAATTTTAATAATAAAGTAATATTCAAAAATGACCAAATGTCCTTCTTTAGCACTTTTTCATAAGCAAATGGACTAAAAATCACCTTTTGTAACCTAGGGGACTAAATGACACTTAATATCTAAGCAAAGTGACAAGTTTAGCTTTTCACCCTAACATAAATTACAAATAAGGACAAGTGAGGTGATTGTGAATTGATGTTATTTTCATGCTGTGCCCTTTCATGGCCATTTTGTTTTATTTTCTCAATCTTCTTTCAAATCTTAGGTACCAAATAGTCTTAAACCGATTCAGAATTGACTAAAAATGTCCTTCTTTAGCACTTTTTCATAAGCAAATGGACTAAAAATCACCTTTTGTAACCTAGGGGACTAAATGACACTTATTATCTAAACAAAGTGACAAGTTTAGCTTTTCACCCTAAAATAAATTACAAATAAGGACAAGTGAATGATTGTGAATTGATGTTATTTTCATGCTGTGCCCTTTCATGGCCTTTTTGTTTTATTTTCTCAATCTTCTTTCAAATCTTAGGTACCAAATAGTCTTAAACCGATTCAGAATTGACATAGGTTCCAATTTTGGTGAATGAAATTATAGCAACAAATATTTATGAGAATTACAAAAAATAAGAGTTTTTGACAACGAAGAATCTTAAATCTCAACTTTATTGTTTCCTTTCAAGCTACATTTGGAATGTAAATTTTAACTAATGAGCTCAAAAATGCTAAAATATTTAAATTTTCATTAAGAAGATTTTCCGATTGGAGCTAGCACATTCATTATCACATATCAAGAAGTATACAGTGGCTTTATTATGGACCAACTTTTTTATGTACTGCATAAGTAGGAAGTACTTAGGATCAAGATTTAGGGCTAAAACATAAAAAATAAAATAAAAACAAAACAGGCTGCAAGTTCTACTTGCTAGTTCTCTGCCAAATCAATTTATTCCTATTCTTAACAAAAGTTAATAATTTTATGGCTTCTACACCCTGAGCACAGTCAAGTCATGCAAAAACTGAGACCAAGCAGCAGCACATGTTGATTATAATCTTAAAAGAAATAAAAAATAAAAAGAAGAAGAGAAAACTAGCCTACATACCTGCATTTTAACAACTCAATTTTTTTTCCTTATATGCCCACTTTTTGCCAACCTATATCCACAATTGTACAACTAGTTTTAAAGCTGTACAATTGGGCACGATGTGGGCATGTGTAAAAAAGTGTACACTTTGTTAAAAAGTGGTCATATAAGTCAATTACACTAAAAAAGTACCTGATGCTTAGATTTGCAAGGAAGGAAGCGTTGTTGAATTGCTTTCCAATCTGTATTATACTCCATCAACCCCAATGCTAATAATCTGTGTTCAAGTTCAATAGAAACATGTGAGAATTTCCAGTGGGCTGTAAAGTGACTTCTTATCCAGTTCAGAAAGCACCGTTGTCTAAACATGAACAAAATGAGATTTGAAAGATATTATAACAAAGTTATCAATCTAAAGTGTAGTGCAAAGCAAATCAATATACATTGGTCCACAAACAGAAAAATATGCTTATAGATAAATGGGGAACCGTGGTATCATATCCTTATAGTATACTGCAATAGGTACCAAAAGCTGTCAAAAGGAAACTCACTCGTCCTCTGAATCAGTGAAAAGCACCCGATTTGCAACAGCTGCAGGAGGCGGTTTATGAGGAAATAATGCAGGATTGAACAAAGGAAAGAATCTCTCAGCTAACTTTGCAATTTCCTTGGGGACTGATGCAACTGATTGTTTCTTGGTACTTTCGACAAGTGTGGCAGCTAATGTCTTTTTGGGAGGCTGTTGACTGGGAGAAGACACCCTGTTGATAACTGAGTGAGTGCTTGCACTTACAACTTCACTATTACTTTGAGTAGCTATTGGGAAACCGGAAAGGGGGAATAAAGACTCTTTCTCGATGCGAGTATCACAACCAGTTTCCACGTGACGTCGTCGGCTTTCCTGGACAGCTGTCAATATAATTTTCAAGTCAATTCAGAGCATACTAAAGTTAACCTTCAGAATAAAATGCTTGAAAAAGCATAAGAAACACTTTAGGCCCTCATGACATACCTATCTCTACATCATCCATGTATTTTCCAACTAAATGAAGTGGAGCTGCATCCAGAATTGTTAACAAAGTTTGATTTATATGAGGCACCCCAAAAGAGAAATCATAATTACGGAAAGAGCCCACTTGACAAATGGATGCAAGTTCACATCTTCCCTTTAAAGGAGAAGTTCTCTCGGAAAGTGCTATCTGATTATTCGTAGAAACAGCACAGTTAGGAGATGAGTCTAGTGTGCATTCTGCTGAGAAGAATCTAGGGACCTCATTGGGAACCGATGAGCAGATATATGGAGCAGAAAAACATATACTAGGATAAGATGTAGTTTTCCATGTTAGCACTTCACTGCGCTTGTGAAGCATCTCAAAAATCAATTTCTGAACTTGGGATGCAACATGTTGCCGAGAAGGATCAAGAACACACAAAGAAAAAACTTGAATAAGCAATTGAACATGCTCATGGATCAAACCATGCAACTGGCCTACTTGATAAGGAGCAAATCCATTTATATAACCATCACCAACTGCAGATGGGAGGCAAGCTGTTTGAAGCACCATAGCTCTGCTGTCCTGTGGGGGGAAGGATGGTATCCCGCCGTTTGGTAAAACTGGTAATATAGGACGCAAAGGCCTCTTTGTTTGGGATAAAATTTTCTTTTTACAATGGGAATAGGCTCTTTGGCGCCTATTTTGCCGAGTCTCTGGCCGCCGCCCACTTGTCTCACAGCCTTTCTTAGTATTTTCATTTATATGATCATCCACATCACTCTCAAGTGCCTCTTCAAGTTCTATCTCAAAGTCTACATCATTATCCTCATCATCATCAGCGGTTTCATTTCCCTGCGTTGACTGATCGTTACCATCTCCTCCCTGTAAAACGGCAGCAAGAAATTTTCTGTACTCTTGTTCATCATCAACATTATGAAGGTCATCTTCATCATCAGATTCTTGAAGAAAAGTCTCGAGTTCGTCAAGCGTGAAGCTTGCTAGTGAATAGTGGGCACGAGTGCGCTTGCAGATAGCTTCTTCATCATCAAAATCTATTATTGGTTTCTGGGCATCTGTTACTTTACCCAACTCTCCAACCATAACATCAGTCCCATAGCTTGAGCAACTACCCATTTCGGGCACAGCTTCACTTTCCAAATGAGCAATAAAGGTGAAAGTTCCCTTCTTAGGATTTTTAGCAACAGCTTTTTCAACTTCCTTTTCACATCTACTTCCAGAGGAAACTGTAGTTTGCATCACAACTTCTTCCTCCCCATGCTCAAATTCTTCAACACAATTTTGAACCTCACTGATTGGTGTTGATGAGTTCACGCTCAAACCTCCAATAGCTTTCCCACCACTGTCACCAGCATCACCATTTAAACCTTCTATCTCAGAGCTCAAACTTGAAGAAGCTTCGGGGGATAGGGTTTCCTTTAGAAAAGGATTAAAGTCTACATCTTCATCCTCATCTTCCTCATCAGGCTTTGATGGACACTCCCGGTCAGACAAGTTTGTCATGTCAGAAATTGCTGAGATGCCCAAGTTTAATGGACTGTTCATCAGACAAAAGGACATTTAGAATGTGAAACAAGAATATAGCTGACACCTTGGCTAAGCATAGACAAGCAGATAAGTAATAATTGACAATCAGGACAATAAGGTGAAATACAGTTCATCAAAGTTTCATCAGGGTAATGGTCAATGGAACTACAACTGAAGCCTGGATGATGAAACAATCAAAAATATAGTCAAATCCCATACTAATCTCAAACTACACACTTGAAAATCTCGATCAAAATACTTACCAGGATTACAATAGAAGAAGTAAATTACATATTTTAAAAACTACGAATCCGAAAACTGTGATTCTCATTGGGCATCTAATAACATGAACTAGCGAATTTATAATTTATTCAAGAGCAAAATTCCGATCCCATTAATAAAGTACATCGTAATTAATCCTTAAAAACCTAAACCCTAAGTACTGAAAACGAATTGAGAAATTAAGGAACAATTGAAGAAGCAATTGGGAAAGGAGAATTAATTACATACCGAATACTGACGACTGTTACAATGAAGAAAAGACGAGCTTCGAGTCTGGAAAGGTCTGTAACCTTACCGTTCAAAGAAGGAAGAGGGCGCTTCTATGCGACGTCGTCCTTTATGTTTCTCTTGCACTAGCCTAACTGCCTAAGCGCGTGATCTTTCTAACTGAAGCTTCTGTGTTCCACAAATTTAAGCGCCAACGTTCGCCTCGAAATAAAATAAGGAAAGACGAAAGCTTTGTGAGTGACAAGAAAATACCCACTACTTCGTAACTTTTGCAGTCCCGAGTCCCTGCTAAAGGATTTTTGATAATAAAAAAAAGGGGGTAAACTGCAATTGTTAAATTTTAAATAAATTTATATATATAATTTTTAAAAATTTTTAAATGTATGATTTGATATTTAAATTTTAAAATTTTATGATATGGTCTCAAACTTTAAAAAAAATTCACATATAAATCAAATTTTTGATTCATAAATATGTATTTTAGTAAACAAGTTTAAATATATGCGAATTTTTTTAAAATTTTACGCATTAAATTAAAATATTTAAAAATTTATAAACTAAATCGTATATATTAAAAATTCAAAAAATTATGTCTAAATTTAATTAAAATTTAAAAATAAATGATACATTTTAATCAAAAATTATTTATCCTTACCCATCTTACACATCAAAACTAAGAGAGTATATATAAAATAAAAAAATTAAATTAAATAAAAATTAGTTTCAATAGCTTTTAAAAAATAAATATTTGAATTCTATTGCAATCGACATTATAATTTTGATAAAATTTACATATTAATCTTAAAAATTAAAGAATAAAATTAAAATGTATTTAAATCAAAGATACGATATTAAAGCATAATTTTTTAAAAATTATAAGATTAAAATATTCAAATTAAAAGAAATTAAGAGAAAATTTTGACAAAAAAAGACTACAACATCCAGTAGGAAATATGGCACTAGACAACTAGAAAATTCACATCAAATATAAATTAAAGAAATCAAATTACATGATGACATAAAAAAAGTAAATTACAAATAAAAGAATGAAATAAAATTAAAAAAATCATAAAATCATATATTACACAATTTTCTTAAGAGTTTTTTTTCACATGGCACGAGTATTAAGAACAAGTAAAAAATAACTTTAACAGTGAAGCGTGAGTACATATACGTATTCTATCACACTAAAAAAGAACTCTAGAATAATTTTCTCTAAAAAAAATGTTTGTTGAAGAGAAGTTTGTGGAACTTGTTTGTTGTGTTTTCCCTCAACTGAATAATCAATTATATAGCATTTAAAATGGGGCTCTTAGAGGTCCAAAATTGTTGTACCATATTTTCATTCAATAACTTTTGAAATTACTATTGAATTGATGTTAAAAATGGAATATTATATGCTTTATATATATATATATATATAAATATAAACTAAAAAATAATATTTAATTACAAAATTACAAAAATTTATAGGAATTTTTTTTAAAATTAAAAAAAAAATCAATAAAATTTAATCTAAATATTTGTTAAAAAAGTTACTTCATTATATATATATTTTTTTTATAAAAAATACAAACATGTATGTATTATATATACTATTTTGTTATATTTAATAAAAAAAATTGATAAAAAATTAACTTTGTTCTTATATAATATTTTTTTTATAAATAAAGAGATTTAATATATTTTTCTAAACAAATTAAACCTTTTAACTCATAGACAAAAAAAAACCTGCAAGATACTATGCTCCTTAAAAAAATGATTAATCACAAGCCAAATAAGGAGTACAAAGTAAACTAGAAACTGCAGAAAGTGATTAATAAAAAAAATAAAAGGATGAATTAACCTTAATACCAGAAAAGGTAATAAGCTGATGTAGAAATTGATTAGAACAAAAGCAAGTAAACAAATTAAAGCATATAGTAAACAGCAATAAGTAACCAGTAAAAATATTAAAATAATACTGCAGCCACTAGTTTAAAAAATAAATCTGTTGAAATAATAACGTAATAAAGTAATTAATATTAAGAAGAAAATGGTTAAAAGCAATAAATAGTTAAAAATAAAATATGAAAGAACATATAAAGGATTAACTTAAGTAACTAAACAAAGCCAATTGAAAACATATAAATTTGGTTAGAATGTGAGTGGTGTACAAAAATGAAGAACTCCATCACTTAGCATGAAAAATAAGACATAATAAAAACTTAAATCAATTAATATTTATAGTATAAGAATATTAAAAAAAAACTAGAATTTTCTATTAAGGGTGTGGGATTTAAATCCAAAATGCTAACTCATTAAAAGGTTTATCTACGTAGTAATTCATGTATGTTATATGTGTTCATATCGTATTTGTTTATATTATGCGTATTCTTGTTCATGTTTTATATCTTAAATTCACTATTTTCTAATATTATAAAATAAATAAATTATTTTTAACTAGTTTATTTATTTATAATAATAAGAAAATTTATTATCTTTATAATCACAAAAAAAAATTAATAGTTAATTTTAATTAAAAAATAATTCGTTTTGTGTTATGCTAGCTTCGTATTTTGGATTGTAATTCGAATTATCAACCCTATCCATCCCAACCATATACCCAATTTACTAATCATATTTTTTCAATATATAACTTATTTGTACACCTAACAATTTCCTTCAAACGAAAATACATTATCCTTTTTAGACTTTAATCATGTCCCAATATAAATGACCAATCATTTAATCGCATCCTCCGAATGGATATTCATACTATATCAAGTTCACACGCATGTTAATAAATAGTCAAAGAATTCATACTAACTTAATCAAACTTCAAGAGTCCAAATAAATCTAAAATAATATCGTGTGACTCTCATTGTAATCCAACAAAGGGTCCACCAATCGTTTAGACTTAGGCGTTGTGTGTCACTTATATTGGTCCACTTTCACCTTGAAGATCCACCTTATATGTTCCCATGAAATGCAAATTGTGTCATAACTCTGATACCAATTAATGTGTCTAAATTTCAACCTAAAAGGTTAACCTATTAGGAATGACACATCTCAACTATATACTCAATTTTTTACTCATATTTTTATAATGTGAGATTTGTTTGTACACATAACAATTCTAATTTTGAAGAAGAACTATTATTTGTCCTAAAAGTGAAGAAATTTATTTTAAAATTTGTGAAAAATATAATAACAGACAAACAAAAAATTAACATCAATTATATTTTAAAGAAATCAAATTATAAGATTGACATAAAAATAAAATATAATAAAAAAAGTTAAAAGATGATCAAGTCTCGTGTTGAACAACACCAAACATTGCAAACATATATGTATGTGATTGGAGTTTTAAATTTTTGAGTCAAACATCCGAGAATTTGCACCTACCTATACGAGCTAATGTAGAGATAGCATTCTTGTATACTAGCTTACTACCCTTAGGTAGCCAATGGTATATAAATCCTTTAATATTTGTTGTTGTTTTCATATGAGACAAACATAAAATATCTTTTTTCCTTCTTAATTATTAAACTTTGAGACTTAATTTCTCATTCAGCACATTATCATTTTTAGTACGTAAATATATGATTTCCCCACATAATCATGAATTTAAAGTCACATTTTCCAACACCCTATGCCTTTGGATTAAGGCACATGCAATGTCACATCTCTCCCTCAATTTTGTAAATATGTCTTATACTTGTAATATATATGTATAATTTGACTAGTTATATTTGAAAAATTATATTCATTTTAAACATGAGGTGTATTTTAAGTTTTGACAAGTTTTTAGATACTTTTATATCAAAATATTTATTTACATCTTATACATTTACTCGTTTCTAAAATTGTGACATATTTTTTTTATTTTTATTATTTTGAAGAAATATTATATTTATATGTTTAAATTTTAAATTGTTAAACATCAAAATAATACCCAATAAGAATATTCCAAATGCAACACATGTCCTACAAAGGCCTAATCCAATCCCTAAACCAAAGGTTATTCAATATGTGAGTAATGATTGGAGAATTCCTATTATATTTGACAATAACTATTATAGAAACATATCTAAGAATGAGCATGAAATGAAAATAGATAATTATGCTATAATATTTTGGATATATTTGATTAATATCCTTCGATTGTAAGTATATAATAATTTTCCTACAGTTTAATAACGCATCTTATTTTTTAATATTTATTCAAAAATATATTTAATGTTAACATAATTCTTACTCTACTATATTATTTAAAATATTTATATTAATTTTTATCTTTTAACTATTTATCACATATTTTTAAATAAATTAAAAAATATAAGAAGAAATAAAATTCAATCTAATTATTTCAAGTCTTGTATGTTTTATTATTAAAAGTGTATTTTTCTATATAATTATATGTATATAAAAAATAATATTAGTATACTTTTGATTTTGATTAACCACAATTTAGGTATTCAATAACCATATTCATTCGACGCCTTATTTATTACGATTATTTTTTGAAAAAAATCACTAATTTTTTATGAATAATCATAATTTTAATTATACACAGTTAAAATGTTCATCTATAAACATATTTGACAACCAAGGATTGTTGATAATCTATAGACAAGAAGACTAAGCCAAAAATGATAAAAAAAAATCAAAACCATTTCTTTAACGAGTTTGCAAGAGCCCTCACTATTTTATCTCAAATTAACCCATTAACAAGCCCTAAGGGTGAGATCAAAAAGCAATGTAATCTTTCCAACAAGTTTTACTATACTATTCGTTAAATCGATATAGCTCAACATTTTTTTATTCTTTCATTATAGTGTGACTATGATAAAGCTTGATGGTATATAATTAGGCACATTAGTTGAATTATAACTTAAAAATTATAAGTTTAAACATATTTTATTCAAAGTTAACAAAGTTTCAACGTAAATTTGGAATAAATGTGAAAATTACAAGATATGTGCATAAAATCATTAGTCTTATGATTGTTAGAACAATTATAAAGAGGAGAGGAAAGGAATAAGATGAGTGTAGAGAATTAGAGATGATCAAGAATTATATGTATATTAGATGTACTGTGGACAAGCCTTTATATAGGTTGTTGTAGAAATGTTATAGTGTGAATGCATAGTGTGAACACACGGTTAATGATGCTAACAACCTCATATATGCATTAATAAAAAAATTAATAAGCTCACAACAACCATCTAAGGAGCTTGCAACAAAGTCAAGTCTAATAGCTACTCGTAAACTCATGGTCATAGTCATGACTATGAGCTTAGTTCTTAACTCATTACCTATTATTGGGAAGAGCTTTTATTATAATATTAGTTGTTTGTCCTTAGATAGGTGTATGCTCGATTTGGATCAAACCTGCCATTAGTTTCTCTCTAATAAAATGAAAATCGATTTATGTATGTTTAGTAAGTGCATGAAATACAAGGTTTTTAGCAAGATAACATAGGTCGATGTTATCACAATAAATGATTAGAATGTCCTGTAAAGTCACCTTCAATTCAGCCAACAGTTTCTATATCCAAACCATTTCACACACTATATGTGCAAGGGCTCTAAACTCAGCTTTAATTGATGAACTTGTAATAACTTTTTGTTTCCCTGAATGCAATAACAGTTTCTATATCCAAACCACATGTTGATCTCCTATCATCATGACAAAAGGTCCAATCTACATCTATGTAAGTTATGATTGATAGAAATTGATATTTGTAGATCATTAGCATATGGTTAAGTGTTTACTTTAAGATATCTTAACAATCTTTTTGCAGTCACCCAATGAGCCTCAATTGACTTATGTAAATATTGATATAATTTGTTCATTAAAATAACTTATTTCTAAACTTTTTAAAACACAATATTGTAAGGCACCGATTAATGTACAATACAAAGTGTCATCAATCATTGATTGTCCATCTTGCTTGGTGAGAGCTTGGCCAAACTACATAGGTGAGGAGACTGATTTTGAGTCATTTAGCTGGACCTTGCCCAAAAAATCTTTGATGTACTTGTTTTGGCTCAAATAAAGTCCTTCAATAGTCTTTGTAACTTCTAATCCGAAGAAGAAACTTAACTCACCTAAATCTTTAAGAGAAAACACTAAATTCAACCTAACAATTAAGTCACTAATGAAATCAACAATGTTTCATGTTACAATCATATCATTAACGTAAACGAGAAGCACCATAAATATCCCATTTTTGCTATAAATCATTACAGATGCATCTAAATTGGAACATACAAATCTCCAATCCATTAAAAAATCACTCATCATCTTAAGGTACAAAGCTTATGGAGCTTGTTTAAGGCCATAATTGGTTTTCTTTGGTGTGTACACATGTGTAGGAAACTACTCATTCTAAAAAAAAGGATGTGATGTAGATTTCTTCAATAATGTCTCCATTAAAAAAAGTTGTATTAACATCTAATTGATGTATAGGCTAGCCTTAAGAAAGAGATAAACTCGGTACAACTTGAATAGTGATTGGTTTTAAAACTGAGGAAAATGATTCTATATAATCTAAGCATTCTCTTTGTTGAAAACCCTTGGCAACTACCTTAGATTTATACTTGTCTATTAATCTATCAACTTTAAGCTTGGTGTGAAACACCTATTTATTGCTTATAATTTTGTTTCCTTTAGATGGAGGAACTAACTCCCAAGTACCATTTTGAATCAAAGAATCGTACTCACATTTTATGGCATGTTTCCATTCAAGGATGAGTAAAGTTTCTCTAATTGAGGAGGGTTTAGGCAAAATTCAAGTAAGAAAGGCTTTTGGTTTGAGAATCATTATTAAACAATTTTGCAAGAACGGTCCAATAACTCTTTGTTGTTGTTTTACTAATTAGATGTTTAAAAAAACAATTACAATTGAAGAATAAACTCATATCTTAATTGCATTATCTTGTTTATCTCATACATTGTATTCCAAGTTTTATTGAATTACTTCACAAATTCATATTTCACCATTATCATTAAGAACTAAAGCCTATTTATTGTAGAAACGAGTAGGAAGATTGGAAACCATAAAATGCAATAACTTTTCGAAGTTGTTCCCTCCATATGAGATAATTTTCTTTATTTAGTTTAACAAAACAATTAGGATTAATCAAGTACATAAATAACTGAGGTTGAAGTTGTGTAAATGATGACCATTCATTGTTGTTTTGTTACGATGTTTGATTATCAGAATTGATCTTAGGAATCATAGAATTTGTAAAGCTAGGGAGTGAACAGATGATGGTGATGAAGCCATAGAAGGAGCTAAGACTCTCTATCATGATAGTTGGAACAACCATAAAAAGGAGAGAAAAGGAAGAAGATGAGTGTATAAACTTAGAGATAATCAAAAATTGTATGTATATTAGATGTATTGTGTACAAGTATAAATGTTATAGTGTGAACACACGATTAACAATGTTAACAACCTCACATGTGCACTAACAATATGCTAACATAATTCTAATGAACTTATAGCAATCATTTAAAGAGCTTACAACAAACTCAAGTATAACATCTTGTTTAAGTTCAATTGATATTTAATGGTTTGAACATTTGAATTTTTAATCTTCTCCTCTACTTCAACTAGAAGATAATCCATCATAAAATCAATAGTCAATGGGTCAATGTTAAAGAAACACAACCAAATATTAATTTTCAAGGGTATGATAGGTTTCGCTATCTTAGTAATACCATGATTCTATTTTTTGTATATTTTTTATCCATATTTTTCAAGTGATACCTTAATGAAATCCAATATAAAAAAAATGTACCAATTTCATACAATTTTTCATTTAATTATAAATTTTTCATCAATTTTTTTATTCTGTTTTTATATTTCAATATAAAGTTTATATTTTTTAAATAGTAAACTATTTTTTAAACTCAAACAATTTAAGTATAAATTAAGATGCAATAATTTTAAATATATGTAATTTTTGTTTTTTAAACATTTTTTTAAAAGCAATTTTTAAGCTTAAAGAGTTGCAACACTAAACATATGTAATAATTTTTATCAATATATAATTTCTAATTTTTAAATAATTTAAGCATAAATAGTATAATATTGAATAAATTAAAATGGTTTGTTTTGTTTCCATAATGAGTAATCTCTTGTACAATATTAAAAATAATGAAAATTGAATGAAGAAGCTATCCGATGTGCATTTAAAGAGATCAAAATGGACCAAAAATAGCTACAAATAGTCAATGGGTGAGGAAAAGCAAATATTCCATAAATACCTTTCATTAAAATCACATTTGTTAATCATACATAAAATTAATATTTTTTGAGTTTATTATTAAGATATTACCTGAAAAATATGAATAAAAACAAATATTAACAATAGAATCATGATATTAATAAAGTAGTGAATTCTGTATGATATATAATACATTAATAGGTGAGGAGAACTGTGTAAAAGCAACCTTTCAGTTATTCCTCAACAATCCCACATACAAAAATTCACATTCAAGCTAACGAGCAAACATTAAAATCAATAAGAACATAGATAATGGAACCACTAAAAACTAGATAAGCACAGTAACAATACTTTTGTGGTCAAGTGATCCGAAATCTCCAACTTCGAATTCCTGAACTGTGCATATATTAAGCATATTTGGGTTGGAGGCAACGAAAGGGAAAGTCAAAATGGCTGGTTGTCACATATCTGATGGAAATAAGACTCCAACGACGCAGCCTCCAGACCAAGCTTCACCCACTTTGATATCATGCACTCTGATTAGACTAAGACTCACTTATTCATGGGATTGATAGGGATTCCTTGTTGTGGATTCCCGCTTCTCATCATTGCGCAGAACTCTTCATAGTTGATTCTTCCATCCTATTGTTGAATTAGTATTAGTAGTTCAGTACCATCTTGACTGTAATAGATTTCAGGAATTTTCACAACTAAAAAAAAACTTACATTATTAGTATCGACCTCTGACATTATTTCTTTAATACTGCCTTCATCGCCCGTTCCGTGCTCTTTCATAGCAGTCTCCAACTCGTCTCTTGTGATAAAGCTGTCGAGAAATTTTCAAGCTGAACTTTAAGCTTTCTTTTAGAGCTTAATGATATTAAACATTAACTATCAACAGCTACTGGATCTTTGGATTCAAAAATTTGATTGGACAAAGTTCCTAATTTTAAGATCAAAATAATGCATATCAAGCACAAGATAAATAATTAGCCAAGCCGTCATTCAAACTCGTAACTACTTATTTACTTCTTTATGAGAAAGACTTCTATGCGTTATTTCAACGAATTTTTAACCAGTTAGATTATTTATTGAAAATGACAGAGAACTCAAATACTTTCAGAATACAAATGATATGGTCTCATAAGGATGATATTTTAGTACAACAAAGAAAAATTCTCTAAACTTCCAAAGAATCAAGTATTAAAGTTTGATGAAAAGTCATTTTCCAGTAAGGGATGGACCACAAGCGTTAACATATAGAAAGTTGTGACTCACCCACTGTTATCCTTATCAAAGTACTGAAACGCTTTATAAAGGTGCTCATCTCTTTCAAATCTGTATCTGTGCATTGTAGCAGATATAAATTCGATGTAGTCAATTGTTCCATTTCCATCCACATCAGCCTAAAATCAATTTCATACATGAATCAGAGTACTAGAGGTTATAGCCAATATTAAAAGTGAGAGTTACACGAGTAATTGACAATTTGGTTGACAAATACCGTTTGTGTAATATTTAGAAATGGTTCCACATCGATCTTATTTGTTTCAAATGTTTTCCAGTTGCTCCATTGTTAAAGCATCAAAAGCACTCCATTTAAGGTAAAAATTCCCCTTCACATACACTTTACATAGGTTTTCTTTTGGAATGATTCCAATAAATATATAAAAAGTTACGTGCATTTTAAGATAGAGAGATTTGTATGTCTCATAGAGGGATCGATCCTATTTCTCTTAAGCATAACTTTATCAATTAGGGATCGATTATTCTAACTTATTTTTGATATTTTAGATTTATTTTTCTCATTTTTTAAGCCTAGTTAACTCCTAACAATCACTCTTTTAAATGCCACATCATATTGTGACGTTTTTCATTAAGGTTTCTCCATATTCTTATACATCTAGGCAATTTACTCGACTCTTTCATGTTCATATAGCTTCTTCATTACTAGGATTTTTTCATGCTTATATCAATTAAATATCTATGAGTTAATAATTCAATGATTTAATTGTCAATTTTCAATACATTATTTTTATTAAATTTGAGCTTAATTGATTGTTGTAGTATTTGTTAGTTAATTTGATTTATAAAATATATTTTGAATCTTCTATTTAAGATTATTCATTATTAAATCTGTTCTAAGATAATTTACATTTTTGTTATATTTACCGATATTTTAGGTAATAAAGTTGACATATTTAGTAGTTCATATGACTCGAATTTATCAAAACTTTGGTGTAAATCAGACACACTATCTTGGAATATTATGAAAAAGAGAGATGGTTCGCTAGTAGAGTATAATAAGATTTTATTTGTGAAAGGTAGTCTAAGAGCTACTTTGTACTGAATGTTATCTTTTATAGTGAATAAGTTAGGTGGTATCAGGATCGATGGTTTTCCTTTTAGATCAATATTGTAGCCTAAATTCTTTCTACCTAAATATTGCGTATTATTTATTTATTTTTCGCATTTATTTTATAAGTGATTACATGTTTTTCCACTATGATTAATTTATTAATTTGAAATTTATAAATTTTTTAAAAACCAATCCACACCTCTAGGTTGTTAGATATCTAATTTAGAACTTACAAAAACATAAGTGCTTTTGCTGTTCAATTACTTACTGCTTCCATGAGTTGCTTGACTTCAACCTCCGATAACTGTGAGCCAATACTAGTCAATCCAATTTTCAGTTCTTCATAGGTGATAGTGCCGCTCTGGTCAGTGTCCATGTTGATGAACATAGTTTTTAGACCTTTTATTTCTTCTTCAGAAAGATGTTCAGCAATTACCTAGGGGAAGTTGTGAACCAGTTTTTGAAAATAAAACTTCAAAATACAGCTGATTGCTGAGAAATGAGATAAAGTTGCAGCTGAAAGCAATTTCGATGAAGTTAATACTCGTGTCCTTACCTTCAAAACAAGTTTTTTGAGCTTGTTCATTGCCTTAAATTGCTTCATCCTGGAGAGAACTGCACTATCTAATGGTTTGTCCGATGCTTCTCCACCTTCTCTAAGCCAGGGGTGCTCTTAACATGCCAAACATCAAATGTCAATTGACAGCACAGGTGATAATGCAAATGGAAGATACAAATTAGGGACAACACAAACAAATTATGTCAATCATTTTGCCTGATCACCGATGAGTAACACATAAAATACCATCCGAAGATTCAGAAGAGCTAAATGTCATTTGATTGCTTCAAATAAAAAGAAATGTGATATACAGAGGAAAAACAGACAACCCAACATAGCACATTCAAAGTGATCATGAAAGGAATAAGAAGGGCTAAAATCAGTCAAGGTTTGATACCAAGAACTTCTGCAGCAGTGATTCGCTTTTTGGGGTCTTGGATCAGCATCTTTCTTACTAAATCTTTGGCACTATCAGATATTAATGGCCATGGTTGACTCTGAAAGTCAATATACCCTTCCAGTATGGCATCAAATATTCCCCTCTCGGTTTCTGCATTACAAGCATACAACAAAACTAAGTGTAAATGTACTTTTTTCTTCTTTTCAAGACTAAAAGTCTATGAAGAGAAGACTGAAGAGGAAGTCCTATAAATGATATTTTTCCTGTAACTTACCAGCCCAAAAGGGAGGCACACCACTAAGTAGAATATACAGAATAACTCCTGCACTCCAAACATCTATTTCCTTCCCATAACTGTGGCGTAATACTTCAGGAGCTACGTAATATGCACTGCCTACTAAATCATGGTACATCTTCCCTAAGATGATACAAAGAAAACAGCAGTAAAAATTTGAATCCATACTCATCGTTAAGAAAATGGATCAATGTTCCTTCTCTGAATTAAAGTCAAATACAAATGACAATGTAGAGGAAAATGAATTCTAATTGTCCCCGGAAAGCCATTGCCCAAGGTTATCAAGACTTCATTTGTCATACTAGACTTAAATGTAGGAAATAGCCATAGAATTAGTTTTTGGAAAGATCCATGGTGGAACAATATGAATTTACCCTCTAGCCAGACTATAGAAATTACGAATTGCAGAGCAATATTAGTTTCAAATGAGTCTTGTTACAACTAATGAATTTCCTTTTCTTTAATGATAGTCAATAATATCAATAGGACTTAAAATGGGGACTATAATTAGGGGTCAGCCAAATGGAAACTAAACCTATACGATGAGGTGATCTAAAATCATTCAACAAAATGATAAATCACACTCCAAATGAATCTTTGGAAATCAGTTAATCACCTTCCTCAACGAAAACAGACAACCCAAAATCAGCAGCCTTGAGCGTAGCATCTTCATCCTTGCTAGAAAACAAGAAATTCTCAGGCTTGAGATCACGATGTATGACACCCATAAAATGGCAAACATGAACAGTATTGACAATGGCCCGGCACAGTTCAGCAGCAGCTTTCTCTGAATAATGGCCCTTAGCAGTTATCCGATCAAAAAGCTCTTGCCCAGCACAGAGTTCCATTACAAGATGAACTGAGTACCTATCCTCAAAAGCTCCTTTAAATTCTACAATATTTGGTTGCCCAGATAAATGTTGCATCATCTGAATCTCTCTCATAACATTATCTCTGTCACCTTTACTGACAAGTTTCCTCTTCAATATGGATTTGCAGGCATAAGCCCGTCCTGTTGAGGATTCAGTACAGAAGTAGGTGATACCAAATTGGCCTCTGCCCAGTTCTTTCCCAAGAGTGTAGTATTTCCTAATATCTTCAAAGGGCCTGCTCAGAATGGCATTTCGAGGTACATGGTTTAGAGAAGCAGGGCTTAGCTTTTGTTGAAGAGGCTGAGGCTGAGGCTGAGGCTGAGGCTGTGACTGCGATTGGGATTGGGGTTGGGGTTTGGTTGGTGTGTCATGAGTTTGCAGAGTGGAATCTTCCTGGGTTTGAGGATTGGGTGGTGATAGCTGGTACATTTGTTGATACCCACTACGAGAAGCAGGCTTAAATGCATTGTTCTTGCTGCCACAGCAACCCATTTTCTGCAATGAATGTGTGAAATTGGTGTTGAAGTTTGACGTGAAGAACACAGCTTTGAAATTCTTTGGATTTCTTTTTTTATAATTCAAACCTAAATACTGTGGAAAAGGTAGAGTTAAAGATAAATCAAAATGGGTTTCACACCAACCCTGGAAATCTATACATATAGAGCGTGAATGTATGGTCGACCACCAAATTTTGCTCTTCTTTTTGTTTTTGTTTTTGTTTTTTATGTACTTTCTGTTGTTTAAATATTAATAAATATTAAAATATTTATATAATAAATATAATTTTTATAAATAATTATTATGGTATTTTAATTATGTTGATTTGGTAGAAGATGCATTTTTTTTATTTTTGTTAGTTTTTTTATATCAATAATACATAGTAAATATATTTTTTATAAATAATTTTTGGTATTTTTATTTTGTTTTATG
The DNA here is from genome assembly GCA_037013495.1 of Hippophae tibetana. Taxonomy (NCBI): domain Eukaryota; kingdom Viridiplantae; phylum Streptophyta; class Magnoliopsida; order Rosales; family Elaeagnaceae; genus Hippophae; species Hippophae tibetana. Next base: position 1,283,604 of record CM072807.1, read on the forward strand.
TAATTATTTTAAGATGATTCATAGCACAATCTTTAATTATCTCAAGAAAAATAATCTAATCTATTTATTATATTTTAGTAGTTTAATTTTTCTTTTTCTAAGTGAGCAAAATATTAAATTTATCATTTTATCTTTCTTTTTTCTTTTCAACTCACTTTTATAGATTTTTTTAATAATGTATAATAATGATTATAAATTTGATAAAAAAATAAAAAAAATCTATAATTTGATAATTTGTACTTCCCTATCATAACATAACAACTTAACTGTTACAAAAATAACAAAGTAATAAAACTGTTACAAGAGCTTAGATGCTTTTATTTTTTATTTTAATCATATTCACTTATGAGAAAAGCGTGAATGTTTAATTGGTGACTAAATTTTTCTTTTTTCAAAAAAAAGTTTGTTTTTTTACCCTAATATATACCAAAATATACATATAATAAATATACTTTTTATACATAGTTATTTAAATATTTTAATTATATTAGTTCAGTCGACAACCATGTTTTGTTTTGTTTTATTTTTCTTTTTTTAATTCAAAATGATATTAATAAATATACTTTTATATTAGTTATTTCAATAATTTTATTTTGTATAATGTAAATTTTTAATCACATTAATAGTGATTATTTATAGTGTGCATAATTATCCATTTAATGAACGGGTCGGATTCTATCAATTCACTTATAAGGATTATATTTTTGTTGAATTTTATTGTCGAAATTATATTATATCTCATATCATTTATAAAAAAAATAATCAATTAATATAAAATATTTTTAAACAAAAAATGATTATTAAATTCAATTAAGTAGTGTATGTCGTGTTCATATAGAATTAATTTTTTAAATATTAAAAATATTAATTAAATATTTGACTTATTTATTAAATAAAATTATATAAGTATTACTAATGTCATGACAAATAACTCATATTTATATCATATTTAAATTTTATTGTTCATAAAATAATTATTATATATTATTCATTATTAAAATAACAAATTAATTATTTATTTATTTTAAAGAGTATTTATAAAGACCACTTTATAAAAAAAATTAAATATTAATTTTTCAACAACTTAAAAAAATTTATTTAAATATTTTTTATTTTTTTTATTTTATAAAATAAATAATATTTAAAATTATTATTATTATTTGATAATTAATATTATTATATACTTATTAAATTTAAATATGCACATGAAAAAAACTAATCTGATAAAAAATGATGAAATTTTGGCTTAAATTTAGAAGGTATCTGCCTTGGTTTTAACATTTAAAATAAATAAATAAATAAAAATGGTTAGCAAAACTATATATAATTTTCTATTTATTTTTTAAAAATACCCATTATTATTTTTACAAATATATTATTTAATTTATCTTAAAAATATCAATTATTAAAATTTAAATATATAAAATATATGATAGATCATAACTCATTTTGTACATTAAATTTTATTTTTAATCCATTTAAAAAAAGAATAGAATATATTTTATTTTTTTACAACATCAATGAATACATATTTTTAATATAATAAGTGAGCATATAACAATATTTCTTAAATTTGACACTAGTTTTTTTCTAATGAAAAAATTGAAAATTACACAAATAAATTTAAGAGAAATATGTTATTTTTGAAAAAAAAAATCAACAATACTTCTAAGGTTTTTTATATCTTCATAAATACTTTTAATTTTTTTAAATGAACAAATAATACTCTCAAAGTTTAATTAATCTTCAAAAATAACCCTAAATACTATTTGTATGCACTTAACAACAAAAATCTTCTATAATAAAAGACTCAAAAGTAGTCGAAGATCTTGTTCTGTAAACAGACTATAATGTCCTTTATTTTTATGAATTTCTTGATTTTTTTTGTTTTCATATTTTTTACACTAATAAATATTAAAATATCATAATAATAAATATCATATTATGAATTATTGTTTTCCTATTTTTATTGTATATTGTTTTTACATAATTATGGTTTGATAATTATTTTAATTTTTAAGAGTGATAATTTATTTGATTTATGTTTTCCTATTTATTAAATAGAATAATTCATTTATAAAAAAGTCATACTTGTGTTGAACTAATAATGTATTTATTGTATCGAAAAAATAATAATACTCAACATATTGACATTACTTCCAAGTAAAAAAAAATTATAAATTTTTTTATTAATTAAGTTCGATCAAGTCATATTTATTGTGTAAAATTTATTTGTATTATCTTATTATATTTAATTTATTTATTAAATAAATTATACTAAATATAGTATCAAATTACTTATATTTAAATTATATTAATTATTTATTTATTTCAAGTGTATCTAAATATACAAACATTTTTACAAAACTTTAACATTAATTTCATCAACTTAAAATAAAATTTATATTTAAATAATTTTTTAATAATTTTTTTTAAAACAATAACAATTATTATTTAACTATTGATATTATTACATACTTATTAAATTTAAATTGATAATTAATATTACCATATACTCATCAAGTCAACAAAACTAGTCTTTAAAAATCTTACATAATAAGAAATGTTTTCTTTAAAATATCATTTACATTTATTAGTTAAATTTTTTCTATTAAAATATATATATATCAATGCTACCCATATTTGTCCAAAATTAAATAGCAAGATTTAGAAAATAAAATATTATAAGAAATATAGTAAATACTAATTAAAAACATATTTTAAAAATATTAAAATAAATAAAAATAGAAAGAAAAAAGATATATTTATCTCTCTTTCTTTTATTCTCAATTTCCTCACTTCTTTTATTCCCTCAATCAATTTAAAAAAAAACTATTCACCTAATTTTGAATCAATAAATATTGGGAATCAAAACACATTTTGAGAAGTAAAAAAATCAAATCAAAACCAATATGCAGTGTGTAATTAATTATTTGCTCATAAGTTTCGATAAATCAACTCGTCTGGATTGAGACTATAGTTTCTATTTTTCGACTGTTCTAAACAGCCAAGTCATTGATCTTAAGCTTCTAATCCTTATTTGGTGGTTGTAATAATATTCTTTGCTAAAAACATTATCAGTTCCTTTGCTTTCATGTAAAAAATAAATAAAAAGGAGACTATTTATTAAAGTTAGTTAAAATACTTGTTGCACGCGGATTATTATGTTTCCTTTAATTTACCTTTTGTTAATTTCTACAATACATTTGAAATATAAAAAAATATTTTTTAAGTTTTCAAATTAATTATGAAAATACATTTATTATTATGAAATTATTTAAGCCAATGCTAAACTTCTTAATATATAGCGTATATATCATGAAAGTACACTCCTTGTAAAATTCTATTTATTTGAAATTGTTAGGTTAAATATTTTTGGCTTTTTAATATTCATATTTTCAAGTTTCTTGATTTCTATCTTATACCAATAGCATATACAGTTAGGTTAGAACGTCATTGGCATATAGCTAAGATATGTCTTTATTTTAAAATATAAAGATATTTTTAAAATTATTTTAGGTATGATTTAGATTTTTTTTTAAAAAGTCTATTTAATATAAGTAACATGTATAATCATAATTGATGTGACAATTAATTAAAATATAAAAAATTATATTATATTATTTTATTCAATAAATATCGGCACATTAGTTGTAATTATATCAAACTTTTGATATAAAGAAATATTCTAGAGTTTTATATATAGTATAGACTACAAGATTGTTATTTAATTAATACTTTAAGGATATTAAGAGTATTTGTGAAGAAGAAAAAATATTATTTTACCATTCAAAATAAAGTTCTTATAACGTCATTAAATCATGAAAACATCTCTAAGATTTGAAAAAATATCACCGATGTTCTTAACTTTTATCATATCTTCATATATATAACTGATTTTTGTAAAAAAAGTTTTAATATCCTTGATTTTTAAGTTAATATCACTAATGTTTTTGAAAATTAATAATATTAACTTCCTACTTAATGATGTATTTTCTTTCCTATTGCACTGACACCAAATATTTTTTCTCTAATTAATTTTTTGATTTAACATATAAATAATTTTTTTCTTTTATTAATTTTTTTATTTAACATATTTTTAACAAATAAATATTGATTAATTTTCTTGTTTTTGAAATCTTAACAAATAAATATTATATATAACAAACAAAATCTAAAATTTTATCTAATCTTACCTTGTTTAAATGAATATGGGTTCACCTCACTTTCTAGATTGTAAATTGCCTTTAACTAAAGATAGAGTTCATACTTATATTTAAGATATAAGAAAGATATGAGTTTTGATAAAAAAAAAATAGAACTTTTATTCATTAAGAAAGTAAGATTATTACAACTTTAATTTTATGCTAATTTACTCCATAAGAGTTTATCTAGACATTTTCTAAGAAGAGATGAATGTTTAGTTTTTATGGTTAGAATTTGTTGTGCACTTCTTTATTATACAAGAGTCCTCTTATAAACATAAGAGCAATTATTTTACATATTTATCCTAAAGACACGTAGAAGGATAAAAATTACCTCTTATTTTTTTTCTCTTCCTTCATTTTCTAAAATAAAGACACGTGGATACTTATTTAATAAAAATCACATACTATCATATTTCCTTTTGATACTATAGATGTGGATCTTTCTCTATTTTTTATACAATAAATGCACTTATAGTCTTCAATTTGCTTTTTTGTTAGTAGGAATATTTATTGTTTGGTTCCTTCAGCTACATTCAATTCATTACAATTGAATGGTACTAATATATTCAAGTTATCACGTAAGATCATTATAACCTTATTTGTAGAGTAATTTACTCTAATTATTAAGACTTTTCCTATTTTCTTGGTTTCACAAGTGCTTCTTAATCAAACTATTCTTCTGGTAGAACCCTAGGTAGGTCTACTATTCTTCTGGTAGAACCCTAGGTAGGTCTACTATTCTTATTGAGTATTTCATTCCTATTTTAATAAAATGATAAAGGTTAATAGGATTTTTTTCTATGAAAATTCATTACGAAACTGAAAAATCTTAAAAAGATAGGCGATTATTTTCTTTTACTCTTTTCCTACAAATTTTAATGGCTTTTTTAAAATTGTAAGAAAAATAATTTAATTACATTAAATTGTTACTTGAGTAAATATTTTCAATCAACACATAATAAAAAAATTAGTAAACAAGTTTTGATCTGCTAATTTGGTAATATTGAATCTACTATATGTGATTAGTTTTCTTCCTAATATATAAACTTTTCTATTGCAAAGAATTTCATGCTATTAAGTTGTTCTTTTCTTAATTTTCTTGTTAAATTATAAAGTTTTAGTCATTGATCTTGTTTTATGTTTCTTTGGTTTTCTTTTCCTAATATATGTTTTTTTTTTGGTTTTCTTTGTACATAGTTGCCTTCTAAATTGGCTACTATATCACTAAGTTTTAGAAGCTTAGGGATTTTGTAATTAGCAAAACTTTCTTCTTTTTCAATCATATTAGTGAATGTTTTATGTATTATACTAGAGAATCCAATTATTGCTCTAGTTGCTTCTGGCCATGACTTATTTATTTGTAGAGTTGGTTTATTGTATATAAGATAATACTTTTCTTTTTTCTTTTTGGCTCTTTTCTTTGAGCTCTTCTTCATCCGCTATATCAAACCATAAAACTTTTAAAGAATTACTCTTTTCTCTTCTGAATAATTATTAGGTTTTATCTTCTTCCTTTGAGATTTTAATCTCTCTTTTTTGTTGGAGTACTAAACTCTTCATATTTTCCAGGTAAGAGTGATTTTTTTAGATATAAAATCTCTAATTGATCTTTTAGAACTTTTATTTCATTTTCTTTGATCTTGATTTCTATGTCAAAATTGTTCATTTTTTCTGCAACTGTAAAAATTGTTAGTGGGGATAATTCTCTAGTTAAAGCATCAGCTAAACTATTATCAATTCTTGGTAGATGTTCAAGATCAAATTTATAATAGTTAAATTACTATTGTTATTTGATTAATCTATTGTAATATTAGTTTATAATAAATATCTAAAAATAATTCTTAAGGATATTATATATATAGAAATTTAAGTTTTAGAAATTATACGCATTATATTTAAAAATTTAATTTTATAAATTCATTATATGAATGTAAAGAGTGTTGATATTTTCATTATATACCAACTATACTTTAAAAATAAATTTTTAAATTTATTAACTTCAAAAAATTTAGTCATAATTTTGTAGTTTAGTTGTAAGTGTAGAATGTCATACTCAAAAGCATAAATTTAAATCTTTGTGTTATCATTATACGCATTATATTTAAAATCTAATTTTTTAAATTGATAATATAAATTTAAATCTTAACATTATTATTGTGTATAAATAGTGTTTTAAAAATTCAATTTTTACACAAATGATGTTTTAAAAATCTAATTTTTAGATTTATTAACTTTTAAAAAAAAACTCATTCTCAATTTCATAGTTAAGTAATAAGGATAAAATAACACCTACAAAAACATAACTTGAAATCTTTGTATTATCATAATACATAATTTTGATATTATTATAATGTGTATTTTTATTAAAAAAATGATAATTTAAATATACTATTAAATATAAAAGTATGGCATAAATTTTTTAAAGTATTAATATTATTATAATATATCATTTGAATATTATTATTATATAAATTTATGCTTTAAAACCTATATTTTTGTATTATAATAAAAATGGGATATTATAATACTTAACAAAAAGAGTAAATTAAACATGACTACCACGAACAACAATTAAATGCGTAAGACCGACTATTTTTATATATATTATAGATATAATATCTGATACCACATATATAATATAATGAATAAAATTTAACTTTAATTAAATTTTTTTCTTAAATATATTGCTATTTTTTATAATATACAATAAAAATAAAAATTTCTTTTACTATTAAGTAACACGAAAATATAAATACAATTTGATATATAATTAATATGAGAAGGTAACACAAATACGTCTAAAATCACATTATTGTCACCGCATGTTGTATTCTAGAACGTGAATAGCTGAGCTCGTATTGTCATCACTATATATATATATAAACAATTAATTTTAATATTTTATACTATATAACTATATTATAACACTCTTCTAACATTATAACTATTTAGATATAAAATTTTACAAAGATTTGACTCTTTGGACGGTTGGAGATAGGTGACTTTTTTAGTTTGTACAAGTATTTTTATTTTACTACTTATTATTATTATGAATACATCATGGTATGAGATCATTTGGATTATAAGTTCAAACCAGATTAATTTCTTATTGATGTATTGTTTCATCGTAATCAATCCTAATCACGATGTAATTTTTTTGTTATTAAAGGGTCTTCTTCCATTATTTTAAGTTTATGCTCTATTCCTAGTAATAATCACTATACAATTCAAAAGCAAATTATAACTCTTTTGATTGGATTTACTCATTATTTTACTTTTTATTAAAGTTTAATTTAATATAGTTAATAATATATCTTTTATTTTTTAATTACATTATATATGTCTAGATAAATTATTAAATATAAAAATAAATATAATTTATTTGTATTATTTTAATATGAAAATATTTTGCCTTAGGCTTCTACGTCCTAAGAGTGTCCATGGTTCGGTTTGGTCCATTTTGAGTAAAAAAAAATTAACTGAATTAGACTGCTTGATTATTAAAAATATTGAAGCAAACAATTTGGTCTAGTTTGGTTAACGGTTTTCAACGATTTGATCTGATTAATAATACATAAATATAATACACTTAATGATATACCTTTGATTAAAATATGAAAAATGTAATAAATGATTTTTGAGAAATAAAAAAAAATTAATATATTATTAAACCGGTTCGGTCCGATTGGTTTAAAAATTAATATAATCGGACTAGATCGTTTAAAAAGCGGTTTTAATTAATAAAAATAAGATTAGACCATTTAATTTATAAAATCGTTTAATTCGATTTGATTTTCCTGTTTAATACGATTTGTTCTAATATTTTAAGACAATTATGTTTTTTTTATATAAAAGACAATAATATTTTGAGATGTTATCTGAAGAAAATAAAGATAGTACATTTTTTTGATGTATAGATGATTGAGTTATTTAATATAATTTCAGTTTTAAAATTTTAGTAAAAAGATATATGTTTTTAAAATATATATTTATTTAAGTTATATGAAAAATTAATATAAATTAAAGAAAATATTAAAAAATAAATTTTTATATATATAGAAAAATTATACTGTATAGTTAAAATAATATTAAAAAAAACAAATTGCTTCAAAAACATACAAGTTGCATGAAAGAATCAAAGATGACGAGAGCCATGAAATATAAGTGTAGCGACAGTACTAAATAGTAAATATCCAAAAGTTTAGTAATGAAATAATAAGCGAAAGGACAACCCAAAACCAATGGTTCTAAAGCGTTTTTTGAGTGTGTGAACCCCGACAGAATAGAGTTGTCAGAGGATGTATTTATCTAATACTTTAGATAAATTAAAATTAAAATTAATATATATATATTTAAATATAAATATTTAATAGAAAGTATAAAAAATTATCTAATTAATAAAAAATAAAATATAATACACATATAATCATCTATTTTACTCTTTCTTTTGTACATTTAAGACCGTTTGAAAAAATTTAAGTTACCTACAAAATATAATTGAAATAAGGATGAAATAAAAAGTAAATAATATTGTTTATTTTCATCATTAAAATTAAATAAAAAATCAGTATTACAGTATTTTATTTACGATTATAATAAAATTAAAAACACTGTATATTAACTTAATACATATATATTCAATAAATTTTAAATAATATTATTTAATTATTATTTTTTTGTTGGATAAAATAAATTATTAAAATCGTTATTTTTTTAAATAATTATTAATTTTTTTTCTAAATAGGATTTAGGTTTGGGGTTTAGAGTTCGAGTTTAAGGTTATATTTGTGGGTTTATGGTTAAGATTATTATTTTTATAAATAGTGTTTATGATTAAAATTATTATTTTTAAATAAAGTTTAGGGTAGAGTATATGATATAATGTTTAGGATTATATTTGTGGGTTAATATTTAGGGTTAAAATTATTATTTTTTTAAATAAGGTGTATGACTTATGTCTTAAGTTTTAAGGTTATATTTGGAATTCGAATAAAATTTGAACAAAAAATTGACATGAGAATGAAATCATGATTCTTAAGGGGAAAATAAGTAATTCTCATCTTTTCTCTTTTAGGAATTGATTCGATTATATTCCTACTTTTTAGCACAATAAAACATAAAATTAAAAAAAAATCAATTTTGTTTACATTTTATTTTAGTGAACCAAACAATATCTCATGTTATACTTAGTTTTAAAAATGATTTGAAAGAAAAAAGAAAGGAGGAAGGAAAGAAAAAAACTATAGAAGAGAGATACTCAATTCTTCCTCCAGGCTCCAGCAGCCTTTGTACTAGTGAGGAGGTGAAGGCTTAGGCAATAGAAGGAGACGAGTGGGTCGGAGACTTTGAGTAAGATGTTTCATAAATTATTCTTTGATTATAATGTAAAAGATGATATGATATTTATACTTTATGTTAATGACATATAAAATTAGTGACAGAAGCATGTAATTTAGTAAAAAATATTAATGTAAGACAACATTAATAATTTGGATTAAAAAAATTAGAGAAAACAATATTTATATATAAAAAAAAATTTAAAGTTTATAATCACAAAAATAAGAACATCATATTTAACTTATATTTTTCTTTTAAATTTTAAAAAAATTCACATTAAATATTATTAAAATTAAATTTTGATTAATTAGATTCATATAAATTATGTTAACTAAAATACATTCAATATTATTAAAAAAAATTATTAAACTTAGTAATATTATTTTATATAATTTTAACAAAGAAAAAACAAAACTCACGTTGCAAGTTTGAAACAAATTTACTACCGTTAACTATTAACATACATAACATTTAAATTTTAAATCGATGTTTTAGTAGTAAAATTTATTATTTATAGTTATAATTAAAAAAAATCAAAGTAATAATAAATATGTCTATATAATTATTTAACTATTATAAAGATTTAATATTTATATTTATTTTTGAACCAAAATAATAATTTGATATAATTATGGTATATATAATATTTAAATATAACATATTATTTAATAAAATATGCATTTATTTATAATTTAATAGTAATTCGGTATGAATCGAATTGTAACATATTATAAAATCTGACAATTCTAATTCGATCCGAATTCAAATAGATTATATAATTTTCAATTTGAAAATTGAATCAAATTTCTCAATTTAAACATATTAATAAGATTATTTCTTATTCCTATTTAACACTATTACGTAACAAAAAAAATATTGATTGTTTGTGGAGTATATGATGATATGATATTTCATAATAATTCAATTTAAAATTAATACCATTTTTTCTTTGAGAAAAACAAATATCTAATAAGTTATTTTTATTATATTTTCAATTAAATAATTTTTAACTTAGATAAACTATAGTTTAAATAATTAAAAAATTAAATAAATAAAAAATATATAAATGATTATTTGTCGTTATGTGTTTGTGTGATCACTTTTTAATAATAAAATATTAATCTGTTATAAAAAAAAATAAATATGAAATCTAAGTGTTATTTTTAAAATAATTATAAAATTTATAAATTTACTTTTATTTTTAATAAAAATGTGGATCTAATATCTATTAATGGAAACAAACTATTTTGATGAGAAAAACCTACTATTATAATTCAAATCAAATTAAACCCAACCTAAGGCGTCATCTTTTTTATTTACTTTTTCTTTCTTAAATTCTTTTTATTATAACCGGAGAGAAAAAAATTCTCTAATAAAAGTGTGCTCTCTTCCAGTAGATTTTGTTTTTACTCTATTTGATTTTCTATTAGGCTTAATAAACTCACAATAGGATGATTTATTTATTACGCAGACTTATTATATTACAATTTCTGATATGTTTTTTGTAAGTTTTTTATTCTAGATCTAGATTTTAATTTAATATATAGTTTTTATATTAGAGTTGTTGATAACTTAAAGACTAAATACATTAATTTATGTGAATTTATTGAAAAGATGAAAGCAATATAAATACCAATCCAGATAAATAAATTGAAACTCATTAAAGATGCTATTATTAAGTCAGTGTTGTCCCTAAAACTATGGAGATTATTGCTCGTGTATTAATACATTTGTAAATATGTTATGTAATTAGATTTGTGAAACGATTTTAATAAATTAAAGTAAATTTTATTTTCCAAAAAAAAAAAATGAAGAAATTGTCGAATGCCTTAGGCAGTAGCACAATTTGATTGTATTACCTTTTTCTTCTCAAGATTTTAAGTGTATTAGGTAGTGCGCATTTGTTTAGCATAAGTACTTAACATTAATGGTGAGTAAATATTTTTATTAATGTACTTAAATTCAAATTTTTGGTTTGATTGTGTAATTCTAATTGTATTGAATTAATATATTTTATAGTTAAATTAAATTGAGGTTATAAAATATATATGCAATTTATATACGAATTGACAGATTTTACAATTGGTTATAATTCTATCTAGATCGAATAAATGTTATTTTATTTTATAATTTATTATATTATATTTTACATGTTACAATTACATTAAATTATTATTTTAATTTTTTAAAATTATAAATATTAAATCTTTATAATAATATAATAATTATTCAAACATATTTCTTAATCTTTTTTATTTTCTTAATTGTAATTATAAATAATAATTTTGCTAAATATAGACCGATTTAAAATTTAAATGTTATGTATATCATGTTTTATATATGATAACAACTTATAAATAAATTTCAACATCATTCCGACTTTATTTGATCCAAAAATCATATATGTTTGAATTTAGATAGATTTGGATTAATTACATCATCATCAGATCGAATTCAAATTTAAAATATTTAACTCTGACTTAAATTTAATCGATTTCGAATTAAAAAAATTTAAATCTAATTCAGATAGATTTAAATTCAAATACACGAAAATATTGACAATTTTTATCTTTTACTTGTAACAATTTAAATAGAAATGTAAATTTTAAGTAGTGATTTAAGTACTTATTTTTATTGTAAATATCACAATTTTATAACATCAAAATGATTTTAACATGTGACTTAAAACAAAAGTAATAAATCTTGATTGTACAAAACTCCTATTTAATTTTAAATGGGAGAAATTTACAAGTGCCTTAATTATTGAAAATTATATATATAACATATTTAAATCTTATAAAATAAATAACACATAATACTATCTATTGGATTTATCATTGTATAATATTCAATATTAAATGAATATGATTTAATTTAAACAACATTAATTAAACATGTTCATTATAAAATGACAAATTAAACTTTTTTATATAATTACACATATATATAAATTAATATATAAAATTTATAATAATAAAAATTGTCTCAAAAATTAAATAGAGTTTAATTAAATAGTATCTAATAATGAACGAGTTTAAATTATCGTATTTTAATATAAAATATTAGATTAATTTTTTTAATTTATCTATCTATTTTTATATATAAACTAGTTCCTCATTTCAAAAATAAATTACCAATTTAACCCTAATTTATTATAATAAACATTTTTATGCCACTATAAGCATACATGCCATAAACTCATTAGTTATTTGCACTTTGTTTTTATTAATTACTTTCGTATTAAAATATTAAGGTTATTTTGTTAAGTTGGTGTAAGGCACTAAATTAAGGATTGTGATTGTCTCGTGCTTAAGTTAATATAACTCTTTATTTTTATCATCAAGTTCGAATTTTATCATATAATATTTTTTTTTATTTAATTAAAAATGAGAACTTTGTTGCCTAATATTTCTAACATTTATTTTTATTATACATAATAATTAATTCACTTAATTTTCAATTATATAATTTTACTATATAATTAAGCTAACGAAGTAAAAATTTCTTACTTTTGTCTTAAAATTAAAGAAAAATTTAATCCCTTTATATGCTTAGTTATTTAAACAAATATTTTATTAGTAAACCCCAATTTGAAGTAATAAAATCATATATTCTTGGTGCCTAAATTAATAAATTATTGAGATCTAATTTTACTAAATAATTATTTGCATTCAATTTTGTAAGTTTCTAACATTAAAAATTTAATATTAATAACATTGAAAATTACAAAATATAATTAAAACAATGAAAGCATCCCCAACTAATAAAAAAGCTCAGAAGTTGTACATATTATTGTAAAGCCATTTACAAGTACTAAGAGCAAAAAATAAAAAAGTCCCTCTATGACATTTTTTAACTGAATTACATTTGACTAATATTAACCCTCAAATCTTCTCATTCAAAATTGTAAAATTTCTTTGGCCTATTGTGAACTACAGAGCAAATTTGAGCATTCATATTTACTCCACTTACCACCTTGATTTAATATTGACTGCTTTAATGAACGATTATTCAGAGTTAATGATATAAGTTGAATCTACTACTAAAATTGTGGGTTAACTTGTACACTGAAATATAATTAATTAACTTTATCTTCTACTATTTTTGGTACTTTTTTATATATACGTTCAATCCAATATATCTTCAATATGTTTAATATTCACGACTATCTACATATATATTATTATATGCAACTTCTTTGGAACACACACCTTGGTTTTTTTGTAATAGTAGTTTTTTTTTTTTTTTGCTAATCTTCTATTACAGTAGCACACATATTAGCATAATTGATTTTTATACTATCTTTTTCTATTTTCTTAATTATAATTTATAATATTTTGATTGGCTTGATTTTTTATTTATGGGTGTATATTTAAGATAAACGAGTACTGTTAACAAGTTCAAAAACTTGTGTTCTGAATTTGCAATTTGCAAAACTAGCTATTTGAAATGTATTTTATCATTCTTTCATTCAATTTTATTTTTATCTCATAATTGATTTAGTTTTTAGGTTAGAGTTCACAATTAGTCCCCAAATTTTAACTAAATATAACATAAAATTTCAAATTTTAATTAAATGCACATATAAATCTCTAAATTTTAAATATGTATGATTTGATACTCAAACTTTTAAACTTTACTCATAAAACCATAAAATATTAAATCATACAATTTAATCCCTAAACTTTTAAAATTTCATACATAGATCTTAAATTTTTTATTCATAAATATATATTTTAATAGTTTAGAGAACTATGTGAGAAATTTTAAAAATTTGATATCAAAACATGTGTTTTAATATTTTAGGAACGTAATGTGAATTTAGTTAAAGCTTACCTCATGTTTGTTTAATTGGAATTGAATGAAATCACAATTAATTCATTTTAATTTTATGTTTAGTTGGGTTAAAAAGTGGAAATATAATGTAATTGATTCTTAAAAGAGAAGAATCATAATTCCTTCTCTTTCCTTAAGAATCATGATTTCATTCTTATCTCAATTTTTTTTTCAATTTTATCCAACCTCAAATATAATCCTAAACTCTAAATCCTAAATCCCAAAACTTTAACCACTATTTAGAAAAATAATAATTTTAACTCTAAATCTTAACCCATGAATATAACCCTGAACTCTAAACCATAAACCCCAAATCCCAAAAACTTAAACCCTATTTAGAAAAATAATAATTTTAACTCTAAATCTTAATCCACAAATATAACTTTAAATCCTAAATTCCAAATCCAAAACCCAAAACCTCAAATCTCAAATTCCAAAACCTAAACCCTATTTAGAAAAATAATAATTTTAACCATAAACCTTAACCCACAAATATAACCCTAAACCCCAAAACCCTATTTAGAAAAATAATAATTTTAATAATGTATTTTATTTGACGAAAAAATAATAATTAAATTATATTATTTAAACTTTACTAAATATAGAGATAATAAGATAATATATAGTGTTTTCAATATCATTTCACTTGTAAACAAAACACTATAATATCAATTGTTTCCTTGATTCTAAAGATAAAATCAAAAAAACTGTTTCATTTCCCTTACATTTTTATTTTCATTTCATTCCGTGAAATAAATATCAACTTAGACAATAATATAATTTAGTCTAGTTTTTATTTGACAAATGTATTTTTTTTATGCTATAAAATGCAATTAGTTTACCTTTCTTATCTTAACCTGTACTTTTTTTTAACCACTGGTTTTACGGAGTATAATACTTTGTTGGTTCTTGATGTTATGAAAGTTTACTTTCTAGATATATATCTTTATATTTGCTTTTATGTTTATTTTGTGTAGTTTTATTGTTAAACGAGCAAGTATAATTACTATTTTTATGGAAAATATTTTGGAGCAATTTAAATGTACAGTTTTAGGTTTTGTTTTATTGAAAAAAATGTTTAATTTCTATTTGTTTTAATTCTAGGATTCTAGCCATTCTTTCTCTAGCATAATAAGAATTCCCTCATTTTATTTATTTATCTTAGTGTATTTAATAAAACCAAATTAATTAACTTAATTTAATTGAATTTGAATTAAAAACTATTTGGACATGCAGTTGAAAGCAAAAATACTAAATAAAAAAGATGTATGATATATAAGTTTCTATTTAAAAGTGAAAAGTGGAAGAACATATATATTAAGGTGACTATTAATAAAAAAAAGCATTTATTAATTTTAGAGCATCTAAATCGATATTAATTTATTACAATAAAGATATCATAGTTACTACCACATTAATTATCATCGATATAAATTTATTTGCCAATAAACGAATATATATTTTACTTCAACATGTGATAATTATTTATAGTTTGTAAGTAAATGACAACTTCCATTTCTTTACTGCATTACAATCTTATTCACGTGAGTTAAAGAGTTAATGTAATAATAGTTGCGAAAGAAATTCAAAGTTTATAATTGTTATTATTTTTTTTGATAAATCAAACTTTATAAACTAAAAATTGGTGTATACAGTTTTTTTTTAAAATAAAACATTTAAATTATTATAAATTTAATTTATAAATAATATGAGATTATTTACATAATTAATACTAATAAAAAAAATATATGAATTAAATATAAAAATATTATTTTTATAATTATAAATTTTTTAAGTATAATTTTTATTTAAAATAGATAAATTAGAAATAATAAAAATGTTATTTTTATTATTTTTTCAAAAAATTAAGGTTTTATATTCATTTTACCTAACGAAAAAATAGAAGTTTTTGAAAAATAATAAAAATAATATATTTTATATTCAAATTAATATTTTTATTATTAAAAAAATTTAATATTTTATTACAAATTAAACATTGTGTAATTAAATACTATTTAAATTTATTAATATTAAATTAAATACCGGTTAATATCATTTTATTACTATAAATTTTAAAGATTTTTTTTTAAAAGTTTTCAAAAAAGTTTTAATTAGAAAAAGGAAAACAAAGTTTCTTTAAAAGCACACAGGTTACTAAAATTAACCAAATACAAATAGAACTAGCGAAACCAATACAGGGAAGGAAAAAGGAAAAAAAAAAACCCAAAAAAACCTCGATTTCATAGCCCCAAAAAAACAGAGAAACTTGATCTTAAATTCTGAATCGTCATCTGGACTCACTTGCAACCGAGTTTACTCGTCCAGAAACCAATAAAAGATAAATATATTACCAATTACGTACATTTTTTTTTTGGCTAAAGAATTACGTACATCTTTATACTTTAATAATATCCGAAATCATCAATAATTACTAACAAAATCAACCTCACCATGTAGACCGACTAAATATTAGCCATCGAACCCGGTCCGGCTCCAGACAGCATCACGAACCCGGCTTAAATCTCGTCCTTTCAAGGTCCGTCCAACGCCTTCAAATACCGAAGTCGCTGCCGTTTTCCTACTCCGTGCCACGTACTCATGAGGCGGAACGATTTCTGAATCGTGATCCTCCACCCCATCGTTTAACTCGTGCAACGACTCGACTGAGTCAACTCGTAGTATTTTGCTCCAGTCCGGCACGTTTACGGGTGCCGACGTGGCAAAGTGATGTCGTTGGCCACGCGGAGACGAAACGCTGTCGTTTCCTCGGAACTGGTGCAAGATCCTTGGTGATGATGTCGTTTTCCCCGACTCCTCAAATGCTAAAGATAGCCCGCCCACGTTGCGGTCATTGGGAGGAATCTGGCGGCGGCTGATCGGCATATTTCCATTACTCTCAGCAGTGTCGCGTGGGATCCACTCACCGTAAGAGTTATTGTCAGCCTCGTGGTCGTCACGGTCGAAGACGCTGTCCACCGTCGACCACATATCATCTTCGCCGAGCTCTGCGGAGTCTGTTACGATTGATCCTTGGCTGTGACCGTAACTATAGCTACCAAGCAACCTTTCGCTACGGCTAGTTGTTAGTTTCCGGCCTTTAGCCATTTGACATAATCAGACTCCGGCGACGGAATCAGGAATATATAGCAACCTAATTTAGAAAAAAGAAATTGGGAAAAAAATCCCGGAAATGGAGAAACTTATTCCTAGGACTCCATTGTTTAATGTTTTTGATATAAGGCTTGTCTTTAAGGGGTTGGACATGTATATATAGAGTTTCTATTCCACTAAGCTAGCCATTGTTTTCCCAACGCCTTTTCATTTCATTTGAATTTGAGGTTCATTTTGTCTGTATTTCATCATCAACGTCATTTTTTATATAATAAGTTGATGATATATAATAAATTATTATTATTTAAAATAATAAAATTCATTTATTTTTAATTTTTAATTATATGAAATATTTACGTAAAACACTTTTTGATTCTCATATGATCAGATCTGTGGTAGGAATTTAAAGCGTAACAAGACGCCAAGCTGTTTACGAACGGTAAAAAAGCTAGAAATATGTACAAAAGAAAATTAAAGTTTTAATTATGTAACATAATTTTTTTTATACATAAATTTTTATTTTTAATTATTTCAGAAAAATAAATATATATTTTTTTATTAAAATTTTAAAAATTAAATTAGAGAAAAAAAAAATTGCTTTTAAATGAGAAAAATTACAAGTAACCCCTTAATTGCTTTATATGTGATTTTTCATATAAAAGTTTTGTTGTATCTTTGAAATTTTCAAAGGCAAGAATATGAAAATAAATGGAAAATAAATAAATAAAGCAAACATTTGTAAGTTATTATACCATAAATTATTGAAAACTATGTATGGTTTTTTAAGATTAAACTATATTTTTGTTTGATTTAAACGTGTGATTTAGAATGAGAAAATGATGATTTAATAACAGACCATTAAACCAACAAAATCCATTTCTTTTTTCTACGTACATCTTGCCATGTATAGCTATGTAAGTATGAAACGGTGAAATCTATTTTCATAACACTTTCTCAGTCTTGTATAAAAAATAGAATCAAAATATTTTTTAAAAAAATAAATACATTATTAACATACCTGCAACTATAATATTAGATGTTTTCATGTTCAAATAAATAAGATACCACTAATTTTATTGTCAAAATAAATTTTATTAAGGTCAAAATAATATTTTTATTTTTAAAAATATCAAATCTCATTAAATATAGTTGAATTAAGCTCGTTCAAAAAAATAATACGTAAAATATTCTATCCATAATTATAAAACCCAAATGTTTCTGGAAATAATAACGAGAGTGATTGATATGTGCTGGGTGATTGTCGTTTTTAACTTTTATTCATAGTATATTAAAAAACAAAACCTCATTGCTTTTTTTAATATAAATTATGTGAGCTCATTGTTACTCTTATCATTTTTTTTTAAAGTGTATTATAGATTGAGATTTAAAGTTAGAATAAAATAAATATTATATAAAATTAAATTAATAATGATAAGATGAAAAGTCATATTCAAAATGAATATCTCCACACTAAAATTTGTCCATTTCCCCTCGTAAATATACACATTAAAAAATGTCACACTAAAATATGATCTAAAAAAATTAAAATTGTAACTTCAATCTATTTCTAGTTGCAATTAATTTTTTATTTTATTTGAAAGTGTATCATTGATTTAAGTTTTTATATTTATTAACATTATATTTTGGAATAATTTCATTTAAAGAACAATATAATATTTGCCTAAATCATTTGTCATCAAAAGAGAATGTATTGAGCTCTTTAGTTTCATAATTATGATGAGTAATTTAATCTTAATTTTTACATAATATTAATGAAATTTTTAAATATTAAAAATATTTAGTCTAAAATAACATTATTAAAATATTTATTTTTATATAATTAGGTGACAATTAATATCATTTTCTTATATTATTTAATAGAAAAATAATTAAATTTTTTTAACGATAATTTAAATTCTATATCGTAAAAATCAAACATAAACGTAAACTTAAATTTTAAATTCTGGAATTGAACTAATTAAAGATATTTGATCTTAAGGTGCTTTCGATAAACTTTCGTGTAGTGTGTTTTTTTTTTTTTGGTCGAAATTCACGAACTATTTTTTTACCCCGTTTTTTTTTAGAAAACAAGATAGCAACATTTAATTAAGTTTAAATTTTAAATATTTATTTTAAACTGGTTATTGATGTGTGAAAAATAAGATCAAGAGTATATGGAAAGGAAATTAAGGATAAGATTTAAAAATTGAGAATTTAGGAGAAAATAATTTGAATTTAAAGAGAAATAATATAATAATTAATAAATGTTAAATGCATTAAATTTTTCTTAGCAGTATATAACTTCTTTAATTAACAAAAAATACACACATATATATAAAATAAAAGGAAAAATATTTAAATTATTTCAAATATTAGTTTTATTTATATCAAAATATTTTACATTTTTAATAATAAATAAAATAACTTAAATTATTATTTGATATAATTAATAATTTATTTATGCCGGTTCGATTTAATATTATGTTAGTTATTTGTATTGTCTATTGTTAATATATATCTTGATTATTTTTTAGTTATTATCGTGATTTTGAATAAAAATAATGAGTTTTATATAAATATTTTTAATTATTTTTTAGTTGTTACCATTAAAAAAGATGTTTTAACACAAAAATGATCCATTTATAAATGAATTGAATAGATCCAACCTATTCAATTTTAAGTGTAATAATATTATTACTTAATTTTAAGTGTAATAATTTTTACGTGATTATCTCAATTACAATAAGATAATATAGTACACAATGAAACTATTAAATATAATTATTTATATAAAATTATTTTGATATGTATTTATGTATAAAAAAACCAATAAAATCTATAAAGAAATAGAAAAAGGTAAGATAGTGTAATTTAAAATAATAAATTCAATAATTATTGTTTTATTTTTTTGGGTTCAACATAAATATGAAACACATGAATAATCACTTGATTATAAGTATAATGATTTTTATGTGGTTAAAAAATTTATTATAATAATTTAAAGATAATATATAATAAAATTACCATTATAACCATTCATAATAACATAATGCATTTATTATAAAAAAATTAATTTGATATTTATTGGTATAAAAATCAAACAAAATTTTAAAAAATAAAAAAGAAAATAAAAAAGTTAAAAAAAACACATTTTGGTCCTCAATAACAACCTCTAAACTTTAATGATTTTTATAAGATTTTGTATTTTCATGTACTTAAATTAATGCATTATTATTATTTATATTTTATATTATTAAAAGGTTTCGTTTAGTATTGTCGTCACTTTTAACTATTTAAATAATATTTGTTCATTTTCAAAGTTGGTCACGTGTAACTTTTATGTCAAATTAAACAAGGTATTTGTGAAAGTTTAAGGAAAAAAAATCCAATAGAAAAATATAATAATTTAATAATTAAAAGATATATAAATAGTTAAATTAGGTATTAAAATGAACATTTTGATAACATTGAGTTTGAAAAATACTAATACACTAATTAGTGTATGGAATCTCACCTAACAATAACTAAAACATTTAAATTTATAATATTTTTTTGTGTAAATACATTGTTATTATTATTATTAATTTAGGTTTAAAAAAATTAACAAAATAACATAAAAAAATTAGAATAAAAAAAGCATACCATTAATTTTTATCATGTGATAAATATAATCACAATTATATTTTCTATTGTTTTTTTTTATAAATACAATTATCCAATTTGTCACCTAAGACACTTGTGATCAACTTTGACCAAAAAAATAAAAAACACTATTCAAAATGGTCAAAGTGATATAAATACTTGAATTGTATTACCAAAATATAACGTTTTAATACATGGGACATAAAGGATAATAATGTATAAACTAGGGTAACTTTAATGTACCAATCCCTTTTTAATATATAAAGAACGCCTGAATTTCACCCTATTTTAAGTGTAAACTTTTATGTAATTAAAAAAATGAAAAAGTATAGCCAAAGTTAACTATTTTAAAAAAAAAATAACTTTAATTTCGTACTTATTATATTTGAAATTACAAGTTCAAAAAGGATAATAGAAATATTTTATATATATAAAAACGAGATAATATAAGTTCATTATCTTTACAAATTGAATTTTTTGTAAATCTTTTTGTAAAGTTAATGGAATCGTATTATCCTACCTAATAAGTATGTATCTAAAGTGTATTTTTATTAGAAATAAATAACTTATACAACACTTCATTCTTCAAAAATTACTTTAATGTAATAATGTAAAGATAATAAACAATGATATTATCAAATATAATTATTTATAAGAGTATAATATATTTATTATAAGAATATTGGATATTTATTGGTGTGCAAGAAAATCAGATAGTTTCCTCGTACCAAAAAATGTGTATAGAAAAGTTACATAAGAATTAATTATAAATAAATTTTGTTCTTGCATATAAATACAATCTATTTCATTTTTTGGTTGCTAAAGAGAAAGCAAAGGAAGAAGAAAGATTGGCGAGGGAAAAAGAAGTGGGAAAAGGTTGTCTACTCATTATGGGTGAAACTTTTTTTTCCCCTTTGTTTCCCTATCTTACAGTTGTCTCCGTATGATCTCCCTTTCATCAAATATTGTTAAATGCTAAGTTTTTTTTTTTTTGAAACACAAGATAAAAAAAATAGTTAATGTAGGTATTATTATATTATTGTAACTCATTTTATAATTTAATTTAGGTTTAATTTTGAGTAATCTCTTAATTTACGTGCATTTTCTCTGAAATTGCTCGGAAATCAGACATGTTTACACGTAGCCAAAGATTTAGGTAGCTAAATCATTCAAGATTTACTTTCTAATTTTCAATACATTTAAACACACAAAAATGAGGTGATAGGAGCTAGAATGACACTAAAATGACTAAAAATAGAAGATATTGACAAAAGGTTAGGTGATTCTTATTTTACTCCGCCCAAAAAGCCCCATTTAATTTTTGACCGGTATTATTCAAAAAGGATTAAGTTGAAACTTTTTAAAAAATATAGGTAATAAATAGAAATATTTTTATTATCATTAGTATTAAAAGAAAATATTTTTAAAATATTATCAATTTGTGAAATCTTTGATGAAACATGACTCTTGTAAAAGTACCAAGCCTTTCACATATATATAAAAGTAAGAGAAATCTTTCATGGTTTTTGAAGTATGTTGTGACATGGTACTCTATATCAATAAAATTTAAGATTAGTATATTTTCTTTTTCAAAAAATAAATATCAAATAATTGATAGAGAAATAAAACAATATCATTAGTTAAAAATATACTCTTAAAATAATAAATATACCTATGTAAGAGTAAATACCAAACTATGTTTTTTTGTCCAAATTTATTATTAAATTTTGATTCGTGATAATATGTGGTTAAAATTGTTAATTTTTGTTAAACAGATAATGATAATGATAAATTCATAACACTAATTAAACGTTTAATAGTAGATTTATGATAATCTAAAATTTAGCGATAAATTTGTATAAATATTATAGTTTGATAATATAGTTATTAATTTACTCCATATATTATTTTATATATAAAAGTCCTTGAAAATAGTGATTTTTTGTAGTTATTTTTAACATATGCGGACATAAATATCCTTTCTTATTCATTTTTTAACTATAATTTTTAGTCTTCTTTTGTCTTTTTTAACTAAATTTTATTTATTTATTTTATTTTCCATATATACCACTAAGTATCAAATTACTCATATAATAAATAAATATATTACAACTTTATGAATTGTTATATTTGATATTTTTATTATGTATTATATTTACATTTTTATTCTTGGAAATTTATTTTAATTACTTTATTATTATATATTTAATTTGATCGAGTGTGATCAATTAACTTATATGTGAATTATATGTGTCAAATCATTATTTTTGTGTGAGCAACATCTAAAAAATGGTCATTTATTCTTATATTAAAATTATTTCATTCGTTATTATGTTATAACAACTAAAAGAATACTCAATTAATATACATAATTTTTAAGAAAAAATAATTTGTTGTTACATGTTGTAAGACGAAGACAAGTGATTAGCGTGATATTAACCCAACACAAATAGATAAATCATTATTTGTAGTAAACAAAAATATGGGTTAACCCATATATTATCTTAGATGCAAAACCTTTTAATATAAGAGAAAAATACCCTAATGTCATTTACTTATTGTAAAAATAATATTTAGATTTTGTATTTATTTTTTGTAATAATTTAGTCTTATTGTTATAAAAACGACAACACAAAGACAAATGTAATTTTTTTTCAATTGCATTAGATAAAAATTATTATAACTTAAATAAATTATAATTGAAAATATTGAAGAAAATAAAATTAAAATAGAAAAAATTAATAAAAACAAAAAAATTAGTTATTTATCCTTATACAATCACTTTTTTTCATAACAATAATATTAAACTATTACAAAAAAATAAGTACTAAATCTAATTATTATTTTTAAAATAAGTATAGATTATCTACAATTATATTTACTCAATATAAATGAAACTAACCATGTGCATCCATCTAAATTTATTTGATCATTATATTACTATCATTATTTCTATTTATTGATTACATAAATAAAATTTTATTTTATTATATATAAAATTACAAATAGTATAATTTTAAAAAATAATATTTATGATTGCAATAACCTATATCAAAATTTAAATCTTACTCTTTACATATTACAAATTTGAAATAATTTATTGAGAAAATCACTTGTTCATCTTATTAAATGTGTATTTATATTTTAATGTTCAATAAAATATAAATTAAACCACAGAGAGATGTCTTAAGTGTGAAAAAATAACATTTTTCACAACTAAGAAAATATGGTAGCAATGATCTACTAACTATAATCAAAGTGTTCATAAATCAATTATATATGTTCAAATCTATCAAAATTTATGTTTTTTTGAGTTACTATTTATTTAAAGAATACTAATCAAGTAGCTTAAAAAATATGGTTATCTATGTTTACCTGCTTAATTTTTTATTTTTTTAAACTTTTAAACTTTTGGTTTATTTTCTAGTAGTTAATAGACTTATAGTACCAAGAGAAAGAGATAATAAACTTTATAGACTTTAGTTATAGTTATCATTCAAAACATAAATTATTCATTTATTTAAAAATAAGTGATATGTTAATCTCCATTAATTTTATTGAAAGTTGTTTTAAAAAGTAAATAAATACATAATTTAATAAAAGTTATTTCATTTATAAACACCACATAAACAATGTATCAATACTAATCCATAATTTTTTCCTTCAAAAATAGGAATAGGTGTAAGTTAATTGGTTGATTTTTGAATCACTTTATAGGTTGATCTTATCTTAGCGGTTTTGAAAAACCCAAAACCATAATCAACAAGTATCCTAAAAAATCAACATTGAAACTAACTTATAAGGTTGTTTTAAAGGAGGTTGTCTTATATTTTTAGACCTATAATCATAACATGAAGTTCAATTGAATATAAATTCAATGTAATACTCAATGATGAAATTGATCTTATACCTTATCAAAATCAATATCTGGTTGTATATATTCACTAAGTAAAAAATAAACATAAACTAAAAACTTAACTTCAATGTTGCCACTTTTTAATCTTAACGATAGGATTTCTTTAGTATGTAAGGTTTCAAAGAAATCATTTTAATTCCCTCTTATTAGTACAAAATTGTTAAATTCTTCTCTTCAAAATATTAAAATAACTTTATCCATTGCATACAAAGTTAAGTGTCTATTATGATTAAATTAAATTTTAATTACAAACAAAATTACAATATATATTTATATTATCTTTTTATTTTTTTATACGAAATATATACTTAAATGAGTGAGGTATTAAGAGGGATTTGCGAGGAATACTTATGTTTAAAAAAGAATATATTTTATATATAAGAATAATTAAAAAATATATTTAAAAAATTAATATGTATTATAAGTAAATAGTTGATTCGATGTTATAATTCTTTTAGTTTTTTTTTTTAAACAATTCTATAAGATTTATTTTGATATATTTTTTTTATCCATTTAAATCAATAAATTAAAAAAAATCGTTTTACATTTAAACTTTCATAGAATGATTCGATTTTTGAAAAAAAAAGAAGAAAAAATCCCAATCCTAATAAAAAAATGGCTAATTATCTTGTTTGATCACGTCATGTGCATCAGTCGGAGCCCATTGTCCACGTGGGTGATACATGTCCATCTCTATCTCTAGCCACATTCTCACCATCTACCACGTGTATACATAATGCTTATGTATGTATCTGTTAATGCAATATGTTATTCCTGTGTTTATATGTTATTCTAGTGTTAATGCGATATGTTATTCTAGTGTTCATGTAATATGTTATTGATTTTCATCACCTACCACGTGTGTACGTACCCTCTACTAATAAGTAATATCTCATTTTTTATTTTAATAAAAATAAATGATTAACGTCAACTTATTATATTATATTTTATATTCTTATTATATATAAGATGTTTTTCACTATAGTAAAAATCTTTTTGATATAACATTTTAAATATCTTATTTCTCATGTTATACCATTCTTTTATCTAAATAATTATCAACATCAATCCATTCTATCTTCTTTGCATGCAGTTTGCGACACGTTAAATCTTATTGACCTGAAAATTCTGCATTGTTAAAATAAAAAGAAGATATTATTTTGTAAATTTTATTTTAATACTATGCGGATATAAAAGTGAATCCCACGTATTATTTGAAATTTATCAATATGTTTAATTTTTAATCAGTGTAATTTAGTGGATAGATATTTTAAATTTGATAAATTTATTTTAAAATTATAACTTTTATCAAATTGTTTCCCTCATAAAAAATATAGGATGAATGATTTGGTTGGTTTTCAAATTATGTTTTTATTAATAAAAATGGTCTCAAACTAAAAGATTTAATACTTTAATCCCTAATGTATTATATTTTAACATATAAGTTACAAAATAAAAATTTTGAGATTAAAATATGACTAATATATCATATTTAGGTTTCTAAACTTGTTAATTTTTGAGACCTAAGTTCAACAAATAGTAATAAGTTTGGATATTAAAGTGTAATAAATAAAACTTAAAGGTAATTACATTTTATAACTTTGAGGATAAAAATATTAATATTCTTTTTATTTAGAGATGTTTCTATCAATAAAGATAGTTTAAAGAACAACAAAGTCATTCACCCTAAGAAATAACTATACTCAAGGAAGGAAACATTCGGTTGTCAAAAGAATCCATACTCAAGATAGTTTTTTGGATCCGATATACCAAATTAAAACCCTAGGTGTCTCTCTTTCATCTGTTTATATTCATCTTCAATAACCAAATTAAAACCCTAGGTGCGTGTCTCTCAATTGGCAGATTAATAATAATGAATGACCCATCATAAAGGTTCTTAATTACCTTATTATTACAGCAAAATGCTCTTCTTTTAATACTGATTTTGATGATTTCCCAGACGAAAATATCAATGGAGGAAACACCATTGACTCAGGTCATGGACTGCTATCGACTATATATAGCACGTACTTTATGATCGTCATAGATAGATGCCGTTCAGTCCGGCATGAAACTCGGTTTGTCAACAGTAGAATCGTGTGTTGGCTCAGTGTCTGATTTCTGTGACCTGCTCGGACAAATTGGAGGACGTTCGAAGTCTTTGTTAGAGCTTTGGAACCGTTCTTAAGAGAACTCAATGCCAGCAAGCTTAGCTCTCCCTTTCTGTTTGCCTTTCGTCTCATCAGCTCAACCCCTAATCTCAGGCTTAGTCTTCCCCAATCAATTCCTAATTAATTTTTATTTCTTGTTTTTATATTATTATTGTTATTTTTATTTAATAAACACACTATTCAAATTTTGATTTGATATATCATGTCCAACTTAGTTTTGATGGGTAGTATTACGTAACAATCAATTATAAATAGTTGTATAACTATGAAGTTTAGTTGGATATATATCCAACTCAGTTCTAACGATTAGTATCATTGGTAGACCAAACTCTAATTAATTAGATAACTTATCAATTTTGACAGATTAATTTAGACAAATATCTAATCAATATAAATTAAATGTATATTTTTTTTATTTTGTATAAAAAGTTAAGTGAAAGGTAACATATATAATTTTTGATTAATATAGAATGATAATAACATATAACCCACATTTTAATTATAGTCAATGGAGCATTCATAGTATATAATAAATGTTTGTGTTGATTGTTTTTTTATCTATACATATGCACGGATTATGATTTAAATTTGATATATATATAATAATATTAATTGATCAATAACAATTATTATTGTTTCAAAATTATTTATTTTAAAAATATAATAAAAAATTTTAAAATATAATTTTTTTCTTTAGGTTGCTTTTGCTATGACAAGATAAAAAATTTGATTGTTGTATATAAAGTTTTAAAAAATATTCTTAAAATAAATAAATAATTAATTTGTGATTTTACCGAAGAGTAAATATATAACAATAATTATTTTATTAATAAATAAATAATTAATTTTTTATTTTAGTGAATATTATATACACAATAATAATAATTTTATGAGCAATACGTGTGTCACTTATTGATGGTGCTATACCATCTAAATATAAGTGATATTTCATTTAAAAAATAAATTAAATATAATAGGAAGAAATATATGAACTTGGCAGAAAGATAACTTAATCAAACTTAATAAATATTTTTATGAATATTTTTTAATTAATATTAAGTAAATTAATATAATATAATCTTGACATGAAAAAAATATTATTAGTTAAATATAATTATGATTTCTAAAATAATAATTTAAGGTTCGTAAGGTAAATTCAATACAAATAAAATTATGAAAATGTAAATTATATAATTATTATTTATTATAAGAAATTTTTGGTATTTATT
This sequence comes from Hippophae tibetana, assembly GCA_037013495.1. Taxonomy (NCBI): domain Eukaryota; kingdom Viridiplantae; phylum Streptophyta; class Magnoliopsida; order Rosales; family Elaeagnaceae; genus Hippophae; species Hippophae tibetana. The sequence continues at coordinate 1,312,054 of CM072807.1, forward strand.
AATGTAAAAGGAAAAAAAATAAAATGCAAAAAAACAAAAGCAAATATATAGAAAGGTAGAAAAGATAAAAGAAGGAGGAGTTGGATATTTGTAATTTTTAGGGTGCATGGAGTCCATATTAATTTGAAATTAAATTTGATTTTTTTCGCATATATTTTTATAGAATAGGTTAATAATATTATTAGTTTCATTTAATAAATGATGGATTAAATTAAAGTTAATATGGAATGTTTAATTCTTATTATAAATAATATAAACTGTCTATCTATTACTTATTTTCAGAACTTGGTCACTTTTTATTTACCAGCTGACTAAATATCGATGAGCACGCATAACAAATATGAAGTTAGTTTTATTAGGAAAAAATAAATAATTAATATTTCACTTGACAAATGTAACCCTTGCTTATATCGAGTTACAAAACTATTTTTAAATTATAATTAATGTTATGAACATGCCATAATTAACTTCTTCGTTAGACGTAACATTGCAAATAAAAGGTAATGGTGTAAGTAAATGACAACAATATCGTAGACATTGCTATGATATTTTCATTTTTTATATATTTTAATATTAAAATATGATATTTATATCTTTTGTTAAAATATTAAAAAATATATCAAAAATATCATTTTATTATAGACAAAATATTGAGAAATATTTTTGTGGGTTAATAAAATGTCAGCAAATTTTGATAAAATACCGTAATATTTATTTTATTTTATTTTTTAAATAACTTACCTTTAAATTTATTTATTTATAGTTTTTTATTTTAAATCAAAATATTATTTATTTAGAATAATATTTTATAGTTATTTTATTTTATTTTTTAAATAAGTTACCTTTAAATTTATTTATTTATAATTTTTTTATCTTAAATCAAAATATTATTTATTTAGAATAATATTTTATATTTATACCTTATTTTAATATTTAATTTACTAGTTTTATTTATATAGTTATTTTTTATAATTTAAATTCTATTATATATCGTCAAAATTTATCCATTTGTATAATATTAAAAATTAAAAGTTAAATAATTATTTTAAATTTTAACTAATTATTGTATAATATTCTGATTAATTAGTTAATTTATTAATCAAATTGAATACCATAAATTTTATAAATATATATATTAAATAAAAACTAGTTTAAAAATATAAGTAATTAATTTTTTTAATATTTTATAAATAAAATTGATGATTTTAATAAAAAAATTATAATTTTCTTAAAACATTTATAATTTTTTATTAATAACGATATTATTTTTGATATTTTTATAAAATTTAAATCTTATAAGTCGAATAGACTTAAAAGATAACGAGTAAGAGTATTTAGGGATATCTTAAAAAGTTTGGAAAGAGAGGCAATGGAGTAATGTAAATACCTAGGGATGTTTGAATACTTGAATGAGTTTGAAATGAGTTGGCACATTATAAGACTATAATATTTAATTTTATTTTATAATCGCTTGTGATTTAAAAACAAGGTTGTATTAGGATTATGCGTGTCCAAAAATTAGACCGGATCATATTGGTCTAAATAGTTTCATAAATCAAATGGTTTGTTTTGATTTGTATTAATTAAAATTGTTTTTTAAACAATTTGGTCTAATTATATTAATTTTTAAACCGATTGAACTAAATCGGACTAGTTTTAATAATATTTTAAATTTTCTATATCATTTCTCACAAACCGTTGATTAAATTTCTCATATTTTAATCAATGATATATTATTAGGTGTATCATATTTATGTATTATTAACCGGACTAAATCGTTAATCAAATAGTTCGGTTACAATATTTTTAATAATCAAATGGTTCAATCTGATTCGGTTAATTTTTTTTATTCAAAATTTGACGAAATTGAACTGTAAACACATCTAATTAGGATCAAAATGAAGCAAAAAGGAAATTATCTTCTCTGCTATTTTTGTTTTATTTTTTTATTTTTTTAAATTAGTTGTATAAATATTTAATGTGTTATGATAATATAAATAAGATATTGTTAATGTACATATAAAAATAATATATATATAACGGATGAGATAAGTATTGATCCATATATTAATATATATACACAATCTGATCCTAATTGTTCTATTTTTAAAAATATCAAAGCATTATTTGATGTGATACATTATATATTTAATATTGATAAATTAAAAGAATAAAAAAGCATTATATATTTGTAGGAAAACATATTTCAATATATATATAATGGATGGGATTAGTTATTGATCCATATATTCTAATTGTTCTACTTTTTTAAAATTAAAGCATTATTTGATGTGATATATTACATATTTAATATTGATAAATTAAAAAAAATTAAGAAAACATTATATATTTATAGGAAAACATATTTGATCTTTTATATAATTTTTCATTAAAGTTATAATCATATAAATTCTAAAAAAAATTATAATTGTTTTTTACATCATTAACTTTACCCTGTTTAAAATTTTATATTGATCATAATTTAAAATTCATTCAATAAAATCTATTAGATTTTTTTTTATTTACAAATGAAAAAAATAAAATTTGAGTTAATTATTCAAAAATTAAAATAAAATTATATCTTTTATAATAAATATGAAAAAAATGCACAGTAATAAATATGATAAAATTTAAATTTAAGATTAACAAATTTTAAGTAATAATAGATATATTTATGAAAAATATAGGAGAGAAAAAATCATTGTATGATTCTTTTAATTATAAAATTATAATTTTAAAATGATTTAAATTTTAATATCCGATGTTATAAAAAAATTTAAATTTTGATCGATCTATAATTTATCGTACATGATTTGATCTAATTCATTGATTAATATAATATATAAATTATAATATAATATATTTTAAAATTAATCGATATTAATTAGATATGAGAAGAATCTTAAATCTAATAAATATTTATGATATTCTAATTAATAAAAAGAGTTATGATATCGTCCATAAAACAACTTATACAAAAAGTTTTTCAAACGTAATATGATAAAAAAGGATGTACATAATTAGTGTGGTTTTTACCAAACGAAGTCTAAGACTGAAAGCGTAATATGATTCTTACCTGTTACATTTTCAAGTAATTTGGTTCATGAGCTTAAATCTTGTATGGATAATAATAATTAAAAAAATGACAATGGATTAGTCTATGTAAAATCGATGGTTAAGAATAATTAGCTTTATTTAAGCTTAAAATAAAGAGAGAAAAAGAGGGAGGAGCGGGTGATGGGGCCTGGGGCACTATGTATGGCTAGCAAAAGAAGAGTCTTTACGAGTGGGCACATTGGAGGGTTTATAATAAGAAGCGAACAGGTGGGGGCCATGGGTGGGTCCTACAATGACTTGTCGTTTGTGATGTAGACAAGTAACCTTAAATTTATCACTCCTCGTTTTCGAGGATTTCGCATTCATATGGTGTGGCGCATACACAAATTGTCTGAATGGAGGTTCAAAAGAAGCTTAGCTCCCCATCACTCCTAATGATTTTTCTTGTTTATTATTCTTTTTTAAAAAAAATATTTTAATATTTCAATAATTAAATTAATTTCATCTTTTATTATATTATAAATTTATTTAATCTTGTGTGCGATTATTTTAATTAGTATATTAGTTACTCCTTATAAAAATCTTAATATACTATATTATAATATTCATTATTTTTAACACTAATAATATAAAGATTTAATTTGATAAAAAAAAACTTAACAAACATAAATATAATATTTTTTAAAAATAAATATTTAGATGAAATAAAAACTATACCATAGCAAGATTTAGAAAAATAATAAAAATATATTTTTTTATTCAAATAATTATTAATAAAATGAAAAATATAAACAAAATAAATCTACTAAAAATAAGCTCATGTAAAATGAAATCCATAGCGACGGAAAGCAAATAAACTTTTGAATACTTCTGAGATAAAAAAAAGTATTAGTAATAATATTTAGTGCCCGTTTGATACACGGCTTAGATTCAATTCAGTCGGTTTAATATACCATAAGTTTGCAATTATTAATATATTATATTTTTAAAATATTATTTAAATTAATTAATACTTAAAAAATCATACATATATATATAAGGGACAAATAAAGCTATATATATAAGACAAATAAAGCTAGAAAAAAAATAAGTAGAGAATTTTAACTCTTGATACACACTCTTGAAAAAAAAGAAAAAAAGTAACAGTATCTGATGCTGATCCAAGACCATTTCAATGGTTGTCAATTGGTTTCTAACCATTTATTGTAAACTATTTAGAATTTATTTTCATCCTTACTTAAATTTTTTAGAAAGTATATTAAGATTCTTATTACGAAAAACAAGTAACATGAATAAGAAATGAAAGTTAAATTAATATTTTAAATTTTATCATTTAATAATTTTTTATTTTTACTATAAACGAAAATTTATAAACAAAAGTAAATATGTTGTAACAGAAAAAATAAAATTTTGAGTCGATAAATAATAAAAATATATATTTATGTTTAACCGGGTAAGGGAGAAAAACAAAAAATATATAACAATAAATACATCATCATATTATTTTATATTAATAAAATCTTATTATAAGTTTTATGAAATAATAACAGTAAACTATAAACCAAAATATATAATTTTTATAAAAAAAATCATTGATGTTTTAATAGAATAAAAATATAATTTAAAGATAAAATATAAAATATGTTATTTATAATTAGTTTGAGTTTAAATGTAAATATATAAAAAACATATATTTATTAAAATAATATATATAATGTCAAATAATGGGTGTATAATATAACTTAATCATTATTTCGTTTCATATTATAAAATATAGATTTTATTTTTATTTTTATTATATTTTCTCAGTAATTATGATGTCAATTAAAAATTCATGTTCTGAAAAATCGATTTTAAAATCGGATAGATGCTTATATCCTTACAATATATATATAACGAAAGTACAATATTTATTTCGGGTGTGTTTATCAATTTAGAAGAATCAGAATCTCAACTCCCAGTATCTTCAATCAATGTTCGATTATTGTATTGCTAATTTCTAAAAAAACGAACTATAAAATATTAATAAAACGAAGAATCGCCCAAGCTTAAATTAAAACAATAATTAAAGAAAAATAAACAATTCAATAATAACTCCTCCAAAAGTGTTTTCCATGTGATCTCAACGTTATGGTTTTACATAGTATTTTTTTAATTAATTAATTTAATTGTATAACATATTTTATGTATAAATAAAATTTTATTTTTAATATTCATATTGGTTTTGTATTTTATTTATATATAACATAAAATACATGTTTTTTATATTTCAAAAAAAGAATATATATATATATTTTATAAGGTTATAATTTTTTTTAAAGATTAAAAATAAAACCATTAAATATCTCAAGCATATTAAAATTTAATTCAACTGAGGCAGCCTTTGTTTATTCATTTGTGTACGATTTATTCTTCAACTTGGAAATAGAATAATAATGTTTTGATGGCGGGTGTTTGTTTATTAGCTTATAATTAGAGACATGAGATCCATTGAATCGGAGGTTTTGGGGTTATTTAATGATTGTGCTGTGACGACTCATAGGGGATATATTATTTCAATTCACGATATAATGATTCTAAATAATTTATACAAATTTATAGGAAGTTATATTTGACATATGTTTTTTTTTTTGTGTTAAAAGTAAAATTATATTAAATAATTAAATTATTTATATATTAAAATATTTATTTTAAATGTATATCATATAACCTTTTTTTAACCCATATGTCAACTCATATGATTATATCAAACATATATATGCTTAATTTTTATAATTTTTAATAATTATTTAATATATTATTTTTTAATTTTTATATTTATATAATAGTTTTAAGTTAAAAATAAGCGTTGAATATATATCTAATATATAAAAATATTAAAAAATATATTTTATTTTTTTTTAAAAATAAAATATTATATATAAATTAAAACCTCATCGTTAATTTGGAAAATATAATACGGCTTTTCATTTTAAATTAGTTAGTATTTGATATTTTTTCCTTACATGTGATTCAGTTAGTATTTTGATATTAAAATCCACCACTTTTCATTTTAAATTAGTTACGGTTTGATTTTAAAAAGTATTTTTTTTATTTATATTATTATTTTTAAATAATATATTTACAATAATAACACACTCGCATATTTATATTTTATAAATTTGTAAATTCTTGGGCTTTGTCGATTAGCGTATCTTAAGGAAATCAATTATTATATATTATGCTTATATTTTTGTTTTAATTAAATTAGTTTTATACCTTTTCACGAGTTCGTGATCAAATTTAATATATTTAATAAAATTATTTATTAAACAATAATCATTAAATTTAATTGCATATAATAATCTTTTTATAAATAAAATTTATTTTTAACTTCTATTGTAACAGTGAGCATATATATATATATATAATAGCATAAGAAACATAATTCTTTTAAAAGGTTGTTAAAAAATAAAATTAGGTGAATACTTAGATTTTATTTTTCCGTTTAAAAAAAATATTTTTTCCATTATAAAAAACATATTTATAATGTATTTTTTAACATATATTAAACATATATATATATATATTTGAAGTTATAAAAGAATATATATGTACGGTATAAAAATATTAAAAATAAAAATTCATTTATAAATATATATATCATAAAATTAAAAATTAAAAATAATTTATATTATGTAATAAAATTAAAATAAAAAACGAAACATAGTAATTAAATTAAGAATAAATAAAATAATAATGCTGTGTATAATTTTCCTATGTTGAATAGACGAAAGATTCATATACAGGAATAAGAGCACCATAGACGGGGTGAAAGTTTGATGAAAAATTAGCAATCATTGTCTTTGTACCTACTTTTAAAAATCAGAGAGATCACTATTATCAGGGGTCACATTTAAAGGTTAGTAAGAGAGATTCATATTATATATATATATATATATGTATGAATCTCTCTCTCAATAATTTTCAATGCAAAATTTATTACAAAATATATGTGGTTCTCGTATAATAGAGCTTAAGATTGTATATAATATTAGTTATATATTCTTTTAAAAATATGGTTAATAACTCCCTGGCCTCCTTATAAGTAGTAATCTTACAAAACAATACATCCATGTATATAATATTTTTGTAAAATTTGTGTAAAATATTACATAATTAATTTTTAAATATATATAAGTTTATTTCCAAAATTATATAAAGTTGGGACTCAATATATGAATTTCATGTTACATAAAAACAAAGATATAATGCTAAGATAAGAAATATAAGTGGTGTGCAGAGGTATCATAGACATAGCTAGGTAAATGATAAGCTCATGCATTGCTTATTAGTCATACATTTTAAAATAAGTTATAAGATAAATCAAATATAATTATATGAAATTAAATTAAATTAAATTATAATTAATTTATTTGATATTTGATGATAAGTTATGTAATATAATTGAATAAAATTAATTATAAATATTTTAATCTAGTTTTTTATTATGAAATTTTGTTTTTATATTTTTATTAGTTTTAAAAATAATAAATAAAAAAATTAATATATATAATTTTATAATTAAAATTTAAATAAATTATCTATATAATTAAACTCATCATCTTAATTTAATAATTTTTTTAAACAATTAAATAAAATTTAATATGATTTGATTTTATAATTAAATGAATACCTATATAATAATTATATATTTAAATAACAAACGTATCCATTATAAGTTTTAACGTTTTGGTATCCATATGTCAGATTAGACAGATTACATCCTTATCATTTCCGGTACACATTTCAATTTTCGAATTGTTGCAATCGCACGCTGGGCCAGGCGATTCCATTTCATTTCTTTTATTTTTATTTTTTGCTTTTTGACTCAATGATATGGTAAATAAAATAATATTTTGTATAATTTCATAGCTACGATATAAATTGTTTGTAATATATACGTGATATTTAAATTTTTACTATTATAAATACAATTTTGTAAAATTGAAATAAAACATGAATAAAAATAGTTATATATATAAATTAAATATAATAAAAATATTATTATTATTATAATTATTTTAACAATATAATGAAAATAATGATAAATAAAAAAAATAAAATTAATTTTTTTTATCTAAGATAAAATAAAAAAATAATAAATAATTATATAAATATACGAGAAAAAAAGAATATTATTAAGAAATATATAATGAATGAGCATTATTAATTTGTACGGTTGAAATGATATACGTTATTATAATATAATTTAAGAATAAAATCAGATACAAATATATATACCCATACGCATTATTCAATATACTCTGTCGTCACTTACATGAGAGAATTGAAACACTCAAATGATAACGACACAATACGATACCTTTACCAGAGAAGTTGTCGGATAAAATTAAGTTAGCTAGCTAGCTAGTGATAAATTTAGTTTCGTGATGGATGAATAAGTAAACTATATATTATAAATTCAAATTAATGAATTAAATAAATAAATAAATAAAACAGAGAGAAGCTCTTTCATCAACCAAATATAATTCATTTTCAGCCAAAATTCGCAGTAAAAAACTAGAAAATCTAGCTAATATGAAGATGAGTGCATGATATATATATATAATTATTTATTTAACTAATTAAAAGGTCTTAAAAGGAAATTAATGCAATTAATTAGGGTTTTTAAAAAATATTTACTTATATATATAGTAACTACGTACACGCTATAACCAAACTAGCTAAGACTTGATTTAGATAGTATTAATCTTCTAGTTATTAATCGAGTTCAATTGGGAATTTGGCTTGTAGTTTAAGGTCACAAGTCATACGTAGATTCCTTGTCACATTGTAGAAAATTTATATGAGAATTATGATCTTTCACTTTCTATGGACAGATATCAAAACAATAATTATAAATAAAATAATAATTTCTCCACATCGTTTCTGTCAGAGATTCCAATTAAGTAAAACACTTCTGTACTATATATAATTTATGAGTGTTTTTTTTTTAAAGCTGTGCATGGTACAATTGACAGTTATTAGTTGAAATGATAGGACCTTTTTTTTTATATTTTTGACAACCTTGAAGAATGAAGAGTATTCAATATTTTTATGACCGTCTGCTTCTCTCCCTTTCAGCCGTTAATTTTGAGAAACAAACAAAAATAATAATTTTTATATAATCAATTAATATTTTTTTATTATTAAAAAATTTATTACATTATTTTACATAAATAATATCTAATTTTATGTTGTTTAAATTAAATTATGATAATTTATACTCATTTAATATTGAATACATTTTATTATTATTAGAATACAATTTTTAAATAATATATAACTTGTTCAATGTGAAATATTTAGTGAGATATTTTTATAATAAAAATATATGAATCTTATTCTTATAATTGTAAAAAAATATTTTATTAAATATAAATGTTAGTTTTTTCTTTATTTTTTTTTATAATGCTATATACATTACGATATTGTATGTAACAAGTTGACAGGTAAGTTGTTGATTACATATAAATTTTAAATATAAAATAATAGAGTGATCACTTAATAACATAAAATAATTAGATTAAGATATATGGATTGTTGTATGTATATAATTGAAGTAATTTTATTTATATCCGATAGAGTTCCTGTCCCATCAATATGTAAATTTTATATTAATTTATAAATATGAGTTTCTTTATTAAATCAAATATGACCCACGAGCATCTATGAAATATATATTTATTTTTAAATAAATATATAATGAAGATTAAATTTTAGTAAGGATATGAATTTTGCAATAGAAAACATTCTTTTTTTCATTTTTTTGTTCGATTTAAGTGCATTGTATAAATTTAGAGTTTTATTTTTAATATTTTTTACGTTATGTATATTTTTTTTTGTATAATGTAAAAATATATATATTTCACGTATTTAAAAGATAATATACATATTTTTTTTCTTTCTAATTAACGTGTTAGTAAATTTAAAAAAAAATATTTTTTTAATAAATAATTACATACTCAAACACCTAATTAGGTATCCTAATTCACTGTAAATCATTCTTTAAAATGAATAATAGTTTTTTTTGAAAAGTTAACGAACATATTTATTTATTTTATTTTAATTTTTTTTTCTTCGAACTTTATAGAAAAAATTATATAATATATTTCAATTAGAAGAAATTTTTATATAATTTAAAAATCTTAAGTTAACCGTGCTTAAATCAACTTTATAGAAAAACTGATTTTTTGGATCGATTAATTTTTAGATTTTTCAAAATTATTAAGATAAAATTGATCTTTAAAATGAGCCATTAACAAATTACTGCAAGCAATTGCAATTGCAATTCCAAATTCTCATTTATTAACATTTTATTTTATTTTTCTTTCTAAACAACCTAGTCCTCTATTTTTATATATAATTCTAATGTAGTATTCCTAACATCCTGGAGTGTTCGATAATAGACATATATACATTATATATTTATATGTATCTTTTAAGATATCCATGTGACTCTGTTTTTCGACAAAAGTTATAAAGATCAGTATTCAGATGTTTAATTGTAGCAGCTTCATTAATTCATGGCTTAAAAGGAAATTAAGAAAAATTTATAGAGTATCGTATAGAGGTTGTGAAATGTGAAGCTAGTCCTTTTCAAAATTTCACTGTGTGTCATGAGTTACCAACATGTGTTTTCTACTTCTAAGTACTGCTAGCTACTCTTTAGTAACTTTTGCGTTTTTGCAACGACAATCGCAGAGAGTGCATGAGAATGAGACAGTGAGAGAGAGAGGTATATTATTATATGATGGTATTGAATATTGACATCGAATCACATGAGTTGTATTAGAAAAGTGCTCCTGCCACTTGCTCATACACAAATATATTTGATTATACATATATATTATTTATTTGTGAAATTTCAACAAATCATAATATTCAGATTACAACCTACGGAAACAATCATGCATTGTCATTGTCTATCAATTAGAGGGTGAATGTGTCAAAGGAGTAATGGCTTAAACTCATTTTAAGTTAGATGTAACTCAATTAATTTCATCTAATTTTTAAGTGAGTTGAGTTGTATAATTAATTAATTTTTTTTAAACTCATTTAAATTATTTAAACCATCTTTGATAGTCATTTTAATTTCTAATTGTGTTTTAGAATAAAATTTTAGTATCAAAATATTTTAAAAAAATTATTAGATAACCAATTTTTAATTTCAATTTTGAAATTAGAAATTGAAAATTATGTATTCTTTATTTGTTAATTAATTCATAATTTTTAATTTTTAACCGTTTAAGTTAAACTAGATTGAACTAATCATAACTTTTTATAAAAAAATCAAAATTACAAACTATAATTTTTTTTAGAAACTAGACTTCTAAAATATTCTAAAAGTATATGAAATGATTCAAAATATTTTGTGAGATAGTAAAGTTTATATTTCAAAAATGAGTCAAAAATATTTTACCTAATATGAATAGTATTCAAAAATTTATTAGAAACTAGATTTTTAAAATTTCTAATGGTATATAAAATAATTCATAAAATTTTGAGAATTAGTGAATTTTATATTTTAAAAATGAGTAAAAAATGTTCTTTTGAATCTAACAATCATTAAAAAAATGTGCATAATTTTTTTTTACATAAAACTCAAAATCATAAATAGTAAAATTTATTAGAAACTAGTATTCTAATGGTACGTGAACTAATTTACAAAAGTTTGGAATTCGTGAAGTTTTTATTTAAAAATAAGTAAATTTTTTTCCTTATAAATTTGAACAATTATTAACAAAATGTGCATAACTTTATATAAAAAACTCAAAATTACAAACAATAAAATTCCTTAGAAACTAGACTTCTAAGGATTTCTAATGATATATAAAATGAATCATAATATTTTGTGAATTAGTATAATTTATATTTCAAAAATGTTTAATATAATATGAACAATATTGAATAAAAAGAACATAAATTCACTAAAAATTTGAAAAATTGAAAATATGACATTTTTTATAAAATAAAAGATTTGATATTTTCAATGATACTAGATTTAATTATAAATTACTATAGATTAATATAATTTAAATTTTAAAATTGAGTCAATGATAATCTCTTTAACTGCATTTACATTGTGTGTGTTTTTTAAGTTACTATTTGTCTTGAAATTATATATTTATTATAATATTCAAGTATATATTTGATTTAATTTTAAACAATTAATTATTACTTTTTTATTTATTAATTTAACTAATATTAATATTTTTGTCAACTTTGTAGTAATACGTAACAATTACATTTTGAATGTGCCTTCATTTTTTCTCTTATTTGTTAGATTTTTAATTTAAAATACTATTCTATAAAAAAATTAACACGTCTTTGTCAAATAAGCTAGTGAGTTGCTCATTTAAGTTTGTGAACTAAGTGAGTTGGATTTTTTAGCTCATAAGTTCAATGAGCCAATTTTAAACAAGTTGAGCTGGGTTGAGTAACTCATTTGACATCTAGATAGAGTAAGAAAAAAGAAAGCATTTAAACTGGTTGCTACTAGTTGGAGAAAATTAAACCAAAGAATGCCAACTTCATTTCCATATTTTGAATAGAAGCTCCATGTCACTTTCTCCAAGTTGCATGTAAGTTGAATTATCTAATCAACTAAAAGTCCTTTTACTACCAAAAAAATCCCCATGTTTGAGTTCTTCACGAAGAGCTCCTAGCTTAACTGTCAGGTTTGTTATAAAATTGATCCGAGATAATGAGGTTGTGAATTTAACAACCCCCAATGAATCCCTTAAAACACATCCAAAACATACCTTATTGTGAACCTTATTGTTTGAGCTATCCGCATTTACAACAAAAATTGATGGTGCAACTCATGAGCCATCAATGATATCCTCTATACCATAAGCAGCAATAACACTATGCAGTTACTTCTTCTATAAAAGATAGTTAGAACGAACAAGTTTAATAAGAGAAGAAATATTGACCAAAGGAATCATCATATATTTTGATGATAGAGAAGAACATTAGAATGCACTATCTTGTTAAAACTTGAGTCTTGCACATCCATGAGAATAATTGAGACCAAGAATTAGAAAAAATCTACCCCAAAAAAGACTTCATTTTTCAAACCCTAGTTCTGATACTATATGAAAAAACTAAAGAACAAAGGAGAGGAAATAATTGTAAAATGGGAAAATGGGTTTTCTTGATTTTATTCACTGTAGCTTGCTATATATAGCTAACTAATAATACAAAAGCTCCATACAATAACTTACATATAAGTTCTTGAAAAATACTCATATTCTGTGATTTTATTGTACTTAAATGTAATAAATAGATTTGATTATGACATGTTTATATCATTATTTATGCAAATTTATTAGTTCAAAATCACAAGTATGTCTTGTTATATTTAGTTTGTTTTTAGCTTCAAAATATACAAATTTTTCAACATATGAAAAACAACACTTAAAAGTATTTATTTTGCATCCTAAGGGCTTAAAATATTAAGGCATGTAAGCCTTAAATCAAGAACCAATCATTCTGTAAGGTGTATATGAAAAATTTCAAGAAAAGTAAAATGTGTCACAACGAAGAAAATAGTATGTTGTGTCGCACACTCTTTGTAAGGAATTATGGGGAATATTGAGTTTTTTATGCCACAATGTGGAATAACTAGATTTTACAAGCATCATCACAAGTATAGAATCTTATGGAACTTTCAAGAACTGACCATCTATTCGATCCCCTCAATGTGGTCGAGCCTAAGTTAATTTATACTTACTATTGTACCCTCTGACATGCTGTGATGTATACCCCCATGTAATTAACGCATATACATGTAATGCTATATATATATATATATATATATATATGGATTTGGTATCAAATGAGACTAAGGGATTTTCATTCTCTAATATCTCTCTTGTTTTTCTCTCTAAATCAGATCATCCCTAATGTTTTGGTGCCCATGTAATGCCAAAATGTTAGGGATGAATCGATTTAGCGAGAGTAACTAGAGAGATGTTAGAGAATGATAATTCCTTAGTTTGGTTTGATACTAGATTCATATATATATATATATGATATTATATGTACACTTGTCATTACATACATAAATTAACTTAGGCTTGACCATGTTGAAGGATCAAGCATATAACTGGTTATGGAACATTCCAAAACGTGATAGACTTATGACGATGTTTATAAAATCCAGTTTCAAGGTTAAGGCATCTTAAAGCTCAGGAAATTTGTCTCAAAATTAGGGCATCTCAAGGCTCGAGCGTTGTGTCTCAAGGTTAAGACATCTTGAGGCTTAGACATTGTGTCTCAAAGCTAGGACATCTCAAAGCTCAGGCACTGTATCTCAAGACACACCAATCGAGCCTTGAGACACAATGCCCTAGTCTTGGGAGAAAATACTTGAGCTTTAAGATGCCTTAGCCTCGATACATAATGCTTGAGCCTTGATATGACCTAACCTTGAAGCTAGATTTTACAAGCATCCTCATAAGTTTATAACATTCTAGAGCATTCGAGAACCAACCATCTACTCGATCCTTCAACATGGTTGATCCTAAGTTAATTTAAACTTACATTATACCCTCTAATATGTTGTGACGTATACCCCATGTAATTGAAATATATATATATATATGAATTTGGTATCAAATCAAACCAAGGTTCTCATTCTCTAATATCTCTCTAAATTGGATCATCCCCAATATCTTGGCACCCATTGTGGCCTCAAATTAAAGGTTGAGATTTTTACTTCTGGCCTTGTATTTATCATAATTTATCTTGAGTTTTAGAGAGAAACCTCGAATAAATATTACACCTCACACCTTGTCTAAAACCTTACATTAGTTGGAGCGTTTACGTTAAAGTAAGAGCTAATCACCTTGGTAAAGAACCAGGTAGAATGCTCACATTAAAGCACGAGTTAATCACCTTAGTAAAGGACCATGTATAATGGTCGTGTTAAAGCTTGAACCGATCACCTAGGTAAAGAAATAGGTTGAGCGCTTACGTTAAAGCACGAGTTGATCACCTTAGTAACAAAATAGGTAGAGCACTCGTGTTATAGAATGAGTTGATTATCTTGATCACATATCAAATACATCATTTGTGTTAAAACATGAGTTGATTACTTTGGTAAAGAACCAAGTAAAACGCTTGCATTAAATCATGATTTAATCACCTCGGTTATATATTAGGTAGAATGGTCATGTTAAAGAATGAGCTGATCACCTTGGTAAATAACTATGTTGAGCACTCGTATTAAAGCACAAGTTGATTACCTTAGTAAAGAACTAGATGGAGCACTCGTGTTGAAGCACGATCTGATCACTTTGGTAAATAACCAAGAAGAGCACTCGTATTAAAGCACAAGCTTATCACTTCAGTCACATACCATGTAGAATGCTCATGTTCAAGCATAAGTTGATCACCTTCGTAAAGAACTAGGTACAGTGCTTGTATTAAAGCATGAGTTAATCATCTTGGTAAAGAACCAAGTACCTTAAACATGAGCTCATTCGAACTAAAGAAAGAGTTAATCATCTTGGTAAAGAACCAAAATGAAGTAATTTCCTTACAAGATTGGGCATAACAAGCAAAGTAGTAGCTCAATTATTAACTCTATCCACCTATTCATGGTTGACGAGTAGCTCAACTTGAGGATAATTTTAATGGGCAAAGCAGTAGCTAAAAACTACAAGAAAACAAGGAAAAAAAAGAGAAAAGCAAGATCTCAAGGCAAAGATAATCTTGATGTTTCAGCCTAAGCCGAAAAGAAAAAGAGTCTAGGCATTATAATTAAAGAGCCCATTATTCCTCCCCAAGTTTGGAGGTTATGGCCAAGCTTTCTCAAGCTTCCCTGTGTCAACAAACATCCATTCTAGTCTCATCTGGCCAAAGACACGTCCTTTAATTGCTCAAGATTTGGGGAAAAAGGTCATTGAAAACTTAACCCAGGATGAAATTAAAGATATGACTTTGTACAAGGGAATTTCTCTATATCGTTTGGACCTCTATGTTTAGCATCTCCCATATATGGATGTTGAGAAAAAGCTTAACATCATGAGTGAAGACATCGATCCTACTCTTGTAGTGAATAGGTTCCTTTTTTAGTTTAGTGATCTTTATACCTTTATGTTGCTTGAGTCTTTCATGAAAATGAATGCCTTACCTCTCCCTTAATATTGGAGCTCAGATTTTATCTCTCCAATTAACTAAAACATTTATTAGGGCGTGTAAAAGTGTTTTAGATTAAATGTGTTGTTTTTCTTATTAAGCTTTTTACTCTTCCATCTCAGTTGAAAATCGAGTTGAAAGAATAAGGAAGATTTGATGTTTGAGCATAAGGAATGACTTATTACCCGACCTTTGTATAGCCCGAGCCTTGAGATACAATACACAAGCCTTAAGATGCCTTAGCCTTGAAGCTGGATTTTATAAGCATCCTCATAAGTTTAGAACATTTTGGAATGTTCGAGAACCGACCATCTGCTTGATTCCTCAACGTGGTCGAACCAAAGTTAATTTATGCTTACTATTGTATCCCCTGACATGTTGTGACTTGTACCCACATGTATATATATATATATATATATATATATGAATTTGGTATCAAACTAAACCAATAGATTCTTACTCTCTAACATCTTTTAAGTTTCTCTCTCTAAATTGGATAACCTTAATAATTTCAAATAAGATTCATGAAAGAAAATTTAGGATAGCATATTTATTCATATAGGTGCAGAATTCAAATTAAAATATTTGGTGAAATATATCATGCCATTACAACATTATTATAGAAAACAACCGATGCAATTCATTTACTTAACAAGTTGATTTTATCAACCTTTCATGACTTGATGCTAAATTTGTGTGACTGTTGAATTTTTTGTCTACCACTCAAATTGTGTCCCTTCCATCGCTATGTATGCTTCTTGTAACATCATTTTTTTACTTGTTTTCCTTTTGTTTTTAAGTGTTATAATCATTAACTCATTGTAACAAAATTAACTTAATTGGAGTATGTAATTTCTTGTGTCACTAATGTTTTCTACCATAGCCATTTCCTTGTATTTCAAATTTGAGAGAAATAGAAAAGAAAAGAGAGAACAATATCAACCCAATGCAAAAATTTGCTCAAATTATTTAGGCTAGTTGAAAAGATTTGAGATAAATGGTTTTTTTTTTATGATTTGATCCCTAAACTTTTAAAACTTTACATATAGATTTTTAAACTTTTAAAATCTATAATTTAATATCTAAATTTTTAAAAATTTACATGTAAGTCTTTATTACTATTAAAATACATATTTGTTTACTATTCAATTTTTGGTTTTAGGGGATTGGGACTTAAGTTGACGGCACGGATACCCACCATTGAAGGAGAAAAAAGAAGAGCAAAGAAAGAAACAAAAGCCCCCATGTTTCTAGTGGGTCTATTACTCTTTCTTTGATAGCCATCCCGATTCTTTATGTTTTTGGCCTAGCTTACAAATTTATACTTGGAATTTTAAAATTATTATAGCAGTTTTTTTCTTTTCTTTTTAACTCCTTTGTACACTATTTTTCATTTTCATTTGAAATTTTTATTTAATTTATACTTAAAACTAAACACGTATTTAAAAATTGAAATAAATCCTTTAAAGAATCAACGATCTGATGCAACATTCTTATTAATATATTACATAAAATCAAATTCTTAATTTTCAAACTCAAATATCCCAAAAAAATGGTTATCCATCAAACACCGACCACCCATAACCTCTTCACCCAAAAGGCCCAAAACTCTAACCTGAGGTCATAATCGCGGTCCCTGTCATCATCCTCCTCTTTAGCCACGTACAATTGCTTGTCTAAAAGAGTCTTATGTGATTCGGTACGAGTTACCTTGTGGAGCAAACAAATGAACAAATATTTGTGAAATTATAAAATATAACACTCAAAATTTATAACACTAAAAATACTACATCATATCAAATTGAATGACGTTTAATATTGAACGAATCAAATTAGATCGCGTTCAATTTTAAATGAATTAAAATAGTTGTTATTTAATTTAAACGTCGATGAATTAGATAATGTTGAATGTGAAATGATTTATTTGATTTATTTAATAATAAAAATATATCAATTAAAAATAATAAGTTATTTTTATGATTAAAATTTTAAAAAATATTATTTTTATTATTTTAACGAAATATTTAAGTGGTTCATTAACTCAACATAATTAGCTAAGAAGGTTAAAGAAAAGGAATACAATCCATATATATATATATATATATATTTGATTGTACTGAAAATCACCAAATAATTTATCATAGTTTTTCTTTTATACAGAGTTTTATAGTAGTTTGTTGATAAAGTTAAAAAAAAAGTATTATGCGTTAAAGTTGTAGCCTAAGGGTTAAGTTATGAGCTTAGCTTAATAGTTAAATCAGTCCACGTTCAATACTAAAAATGAAATGTTTATCATTTGAAATTAAAAATAATAATAAAGGATTATATGATTAATTGTTGATGCTTGATACTTGATAAATTACCCTTTTGTTTACAATTTAATTAATGGAAAAGTTAATAGGCAGATGCAACATTAAAGTAAAAGTGTTATTCTTAGTTTGATCAAAAATATAATTTTACTTATAAAGATTAATTTTAACATTAAATATTGTCTCTAAACTTAAATTTTAAGGTCATAAAATAACTTAACCTCAAATTTTAAAGTATAATCGATTATTTTTAGTTAAAATATAATAAAATTGTCATTAAAATTATGATTTTTTTTTCTCATTTAACATTATTCTTCAACTTTTTCCGTTCAATTGTTGTCCTTAGGTTTTACTAATTCTATTGTTATTCAATTTTATTATTTCAATTTTTATGTACCTTTGTTAATTTAATTGTACTAGTTTAATTTATCTCGTTTAATTCTGTTGGATTTTACTAGTTCAATGGTAAACATACAACTTAAGAACCATCAAAACCCTCTCACTAGCAAGAATGATCGATGAGAGTTTATCAACAACTAAATCAAAAGGTTGCTTATCAACAACACTGACAGAGTACGTTTGTCAATTTTCCTTGATAATAAGAGTTCACTTCCAAGAACTTTTTAGGTTCCCTTTGAAGCAATCATAAAACTGAAGCCTGCCTAGAGAACATTTTTGATCTCTTTCTAAATTTTAATGTCCTTGGGCAAGGCCTGCTAGTTTTAGTTCCCTGCTTCCTTATTTTGTCATGATATTTATTTTTGGACAAACCTGAAGAACATGAAGGGAAAATTTGCATTGTATTTTCTTTTCTCAGTTTCTCAGCAACCAAGCATAGGTTTGTCAATTATTATGATAGTTAACAGAAGTTGTATATTTTGATAAAAGATGAAGTTGTATATTTTACAACTTGTTAATAGCGCTACATAATAAAGGAGTAGAGATGCCTTATTGGAGTACACTCGACCTCATATCTCACAAACGACAGCAGGAGATTTTCCAAAAAGGTATTCACTTAAAAACTTAATATATGATACAACATAATTAATGCAAAAAAATCTATATGTTATAAGTTATTGTTATAGAATAACTGATTGCTGTATATAATTAATTCAACAATAAATAAATTTTATTATTTTAATTAATAATTATTTATTATATTAATTATTAGAGGATAATAATTTATAGTATAAAAAGCTAATAACAAAGGCTATAATAATAAGTACATTTAGTATTTTTATTTTATTTTTAAAGATAGCATTTTCAGTTAAACCCAAAAGAAAGAGTAAGCAACCTCTTTTATTATAGTTATGACAAAAAAGACCTCTTTTATTATAGCGAACAACCATATGCAACGTGGACTTTACACGCTCGAGGCATCTACACGTGTGAAGCGTACCTGAGAAAGAGAAACGAGAGAAAGGAGTATGAAGTGGAGGAGAGTGGTGGGAGAAAGAAAAAAAAAAACGAAGAAGGCTGGCGTTAGTTAATGCACTGAATTCTGGTGTATATGCTATCTCTAAAGCAGGACAGCTAATACTGAAACTACTTCTAAACCAACACATTTTCGAAGCTCATTCATGGCTTCTATAGTTTTGTCTACTCTGTGTTTTTTCTATCTCCCTATATTTCTCCATCTCATCTAAGTTCCCTTCTTTGTTTATTAAATTACCCGCAACAGCCCTTCTTTCAATTCCAATACTGATACTTCTTAATTTGTATTTCGCTCTCCCTTTTTCTTTCTTTTAAACGTTTACACTATTGGAAGGCATGAGAGATAGAAGGGTGTTTCTTAAGCTCAGTTCTAATACCATTCGGCTACAACTGCTTCTATTGTCCCTTTGTAAGTATTTTATTCTTATTTCTTGATAGTTTACTGGGTTTTTTGGGCTTAATTTTGTATGATCTACTAGTTTTGCTTCCTGGGTCATTTTTAAATTGTTTTATTTTGGACTATCTGTGACTAGGTTTTGGTAAATTTCTTACTTGGGAAATGGTCCCTAAACTTTATGTCGTTGGCATCTTGTACTCAACAAAATTCAACTGTTGTGGGTTCTTCAGTTTGATATCTGAATTTGAGAGTCTGTTGCATTGATCTGTCTTATAGGTCTATTGAATGTTCTGTTTCCCGTATAGTTGAATCTGACTTAATTGCTTCAGCAAAAAATAATATAATATTAATATTAATATTAATAATAATAATAATAAAATAATAATAATAAATAAAAAGGCGTAGTGGCTGGGCATAGTGTTTGTTGTTCAGTTCTTGCTCGGAATGGTCTAAACTTTCCTAAGTTCGAGCCTTTTTAGTGTTTTGGGATGAATTGTTTTTTAAAAGTAAAGGCATGTCCTGCTCGAGGGATTATAGCTCAGTGGCATCAAAGCCTCTTTAAGAGGCATATAAATGTAAGGTTAGAATTGGATCCCGAGTGTGAGTTGTATAATGTTATTTAATTAAAAAAGAAAAGAAACAAAGAAAAGAAACAAAGAAAAGTAAAGGCGTGTCCTAGTACGTGCCAGTTATCGTTTCTTATTAAACCCAGTAGGTCTTATTCTTAGCACTTACAAAGTTTATAACGTTTTGTCATGGTGTTAAATGAAAGTTGTGGCATATGCTAATTTAACATGGGACAAAAGAAAAAATTATGGTTTTTGTGATTCCAAAAACAGCAAGTTTATTTGCTTTGCTATTTGTTTTATGTCATATTGTCATATATTCATACTTTTGAAATGACTTTCAGTTTTTTACTCTTGCTTCTTTTCCTTGATTTGTTTTCTCCTTGTGCTTCAGTGTTTATCTCGCTCTTATGCTGTTATAGATTTGGGCCCCTCGAGCATCGTAGGTGAAAAAGTAGAGTACTTTTATTGCTGCATCTCAGCTCTATGCAGATATATCACACTATCACAGCATGCAACTTTTTCTTTAGGACGAATCAATGCCAAGGGTTCTGAGCGCTTAATGATGTTGGATCCATTAGTGGCTTTCCTATCTTTGTATGATGTTTGTAGCTTCTTGTTACTGGAGTTATGAGCTACTAATTGAAGTCTTGGAAGCAATAAACATTTCAAATTTGATGATACATGATTACGTTCTCACCTAGTTATCCATACTCTTTTTTGTAGGTTACTTCCAATCTTTTTGCATCCATTTGGATCATCTTAAGTATCCAACGGAGGTAAATAAACAGAAAGATTCATTTTTACCTCAAATGTCCCCTAGTGGAGCTCCTCAGCCCTTCCTTCCTCTTCTTGCTCCGTCTCCAATGGCACCATTCACTAATACAACTGCCACGAAGTTATCAGGTTTGGACCTCTAAAGAACTTTGTTTCGATCTGCTTCTTTGAAAAGGAATTTTGTCCAAGTATTTTTGTACTTGATGGTTTTTCTTTCCCTGCAGGCCTCTGTGTGTTAAACTTCACTGCTGCTCAGAGTTTGATGACTACAACTTCCTTTGATTGCTGGTCGGCTTTTGCACCATTTCTGGCTAATGTAATTTGTTGCCCACAGTTGGAAGCCACTGTTGCAATCCTCATTGGTCAATCCAGCAAAGAAACCAATGTGCTTGCTCTGAATGGGTCCATTTCAAAACATTGCTTTTCAGATATCGAGCAAATTTTGGTGAGCCGGGGTTCAAACGATGGTCTTAAGCAGATATGCTCAATTCATTCTTCAAATCTTACTGAAGCATCTTGCCCAGTCAAATATGTTGATGAATTTGAGAGCATTGTGGATACTCCTAAGTTGCTTGCTGCTTGCAGGAAGATCAATCCTGTTAAAGAATGCTGTGATCAGATTTGTGAGAATGCCATATTAGAAGCTGCTACTCGAATTTCAGTGAGAGCTTCTGAACTTTTGAGTATGGGTGGACCTCAAGCTTTACCTGCACATTCTAGTAAGATCAATGATTGCAAAAGTATTGTACATAGATGGCTTGCTAGTAAACTTGATCCATCTCGTGCCAAGGAAGTCCTAAGGGGACTATCTAATTGCAAAGTCAACAAAGGTGAATTTTGATTTGAGTTATGCATTGGCTTCTATCAGAATAATGTTTTATCTTCTTAGGGATCCTGCAATTTTTTTAATTGGAGTATTGACCACCAAAATGATGTTTTAAGAACTGTAGCTCGTACATATAGTCATGTAATTTATTTTCATAGGGTTTCTCTTCTGCTTTGAATTGCAGTTTGTCCCCTGGTATTTCCAGACATGAGACATGTTTCCAAGGGTTGTAGGAATGGGGTGATTAACCGGACAGTATGCTGTAACACAATGGAGAGCTACGTGTCTCACTTGCAGAAGCAGAGTTTTATAACAAACTTGCAAGCCTTGGATTGTGCTGCGTCACTGGGAATGAAGTTGAGAAAATCAAACATTACCAACGATGTTTTTAGTCTCTGTCATATAAGCCTCAAAGATTTTTCCCTTCAAGGTCTGTGCTATCTTTCAGTTCCATTTGGTTTAATATGGTAGGGTTCTTAATAATTGAAATTTAAAGAAGGTACTAATACATGACTCTTTTTGTTAATTTGCTGTCTCAAAATAATCTGGCTTGGCACTTGTTCATGGCAGTTGGAACTCAAGGTAATAGGTTATCCTCATTTAACTACTTCACATCAATAAATATTGTTGTCAGGCTTTAGGTAATAGGTATTAGTTAGGAAACACATTATCAAATACTAGCCAGAGTATGGGACCATAATGGGTATGTTGTGTGTGCTAGAGATTTAAGGGAGAACAAAAGGCTTGTGGGACCTAAGAAAGACAAGATCTTTGATCTCTCTTGTGGCTTGGAGACTTGAGGAAAGCATTTGTAATACAAATTATGAGTGTCAGCATATTAGGAGGCAATTCTTCGATGTTTATTTGGTCACGATGCATATATTTTTTTTCTAGCCATAGCAACAAGGATATCACTTGGTACATGAGATATAAAAAGTTTTGTACTAGAAGTCGAAGTTTACTCTTTAATTTATCGTACCCTATGATTATATTCTCTTCTTGTCTTTTTCCTGTTGGGACTAGGAAGTGGAATTTGGTAGCTCATCTTGATTTAGTAAACTAGATAGTTCTCTCCCTCATTTTTATATGTAACTACTAATTTCTGTTTTACGTTTTGGTGAGCAGAGGTTGGGTGTCTCTTGCCGAGCTTGCCATCTGATGCCACATTTGATGGTTCCTCAGGCATCAGCTTTCTTTGTGATCTGAATGATAATATTCCGGCTCCCTGGCCTAGTACATCTCAAGCAGCAACTTCATCATGTAATAAAAGTAAGCACAACTCATTAAGTTTCTTTGTTTGTGTGCTTCACATAGCAATGAAAATCTAATTATCTTTCAACTTGAACATTCAATTTCCTTATTATAAATATGATCAATGTTACCAGTCCTGTAGTTTTTCTTCTAACCTTTTTCGGTCTACTTGTTGGAAATTCAGCTGTCAGGATTCCTGCACTTCCTGCTGCCACATCAGCTCAACCCGGTAAGCATAACCTATAAATGTTTTAGCTTTTGGCGTCCATGATATAATCCTTTGTCAAGTAACCTTTGAAACTTTCTTTGCTTATTTTAGTTTTTACGAAATCGGGTAATTGCATGTTGTCAAGTTGGTTATTTCACATACACAACAAATTGTGACCCGTGTGGGCAGCAATTTGATCCCACGAAGCATATATTAGTCTCTGTTTTTTTAAGACAACATGAAGTTGAATAGAATTATTATCTTTATAAATTCTATTATGGATTTTAGTAGCCATTGATTTTTCACTAAATTCCATTCAAAATAATAAAATACTTTGTTGAACATATGTTGCATGGACTCTTTATTTTTTATGAAGTATCCGTGTCTAACAGACAGGATATGGACATGATTATAGGCGTTCAACACTCCAAATTCGTAGAAATTTAAAGAAAATTGAAAAAAATAGGCATAGTTAACAGTCGAATACGTATCTAAAAATTTAAGACACTCGGTGTCCTAAAAAAATCGATGTAACATAGTTTTAACCATTAGCTTCTTATAAAATACCAAGTAACTTGTAGTAGAGAGAGAAATGAGAGGAAAGCTGGAAAGATCAAATGATCATTGATGACATTCACAATGAAGTGATTACAATATATATACTCTCACAGAATGTACTACAACAAGTAGCACTGCTACATGTGTACATTGTGTTAGTTACAAATAACTAACTTAAGCGGTCTAATACAACTTATACACATTGCTTTGTACTCCCCCACGAACTCATGGTGGTTCAAGCAACAAGAGTTTGGCCCTAAGTTGTGTAAACCTTTGCCTGCTCAAAGGTTTTGTAAGAAGATTAGCCAATTGATCTTTTGATATGCAATGCTCCACTACCAATTCCTTTCTCTTCACTTGCTCTCGTATTGTTAAAGATGATTTATGAGTGTGTGTATTAGGTGTCTAACACTAGGTGTCTTAGTGGTGTGAGTTGTGTATTAGGTGTATGTCACCTAATATTGTATATAAATAGGTAGTCTCCTTGAATGATAATAAGAAGAAAGAATTCTGATTTTACATGGTATCAGAGCATTTGGGTTACAAAATTTGAGAAATTTTTTTTTCCCGTTCAAATTGGGGGCAGATTTTGGGTAAACACAAATTAAGATTTGGTGCATTTTTGAGTTCCAACTCGGAACACCCTTTTGGAGTGCACATTTTTTCTCACCGCTGGCATAGGGAGGAAGAATAGCCGCAGGCCAGCCAAACCCCGACGTCCGACCACCATACGAGCCGCGAGTGGGCCACACGCGCCACCGCGACTTCCGGTCAAAATTTTCACGCATCTCACCGCCGGCACAGGGGGGAAGAACAGCCGCCGATCGACCAAACCCCAAAGTCCAGTCACCAGACGAGCCGCGAGTGGGCCACACGCGCCACCGCGACTTTCTGTCCAATTCCACGCGCCGGCGCGTGACAGCGCGTCCGTGTACAATTCTTCTCCGGCAGACCCTGTGCCGCTCTCTGCCGTCCCCTGCATCATCTGTGGTGGTTTGGCACTCATCGCTTGTGATTGTTCAGGTTTGTGTTCTTCCAATTTTGTGTTCTTGTTCGCTGCGTGTTTGGTCGCTGCGTGTTTGGTCGCTGCGTGTTTGGTCGCTACTGTTGTTGGATTTTGTTTGTTCGTTTGCTCGTTGTCTTGTCGTTTGTAAGAATTATGGCTGAAAAGAAATCTAATGTTGTAACGGATATGGTGCCTGTGATGTCTAAAATCACGGACCATAAGCTCAATGGCTCGAATTATTTGGCTTGGAGCAAGACTATTCGAATTTATTTGAGAAGTATCGAAAAAGATACTCATTTGACTAATGATCTTCCTAAAGATGATTCAAAGCAGACATGGCTTAGAGATGATGCTCGCTTATTTCTGCAGATTCGGAATTCTATTGAAAGCAATGTAATTGACTTGATCAATCATTGTGAATTCGTTAAGGAATTGATGGATTATTTGGATTTCTTATATTCTGGTAAGGGAAATCTTTCTCGCATATATGAGGTATGCAAAACATTTTACCGTGCAGACAAACAAGATCAGTCACTCACAAATTATTTTATGGAATTTAAAAGGACTTATGAGGAGCTCAATAGTTTGATGCCTTTTAGCCCTGATGTCAAGGTTCAACAAAGTCA
This sequence comes from Hippophae tibetana, assembly GCA_037013495.1. Taxonomy (NCBI): domain Eukaryota; kingdom Viridiplantae; phylum Streptophyta; class Magnoliopsida; order Rosales; family Elaeagnaceae; genus Hippophae; species Hippophae tibetana. The sequence goes on from CM072807.1 coordinate 1,338,260, forward strand.
ACGGGAACAAATGGCGGTCATGAGTTTTCTTGCCAGTCTTCCCTCTACTTTTGAGACTGCTAAGGCCCAGGTTCTTTCTGGTTCTGAGATCTCCTCTTTACAAGAGGTGTTTAGTCGAGTACTTCGTACAGAAGACACTCCACCTCCACCTGCTCAATTAAACGGTGCTTTGGTCAGCCGAAGTAATAATTATGAGCATGGACGATCAACTTATATGAACAGAAATAAAGGAGGCGGCTCGCACGGGTTTGAAACTCGACCACAGGAACTCGGAGGTATTGTATGTCACTATTGTCACAAACCAGGACATACGAAACATGAATGTAGAAAGCTTCAGTACAAACAACAGAAAGGTCACTCGGCTCATATTGCATCTACTTCTGATACTTCTGAAATATCGGTTCTTATCTCTGCAGATGAATTTACCAAGTTCTCACAGTATCAAGAATCACTAAGGTCTTCATCACCTTCTGTCACTGCTATTGCTGATTCAGGTAAATCAAATGCGTGTCTCATTTCTTCATCTTCCAAATAGGTTATTGATTCTGGTGCCACAGATCATATGACAGGTAATTCTAGTCTCTTTTTTACTCTTCAGTCACACACTTCTACCTCTACTGTTACCTTAGCCGATGGGTCACCATCTTGTGTTCTTGGGTCTGGCACAATTACTCTCACTCCTTTGCTTCCTTTGTCGTCTGTCTTACATTTACCTAGCTTATCCTTTAATTTGATATCTGTAAGTCAGCTTACTCGCAATCTTAACTGTTGTATCTCATTTTTTCCTGATCGTTGCTTATTTCAGGATCTTATGACGAAGAAGACTATTGGTAAAGGACATGAGTCTAGAGGCCTCTATATTCTTGACACACCGATACCGAAATCTATCGCTTGCTCTAGTGTAACCTCTCCCTTCGAGGCACATTGTAGATTGGGTCATCCATCTCTTCCTTTACTGAAGAAACTTTGACCTCAGTTTAGTAAGGTGTCTTCATTAGATTGTGAGTCTTGTCAATTTGCAAACATCATCGTCTTAGTTCAAATCCAAGAGTTAATAAACGTGCTAGTGTTTCTTTTGAATTAGTTCATTCTGATGTTTGGGGTCCTTGTCCTATTTTGTCTAAACCTGGATTTAAGTATTTTGTTACTTTTGTGGATGATTATTCTCGTGTAACTTGGTTATATTTAATGAAGAGTCGTTCTGAATTGTTTTCTATTTTTTGTGCATTTTGTGTTGAGATTAAAACTCAATTTAATGTTTCAATTCGTACTTTACGAAGTGATAATGCCAAAGAATATACATCAGCTTTGTTTCAATCTTATATGGTTCAAAATGGCATGCTTCATGAAACTTCGTGTGTTGATACTCCATCTCAAAATGGAGTGGCCGAACGTAAGAACAAACATCTTCTCGAAACTGCACGTGCCTTATTATTTCAAATGAATGTTTCTAAACCTTTTTGGGCCGATGCAGTTTCAACCGCATGTTTTCTTATTAATCGCATGCCCTCGTCTATTCTTCATGGTGAGATTCCTTACAAAATTTTGTTTCCTAATAAGTCACTATTTCCGGTTGACCCTAGGATATTTGGTAGCAGTTGTTTTGTTCGGGATGTTCGTCCACATGTTATTAAATTAGATCCCAAGTCTTTGAAGTGTATCTTCCTTGGTTATTCTCGTCTCCAAAAAGGTTATAGATGTTATTGTCCTAGTCTTAACAAATATCTTGTCTCCATTGATGTTACCTTCATGGAAGACATACCCTATTTTTCGTCTTCTCCTCCTGCATGTCAGGGGGAGGATGACGATTTGTTAGTCTATTCTATCACATCATCTGAGCCTGTCTCTGATCCAGTTCCTGTTAGGCCTCCTATAACTCAAATCTACTCCAGACATAGACCTTCTAATTCATGTCCTGCACTTGCTCCTTCGTCATCAGATCCTGTCCTGAACGATGATCTTCCTATTGTATTACGCAAAGGTAAACGTCAATGTACTTATCCTATTTCTTCTTTTGTTTCGTATAATTGCTTGTCGTCTTCCTCTTGCTCTTTTATTGCTTCTCTTGATTCTGTTTCTATCCCTAAAACTGTTCATGAAGCCATATCTCATCCTGGTTGGCATAATGCAATGATCGAGGAAATGAATGCGTTAGATGACAATGGTACTTGGGACTTGGTTGATTTACCTTCAGGGAAACAGGCTATCGGATGCAAATGGGTGTTCACAGTTAAGGTCAATCCAGATGGGTCAGTTGCTCGATTAAAGGCCCGTCTTGTTGCTAAGGGATATGCTCAAACCTATGGAGTGGACTATTCTGACACTTTCTCTCCTGTTGCTAAATTGACATCTGTTCGGTTGTTTATTTCTATGACAGCTACTCACCAATGGCCTTTGCATCAACTAGATATCAAGAATGCTTTTCTTCATGGTGATCTTCAAGAGGAGGTGTTTATGGAGCAACCTCCTGGTTTTGTTGCTCAAGGGGAGTCTAGGCACGTTTGTCGTCTCCGCAAATCTTTGTATGGTTTGAAACAGAGTCCTCGTGCTTGGTTTGGAAAATTTAGTCAAGCTATAGAAACATTTGGTATGATGAAAAGCAAGTCTGACCATTCTGTGTTCTACAAACAATCAGAAGCAGGTATCATTCTTTTAGTTGTGTATGTAGATGACATTGTTATTACTGGAAGTGATACTACGGGAATTTCATCTCTTAAGTCTTTCCTACATACTCAGTTTCACACGAAGGATTTGGGGATGCTAAAATATTTCTTGGGTGTTGAAGTCACAAGGAGTAAAAAAAGTATATTTCTATCTCAAAGAAAATATGTCCTGGACTTATTAACTGAGACAGGAAAATTAGGAGCAAAACCTTGTAGTGCTCCAATAACTCCGAACATCCACCTTACAGGAGATGGAGAACCCTTTAAAGATTTTGAGAGATATCGAAGGGTGGTTGGAAAGCTGAATTACTTTACCGTGACTCGTCCAGATATTGCATATTCAGTCAATGTTGTTAGCCAATTTATGTCATCCCCAACAGTTCATCATTGGGTAACGTTAGAGCAAATCTGATTTTACACGTATGAAGTGGTAATTGATCTTTATGTGTTTCACATGTTGATGAAGAATTGGATTTGAAACTTTGCACTCAAGTTATCACAATAAACCAGGGAAGGTTCTTTCACCTTGACACCCAATTTTGTAAATAGGGATTTTGTCCATTTGATTTTTGTGGCAAGAGTAGCCAAGGCTCTATACTTGGATTCTGCAGAGGATCTTGCAACAACCTTCTGTTTTGATGAGGACTAGGAAACCAAACTATTCCCAAGGAACACGCTCCAACACTTCTTCTATAGTCTGTGCAACTTGCCCAATCAACATCTGAGAAGCCAACCAAGTCTAAATGATCACTAGCTATGAGTTTAAGACCACCAGAAAAAGTTCCATGAAGATATCTTAACACACTTTTCATTGCTTACCAATTGTAATCTATTGGTGAACTAAGTAATTGACACAACCTTCCTACTAAAAATGCTAATTCTGGTCTCGTGATTCAGTAATATTGCATAGCCCCTACCAGGCTTTTGTAAGTAGAAGCAGTTTCTTTATCAAGAGCAGTTCCCTTATATTTGCTTAGTACTCCCCCAATCACCATAGGAGTAGAGGTAGCTTTACAGGAAGAGAAACTAGCACTGTCAATAAAACTGATTATGTATTTTTGCTGTGTGAGAAACAACCCATTATGAGTGAGAGTGACTTGAATTCCGAAGAAATAATGCAAGGCATCTAGATCCTTCAAAAGAAAAACTGTTGAATGAGTGTAGGAGCATTGCCAGTGACAAGTATGTCATCCACATACACAATCAAGATGACAATATCTACTACACCAGAATTCATCACAAACAAGCTAGTGTTTGAAACTGCATCCTTAAAACCCCAACTAAGAAGACAAGTACCGAGCTTGTGGTACCATGTCCGAGGGGCTTATTTAAGTCCATAAAGGAATTTTTTGAGTCTACACACGTGATTTGGATAGGTATGATCTTCAAACTTAAGGGGTTGGATCATATGCACAGTGTCTTCCAAGATGCCATTCAGAAAAGCATTGTTTATGTGTAGCTGTCTCATCACCCAATTCTAAGAAAAAGCAATGGACAACACAAGCCTAATGATAGTGGCCTCAATAAGGCTGAAAGTTTCTTGGTAATTAGTGCCATGTGTTTGTAGATAGCCATGAGCAACAAGGTGAGATTTTCTCTTGTCAATACTATCTGATCTGAGGCAAGGTCTTAGTTTTGTGTATCCACCTATAACCAATCAACTTTTGAGCTGACATTATGAATGAGAGCATCATATTCAGCCTACATGGCTACTCTCTCTTCAATATACTGATTAGTCTCACGAAAAGACTTAGGCTTCCAAGGAACATCATTACTAGCCACAAAGACACGAGGTTTGACAATGCCAGATTTGGAACGAATATACATATGATGTATAGAAGTCATAATAGGTTGCTGAACAAGCAAGACAGACACATTATCACTAGATATCTCAGAAACAGGTACAACAGGACTAGATATCTCAGCACTAAGAACAACAGGCACAACATGTTGAGGAGAAACTGCCTGAGATTGAGAATGAAGGGGAGACACTAACCCAGAATATTGAGTTGCAGAAGTAGAAGAAGTGATACCTAATGTAGAAGACACAAGCTCATTGGAAGGAAACTCGTAAGGGAAGGCAGGTTCAATGTTAGGCAAAGAATCTGAGGCAGGTGAACACTCAGGCAAACAAAAAGATGTATGACTAGTGTGAGAAAGGAAAGGGAACACATGTTCAACAAAAACAACACGACGATTAACCAAAACTTTATTTGTTGACAAATCAAGACAAACATAACCTCTTTAATTGGTAGCATAGCCAAGAAAAACACACTTAGTGGATTTAACATCAAACTTGTTATGTTTATAAGGACCTAAACAAGGAAAATACATACAACCAAAGACTCTAAGAAAATTGTAGTCAGGATCACAATGATACAATAAAGAGTAAGGAGAAAAGAAACCGAGTGTTTGAGAAGGCACACGATTTGACACAATAATGGCTACACAAAAGGGATAGCACTAATAAGACTTAAGCATACCAAAATGAGTTAAGAGTGTAAAACCTGCATCAACAACACGCCTGTGTCTACATTCAACCATGTTGTTTTATTCAGAAGTATTAGGACATGTCCTCCTATACACAACTCCACACTTTTCAAGCCTGTATCTACATTCAACCATGTTGTTTTGTTCAGAAGTATGAGGACATGTCCTCCTATACACAACTCCACACTTTTCAAGAGCAGATGCAAGAGGCTTAAACTCATCCACCATCACTTGGAACCTGTTTTATCTCAATATCTTATTGGCATTCAATCATTGTTTTGAACTTTAAGAAAACTGAAGTGGCTTGATCCTTAGAAGTAAGAAAATATATCCATTGAAAGTGTATATTATCATCCACAATAAGGAAAAGAATCTGTCATCATTCACTGACAGAATTGGTATAGGTTCCCACAAATCTATGTATAACAATTCAAAAGATGCACTAACGGCAACATGTGAATGTTTTGGAAAGGGCAGCTTATGGGACTTTGACCCTGTACAAGACTCACAAACTGACACTTTATTACATCAATACAACTATTGGCTAGGACTTTCTTAACAACAGAATCAGCCACATGACACTGTCTGTCATACCAAACACTACTAGATGCCAAGAAAGTTGTCATAGTAGGATGAATCTCACTCAATATGGAAGCATTCTCTGTAACCGGATTGTACAATTCCTTGTCAATAGGTCCCAGAAGAAGCACCCTTTTGGTATCATTACCCTCAACACAAAAGAAATTGGAGTGAAACTCAAAACAAGAGTTATCTCTACACAATTTCTGGACTGAAACCAAGTTTTTAGTAACTCTAGGTGTGTATAACAAATCTTGTTGAGTATTGTTCACATGCAAAACAGAATTACCAGTACCAACTATAGAGAGGAACCATTACCAACAAGAACGCTGTCACTACTTGAGAGAGTAGGATTGTCAAGATTTGAAGCATTTGGAATGAGATGATGAGTTGCACCAGTGTCTAACACCCAGGAAGTCATCTTCAGTTGAACCAGAAGCAACATACGCAAAAAGAGCAGGTTTGTTATTGTTGTTACAAGAACCAAATTTTCCCTGACCAGAAATGAGATTCTTCAAGGTATAACAAGTGGAAGCTATATGTCCATTCTTATTGCAAAATTGACATTGAACCTGTCTCTCTCTACCACGGCCTTGATTGTTAAATCGTTGCCTTCCAGATTGACCATCACCTTTGGATTGCTCATCAGGCTTTACACTGAACCCCCTCGCTGATCAAGATTCAAGCTATTCATCTTAGCAATGTTTGCTTAAAAGACAAGTTGCTCCTAATTTTTGTCTTGTTGTTTCAAGTGATGCTCGAAAACAAGAAGTTTACTATGGAACTCTTCGAGAGTAATGATGTTAGCCTTCTCAATGATACTACAAACAAAAGCATTATAGTGATAATTCAAGCCAGAGACTGCATAAAGAAGCAGATCTCTACTTGGTATAGCCTCACCAGTAGATTCAAACTATCTACTATAGTCTTGAGTTTCATGATAAAATCATCAACAGATGAATTATCTTTCTTCACACATTGAAGTTGAAGATGAAGTTCCATGATCCTAGATAGGGCCGAAGAACAAAATATCTCTTCATAAGTCTCCCATGATTCCTATATAGTTTTGCTACCAGTAAGATAGCCTGACACTTCTGAAGTCACTGATCCATAGACTTTGTATGGTGCCATTAATTTTATTCCATGTTGAAAACTGTGGTGGGATTTTAGATGAATCGGGAAGATATTTATCTGGAACTGTAACTGTTCTATCTATATATTCATCAATTCCATATGTAGAGATAACGCTGAGCAATTGCTCCTTCCATATCAAATAATTGCTACGATCAAGCTTGATTGGAAACGAAAGACTCAGATGGTATAGTGACTCTTTATGATGCCACAGAAAAATCAGAAACATTTGAAAGAGTTTTACCAGAATCGATTACTTGAGACATGATCATCAACAAGATCAATATCAAATGAAAGAAATAAAGAAAGATGAATCCTAACAAATCAAGAATCTGATTGCAAGAAAAATAGCGGAGAATAACTTAGTCTTGAATCGACATATTTCTTGAAACCGATAGAGTGGAAGCAATGATCAATCTCTCTAACTCTCACAATAACAGGAAAGCTTCATCATTCTCACAAGAAGGAAAACCATGCTCTGATACCATAGTAGAAAAGAGAAATGTGAGGAAAGCTAGAAAGATCAAATGATCATTAATGGCATTCATAATGAAGCGATTACAATATATATACTCTAACAGTACTACAACCAGTAGCACTGCTACACGTGTACATTCTGTTAGTTACAAATAACTAACTCTAAGATGTCTAATACATCTTATATACATTGCTTTGTAACTTGTTTAAAGCTCATTTATTGTGTCTTCCAATTTTCACTTCCTTGCTCTGGTCTTCTGGTTCTTGAAATATCCTTTCTTTTATCTTACCTCAACTTTGCTTCACACATTCTCAGGTCTTTACAGCAATGATGTGATGTTTGTTGCATTCCTGGCTTTCTTAATCCTCTTTAAGATGCTGTTGTAAATAAGTTTTTCTCTTAATGGTGCAACTTTGTCAGTTAATGAGCTGCTAGATGATTGGTAGAGAAATTGATGTTATCTTTATTGGAACAGTCCAATGTCGGAGGACGACTGTTTTTGTACAACCAAGAGAAGTTTAACATGTATGTTTTCATTTGTGTTACTGGTTAATATAGATTCTTGCTTTGCTTTTTTAAATAAGAAATGTAAAGAAGTTTAAGGAAAATGTGTAAAATATTGACTGTAATACCTCTTATTTTAATTCGCTTGTAATTTTGCATTGCAATTGCTGTATACATGCGTGTTTTGTAAACCTACTTATTGCAGCATTATAGCTAACAGTAATATGTTCTTGAACAAATTTTATTATTTCTACCAAAAAAATAAAAATAAAAAAATCTTATGATGCAAAGAGAAGTTTCTATTTTGTTTCCTGCATTATTTAATGTTATATGTATCAATTTGTTTTAGTTTTAATTGTATAACATAACTTTCATTCAGTTTCATTTAATTTTACTTTAGGTGCTTTTTTATGACGAAAACACATATTTATATATATATATATATATATAATATATGTGTTTTTTATAATATAAAAAATAAATATTTTTAATGGTTAAAAATAAGACCTGTTAAATAAGTAGTTTATATAACATTTATGATTTTTTTAAATGATTTTTGACGAGAATCAAGGAATATCACTAAAGGATTACATTCTAATTAGACCTATTATTTAAAGAGTTATTTAATGGGTTTATTTACAAGTTGTTTTATATTACAAGTATTAGGTTACTATAGAGCACAAAAGTGATTAAAGTAAAATCTTAGAAAGTGTCATTGAGTAATTGTTGCATTTACGGTGATGTCTTTGGTATCTAATAACCATGGATTTCGATTCAAATTGCATTAAAAAACTAACTTATTAAAGTAAAATCTTAGAAAATGTCGTTGAGTAATTGTTGCATTTACGGTGATGTCTTTGGTATCTAATAACCATGGATTTCGATTCAAATTGCATTGAAAAACTAACTTAATAGGACATATTAATTAAAGAAATATAAATACGAATCCGTAAACTTGAACCTTTAAATCCACAAACACAAAGGGTTTAAAATTTAAAAAAAAAATTACCAAAAACTCAACGAAAAATTAAGATGATCTTAGAAAATCTAACATTCAACTTGATAATAACACTTTGATTTTATGAATATTATGCATTAAAGATTGAACAATGATAGGATCAAGGGTTGTAAATTTTTTGATAAATCGGTTTCAAAAGGTATAAAAGAGGTTAAAAAGTTCTTAATTTTGATCAAAATTAAAAAATATATTGAATTGAGTTAATTTTTGAGATTTGTCTACCACTAATACATATACAACTAAAAAAACCCTATAATTGAACAAGTAAAAAAAATGTGAATTTTTTTAATACATCACGGTGCATTTTTTTCATGCCTTGACACGATCCAAGAGGGTCATGATGTAGCACACTTTTTTTTTGCTTTGGCTTGCAAAAGTTCATTCCCCCACACGTCTTTAATTTTTGAAATTAAATTTTTTTAGATTTTTAGTCATAATTTATAAGTCTATTTTGATCTAATAATAATACAAACTTAAAAATTTGTATTTTTATAATTGATATGTCTGGTTAAGTCACAATTTGAATAAACTCAACTTGTAAATGAGTCAGAATATTTAGAACAATAAATTCAATTAAAATGTTACCATTAAATGATAGTCCTTAATTCTCATCTGCCCTCTTATTTTTAATTACAATCTTTATTATTCCTTTATGATTCAACTTTATCAGTCCCATATGTTTATATTAATCAAATTTTTAAAGCCCGCTTAACGATATCTTCTCACCATGAAGGTATTGTTTCTATAAAACCATGTAAGTTGCCTGCGCGTCCTCAACGGAATCAGGAGTGTATATCAAAACTAATCAATTATAGTTTATTATTCCATTATTATCAAATATTATTTTACTTACTAAAAAAATAAAACTTACTATAATTAATTTTTTTATATTATTCAAGATAAATAAATTTATAAAAAAAATATCTATAATCTATAAAATTAACAATATTTTAACTACTAAAAAATTATTATGTAAATAATAAAAAATAAGAATCTTAAATAAATTATACAATAACTTAAACATAATAGTAATCAATGCTTTAAAATAGGTGGATAATTTTATCTAACAATTTATAAGACTTAATTTAAGCTTTTATATATAGTACAAATGTAGATAATTAATATAAAAAATTAAAACCTGAGATAATTAACAGGAAATATTTAATTAATAAAAATCATAATTAAGATAATTAACCAAAGAAAATGATAATTTTTTATGTATAACCTTGTATAAAGAAAGATATATAATTGTAATTTAAATAATTATTAATAATTTAAGTACTAATAATTTATTACATAGTTAATAAAAATAAATTATACAATAAGTAAGAATAATAGTAGTCATTACTCTAAAATATGTGTGTAATTTTGACTAAAAAATTGTAAGGTGTGATTTAGACTTTTATATGTAGATATAGATAGATATATAGATAAGTAACAAAAACAAATTAAGATTTAAAATAATTAATAGTGAAAAAAACTTATGTTACTCAAAATAATTAAATTTGTATAAAAAAAGACAAATAACTCTCACAAAATTATCAATAATTGAAGTACCAGTAATTTATTATTTTATTTATATTACTTAATTTATAAAAAAACTATAAAAAAATGATAATTTTTTATGTTACTTAAGATAAATAACATTGCATAAAAAATTACTTGTAACCTATATAAATATAATTATTTTAAATACTAATAACTTATTACTTTATAATTAAAAAATAAAAATATTAAATAAAATATATAATAACTAATGATAATAATAATCATTATTCTAAAATGTATGGTTGATTTTATTCAACAATTTATAAAGTACTATTTAGACTTGTATATATAAGGGTGGATGTATTTGGAAGTGAGAAGGAGCATGTAACTTATCTTAATTTTTGAAAAATACATTTTAGATATAATATTTATAAAATTATAGATAAATTATACATAAAAATAAAATTATGCCCAATCTTAATTTTAAATTTAAGTTTTTACTAAAATGAAATACATATAATATTTTTAATAAAAAATAACTAATAATTGAAAAATAACTAATACTATTTTTTACTATATATTATAATGTCCTCCTAGATATAAATCATAAATCCCCATTATATATATAGTACATACGGATGATAAATAATTTAGACAAATAATATTGAAAAATCATAATGATATTTGGATAAAAATATTTAAAATATATATGTTAATAAATATACAAATTTAAATTAATATGAGATTCTTATATATACATATATAATAAAAAGAATTATTATTTAAATAATTAATCTTGAAAAAATGTTTATGTTACTCAAGATAAATAATTTTATTTGAAAAAATAAATAATTATAATCTACATCATTCTCAATATTTTAATTACTAATGATTTATTATTTTATTTATATCATTAACTAATAAAAAAATTAAGATAATTAACTGTAAGAAAATAATAATTGTTTATATTAATTAAGACAAATTACATTATATAAAAAATAAATATTTAAAATCTAGATAATTATCAATATTTTAAACACTAATACTTTATTTATTAATTGATAAAAAATAAGAATATTAAATAAGTTATACAATAACTAAGAATAATAATTATTATTACTTTAAAATACATAAACAATACTTTTCACATATTTATAGATAAATAGACATGCAAATCCTAGTACAAATACTATTTAAAAAACAAAATTTTGCCTATATCATATCAAATTAAAAAAAACATGTTATTTTAAAATAAATTTTGGCATTTGTAAAATCCTATATCTTAAATTTTTTACGGTTAATACAAAATATTCGACTTATTGCATGTGGTATGACGACATAAAGTATTGTTTTTCATCCTTCCTAAATATACTAATCAATGAAATAGGATATTTGAACAATATATATAATAAAAAAATCAATTCTTTCAAAATTTTAATAAAAATTTAATTTAGTGACAATGTAATATAATATGGTGTAAATGCTTTTGAAAAGCTACATGAAATATGTCAATATGGTTTACAAATTCTATTTTTTTATATTTTTTTATATATGTCATCAATATATGATAAATATGTTAACAAAAATAATTAAAAATGATCACTTTTATTTATGTGTTTATTGAATATTAATAACATATATAATGATACACCAAAAATAAATCAGATGAATTGCACTCAATTAAATTGCGATAAATTATCCCATATCTCAAGTTTACAACTAAGTTTTTTCAAAACTTTTCTTTTTAAATAACACAAAATTAATATTAAAGATAAAAAAATTATTCAACTCTTTGTAGTTGTGTATCTATTTTTATGCAAAGCAATATATGCTTTTTCCCCTAGTTCTTAAAATGTTTAAAATTTTTACCTAAAAAGTATGTTTATTTGACTAGTATAACGTATCTCCTAGAGGAAAAATTATTGAAAAAATAACAAAAATAATACTTTTAAAATATATAACCACAAAAATAACACTTATATTTACTTTATATTTTTTCAATATTAAAAAAAATCTAGACATATAATTTCATTTTTCAATAGCCTAAATAACAATGTATTATATAATTTAACCATTTATTTCAAACTAGAAATTATAGAACCAAAAACTCATAGTTTTAATGTTACATTAAGTGATATTTTACCAAATTATCATCTACTCATCACTCAAATAGCCCACATATTGTAATCGTAATCCCATCGATTACAAAACCTATGTCGTTGATTCATCATTTTCATATAAGAATTCAAATTTCAAAGAGAATATCATATTTGAATCAAAGAAAAATCAACACCAATGTTAGTTACAAAAACAAAAATATGAATAATTTGGTGACATCAATCTAAATTTCAAACGTCGACTCCTTCATTGAACTAATTTTTGATTTCTTGATTTGCCATTAATATTGAAGGAAAAAAATAACAAACATGCAAACTAAGGTTGGATTAAGCTCTTCAAGTGAGTGTTTCGTCCATCACTCAATTATCTATATCTATATTATGCTTCAAAAATTGAAATCTATTTTTTTAACTATACCTTTGAATTACAATCTTTCGTATGTCATTATATTTTATGTAGAATTGTTTTATGCTTCTAAATTATTTTAAATTTCTAAATATTTGTACATTTAATTTCTTCCATCATTTAATTGTTGTTTTAATGTCCCAAGATGGTGTTTTTTTTTAATTAGATGAAGGATTTTAATGAAACAGAGTATTCTTATAACACATGATGTAACATGTCACATTATGAATATCATTTGAAAAATAAAATAAAATGTAACATGTTACATTTTTTATTAAGTATATTACATTAACAGGTTTCAATATTTGTTTATTATCTTATGTATATATTTTTGATATTTTTTTACCTAATATTATAAATATAATGTAAATTTTAATATTAATTAAATATGTGATACAAAGATGAAATACTTGATGTTCATAATGGATAATGGATATTCCACCAAGGAGAAAAAATTAATATGAATGATATTCCAAATGACATATGCATAAAAATGACTTTGGATGAATTGAGAAATAAAATATGTGATGCATTACATCTAGGTAGAGATATCAACATCAATATGAAATGCATGAGCATTCATATAACCCTAAGGTTAATAGATGATAGAGACATGGAGTATTTTGTCAATACAAATGTTAGAAGACATAATAAAGAGTACAAAAAATTGTAAGTAACTCATACAATCAACCAAGACGTCTAAGAAGATATTAGTTTACCTTCAAATTCTAATTATATAACAAATATCTCAAATAATGAGAATGACTCGATAACATATTCCAATATAAAAGAATGATTATTCAATAGTAAGGTTTTTGATAACCAAAAAGCTCTTAAATTATATGTCTTAACATTAGTAATAACTAAGATGTTTCACTCCAAAATTAGCAACTACCACATGAAACAAAATCCTGTAACATACTACCACAACAAAGGTGCAAAAACCTATTTTAAACTAATGACTTATGCTTACAAGGAAGATGAGTTCAGCAAGAATAAGTACATACTTAATGAAAAGCAATGATGAAATACATAATCAAGATAGACTAATCATCTTGGGCAAGATCAAAATGTCCATCTTTACTAATAAAGTACAACTTCATGACTTTAAAGAATGTAGAACACATGAATTCAACTTTAAGGCATGCTCGAGACATCCTTATAATACATTTATTGGGGGAGATACGAGACATAATTCAAAGTTGGTTTACAAAAAAAGAGGATAAGTGTTTTACATGTGGGAATACTAACAAAATGGGTGTAAAATAATATGGAAAAAAGGAAAATCAAGTAGAACATATGAAAATAGTAGACATAAATAGTCAAATAATACAAGGGAAGGAAGAGTTTGAAAGTTACATTGTAGACCTAGAGCACAAGATTTATACATGTGGTAAATTTCAAACATTTAGGATCCCTTGTGCACATGCAATGAAAAAAAGTTATCCATAGAAGACATATGTTCAATTTACTACTACACAGTTTACTTGAAGTTAACATATGAAGCTTTAATATACCCAATAGAAAAAGAAATCAAATGAAATCTACCAACCATTGTAAGAGATGTTCTGGTGTTGCCACCAATTATTTAAAAAAAGAATGACAATGTAGAAGAGAAAAGGAAAGGAAGAACAAGGAAATTAAGGATATCATCTGGTAATTTAAAGGACTTAAGAAGAAAATGAAGAAAAGGAAGAAGAATGAATCCCACATCCATGACTACAACAAAAAAAATACATTAAGATGACTTTAAATGATATTATAAATAAAAAGTATTAACAAGATATAATTAAATAAAATCATTACATATTGTCCTGCTTTAGAACACCTTGCATCACAAAAATTGGACACAAAATGTATGGATAAACTTGCCAATTCTTGCCATATCCATGATATCCCAAAGAATACAACAAGATGGTATCATAATTGCTATATGATTATATTTTTCTTTTAGATTAGATGTGTTCAAATAATCATACATCTTGATAAATCATTTATCCAAATATATTACGCTGCATACCCAATGATTATCATCAACATTTACATATAATATATCCAAATCCTTTCAATCAATTGACAAATGTTCAACTAAATTTGTTGACACAGTAGTAAATTGAACCAAATAATTATTGATATTTAGATATATATATTTTTTATTTCTGCAACAAGTAGTAGCCAATTTCATACACTCTATATGAACAAAAGAATATGTAAATTAAAATAAAGGCACTATTAAATATGATAAATAGTTATTATTATATAACATGATACATCATTTCTAATATGCTATGTAATGCGTTACATCTTTTTTAAATCACTATGTAATTAACATGTTACAACATTTGTGAATTCCAATATAACATGTTATGTAGTTTATAAAAAGTTATGTAACATGTTACATTATAACTAATGTATAGAGTAACATGTTACATTGTAACAAATGTATTGGGTAACATGTTCAAATATCATAATTTGGAAAAAAAAAATAAAAACCAACACAATACTTACACTAAAAATAGTCTGCAAAATAGAATAATTCTTCAATCTAAGTATCGAAATAACGAGACCTATATACACATATCTTATACAAGACACTATTTAAATGCTATAAAACAACAAACAAATACATTCAACTATTAAACTATATAATAAAAAATAGTTAATGAGTGTTAAGTTTAAACAAAAAAAATTGTAATATTTACAATGCCATAAAGCAATCCCTAACCCTCTTGAAAGGAAGAATAAAATTCTCTTTATAAATGACCAAGTCTCGATATTAGATTTTAGTCATATCACTAATTAGAGAAAAGAATAATGTTAATAAACTATCCAATAAACACACACACACACATATATAATGAAAATAAAAGGATAAAATACATATGTATATTTCTTTCTTAGCCATAAACATATAAATATAATGAAAATAAAAAGATAAAATACATATGGATATTTCTTTTTAAGCCATTCATTGAAATGCTTCTACAAATCCTTGAGAAGAGATTAGTAAGGGCAATTTGGATGCTCTAATGCATCATCATCCTCAAAAGATCTATAAACCTATACAGATCATCAACACAAGAACTCAATCCCATAGGTTTAAGTGAAGACTCCATTTATATTCTACCATAAGCAAAATACACACCTTTCTTAGAAGGAAAAACATATAGACTAGAAATATTCGTAATAAGAGAACGTGAAATCTTCAAAATAATTTATGAGACTTCCAAATACAGGTCAAGATCAAAATAAGACTTGTATACATCATTAATATTAGACGTTCTATCATGAATGTCACTCTTTGTAGGTTGAACCGATGTAGTATAGACCTTAGTAGGAAACCTGTATGTTTTGAAAGTATGTTGCGTCTATACAACAAAGAAAATTGAAAATCAAATCAATGATAAAATTGATTAATAATGTAATAAATAAAAAATATACTAATATCAAATAATAATTTATAACTTACAGATTGGATAACTTAAAAAAATTATTATAAAATATGCACGGAATCCATCAATAAAAACTTTGTGTTTATCAAACCTCCGATCAAAATAAGTTTTTTACTGATTAAACTTGTCATCAATATATGAAGTCACCTTGTTATAAAAATCATAGAAGTCATACTTCAACCCTTCATCCAACCCCTATTCTCGACACTTCTTTTTATTCTCTGCTAACTTCTCTTTCAACAAAACATCATCAACATGTTCATATTGTGCATGAACATCCAACTTGAATTTGGGACAAACGCATCTCATCATAATAAACTACTTTGACACATGACAACAAAGATTTAAAACAAGAAGTATTTTCAGGTGCTTGTACTGTATTCACACAAACCTTCCAAAAAAACCACAAAATAATAGGCAACATTATCAAAATAAAATTAATATAAACTCGTACATATTAATTCAAAAGCTATTTGTCTAAGCATGACTCTTAAAACTTTATAATTTTTTAGCCTCATTTAGTACACTCCTTATACGAGTCATCACCATTTGATGTGTGTCATTACAGTTACAACGAACAAGAAATAACAATAAGATTAAAAATGAATAAAAATAGGCAAATAATGTAACCATGTACCGGAAATAACATAGACATGTTCATAACAAAATAAAAAAAATTAAACTAATTTAGAATAATAATAAAAATATAATATAACACTTACAATGAAACTTGTTACATTAATATTCCATTTTAATGTAATAACAGACATTAAAAACATACCAATTTTTTTTTTATGAAAATACCATTCAATAGATTATAAAATGTAAAAACATTTGAAAAATATTGTGAAGTGTTCAAAACATACTAGAAAATATATATTATATTTTTAAAAACAACTAATAAGAAAGTCAAAAAAGAACAATGTAACTTATCACATTAAAATACTAATACAATGTAAAAATTACATTACAACTATAAACAATTTATAAGTGTAAAAGCAATTAAAGAGACCAGTTAAAGAAATTGTAGGAAGAAACTAACCTCGTTAACAAATCCTCCACAAAGGGATGAGTCTTCTTATGTTGATTTGGTAAAATAATATCAACTTCTTTTCTCTTAGACATCCTACAACAAACCCAAATTCAAAACATTCAAATTAAATGTAAAAATTTGTATCAAACTTACAACACAAAAACTTATAAATTAAAAAAAGCACAAGATCTTGTTAAAAAGGAGATAATAACAAATAAACACAAAAACATAGGACAATCTTACTTCGTTTTGGTTAATTTTAAAAGTACATCAATCAAGACGAAAACAAATAAAAAAAATCAACCAATTGATAAAAAAGATAATATATGAAAAAAAAATTCAAGTAAAAAACAAGAGAGATAAGTGAATAAGTTTTAAAAAAAACTTACCTCAATAAATAAATAAAAAAATACACAATAATATATATAAAATCAAACACACAATTTTTTTTTAAAATATAACAAAATCACACTTACTGAATCAAAAAAATGTAACAAGAACTTTCGTATTCTGTAAATAACACAATGATAACTCATAATAGTTACATATATACAAAATAACAACAAAACCACCAAATAAAAACAAAAAAAATGATAAACACATAATAAGTATAAATCAAGATAAATAAGTGAATAAGTTCAAACACAATTAACTCGTTAAGTAATATAATATTTTAAAAGTAACAAGATAAAAATTAGAATAAAAACAAAATTAAATATAAAAAATCACAAAAAAATAATAAAATATATCAAAATCGTGTAGAAATAATCAATAAAATCAAACAAATAAATTGAAAAACCTATAAATTAAAAAATATATATTGAGGCAGCTATAAACGAAGAATGTGAAGATAATATTAAAAATTTGATAAAAAATAGAAACAAAAATGGCAAGAATCAAGGGAGAGAGAGAGCTAGATAGGAGAGTGAAAAAACTAAATCAAATGGTAACGTAAAAGAGGAGGAATAACGCACATTAACTTATATATCATCTAAAGGCAAAAACGTCTTTTCACACTATGAAAAATGGCGTCATCCCGCTATATCAGGCAAAAAACCAGTCTCATGTATATTGGCTCCATTCTGAGCCATTTTCTGTGGCGACGGCAAACGAGCAAAAGAGAAGCAACTGTGGATCAAGCCCAGAAATTATGGACCCTAATGGCCATATAAAGACTGAGCTTCCCAATTCCATTCCTGAAGGAAGTTATGGAATAAGAACCGACATTTTATTCCCATTCACCAAACAGATTTCATCTCATTTAGTTCTTAATTGTGCGTTGCAAACTAAATCAAACAAACTCAAAATACAAAGAGGCAGCTATAAACTGCAAAGTATGGATTTTGTGGGTTTTCTTCAATTGATTTTATCAACCCTTACGTCTCTCGGAAACCACGTGTAAGTATTCTAACGTTGATTATGATCATCTTGCTTCTGTTTTTCGATTTTTTATTTTTCCTTTATAGATTTCTGGGTATATTAATGCTGTATTAATGTATTTATATACATACAATCTTTGTTCAGTCCTAGCATTTAAGGTTGAGATCCGAGAAGCTATAAAATACCCTTTAATTGTTTGTTCGGTTGCATATTGTTTTTGGATTCATCCCTCAGTTGCAGAAAATTTGCCTACTTGAGTAAGATGGCTCATAGTGAACTTTTGTTTTAATATAATAATTTGTATGTGGTTGTATGTTTAATGGACAAATTTAGAATTAAAGGTCCAGCTTATCTGCTCTGAGCCCAACGCTGCCACTTTGACATATTTAGGTTATCTTTTTTGCCTTTAGAATTAGAATTGTCTGCTAGCTTTTATGTATTGTGTGTTTTTCATCTGAGGGGTTAAGTAATCCAAATAGTAAAGAACATTTCAAAAATTATCTTCCATTAAAAACTTTAAATCTACTATTGATATTAAAAATCAAGCAAAAACAAGCAGATGATCCATGTATACAAATTGTAAGAAACATTTCTGTGTAAATTTTCCGTTACTTTTTCTAAGTTCATGTATTTGATTAAGATAAGAACGAGTATAGTTATCTCTATGCAAAACATGTGTCATTAAATGTTATGTTGATTCTGCTAAAAAGACATTATGATAATATGCACACTCTTTATTGTACATTATATGTATAATAATAAAAAGTTATAATTGAAACCATCGTGGGAAAAATTATTGAGTGTTTATCAATTAAAAAAAAACTATTGGAAAATAAATAAATAATGGTAGAACTAATATAATAGATATAATATTTATTTAGGCAAATTCAAATGGTTATGGATTTTTGCAAAAAATTATTATTTATCAAATTTATTTCTTATGAGATAGTCTTAATGCTTATTTCTTTGTTCTAGTATATTAGATTAGACTTATAAATTGTCATGTTTGTGCCATATTTGTATTGTGTTTGTATGCTGAGTTTATGACATGTTGTATTCGTGTTAACATGTTGGTAGATAAGATAAATAATTTAGTCAATTTTTTTCAAGTATTTTATCTATAATAGTAAAAATTAACAGGATATTTAAATTTATAAATTAATTATTGATAAATTATAATGCAATCATGTTTTGAGTGTATCATAATCGTGTTTGTGTAGTGTTTATGTTGTGTCAGAATTATCACCCCTACACTTTAGTGGAAATGAAATTAAAGAATTTTTTTAAAATTTTTAAATTAATTTTTTTTTAAAAACAATTCTTGGATCAGTCCCTCGTTATGCCGGGGCCCTAAGCGGCTGCCTACATAGCCTAGCCCTTGTGCTGGCCCTGCACCTACTGGTCGAGAGCTAAGTTTGAAAGAACTTGACTATTTCGAGCTTGGAATGGACTTGTGTGGGCTAATTTATAGGGAGCGATGTACTAAAGTTCAAAGGCCCTACCACTCTTGGAATCTTTATGTTAGAGTGTTATTTAGTTATAGTTCTTAAGTAGGCCGTTTCAATTGTGAACGAAGCTTTTCTAGATTTTCTTGAACCTATTTCTCTCTCTCTCTCCCCCCTTTGTCACCTTTTTTTCCTGCATGCTGCAATCTTTCCTATCCTTGCTGCTTTGGTGATAGCAAAAAGTTTGGAAACATCTATATTAGATTCGAGGCAGATATGACCTATGTTACATGGACATGGGTGTGGATACTCAACGCTCTTAATTGGTGAAAATTTAAAGGAAATTGAGGAAAAAAATAGGCTATCTAGTGCTTGAATACATAACTAAAAATTTAAGACACTCAATGTCCTAAAAGAATCCATATAGGATATGACAAGTCTATCAATAATCATATTTAGACAAGAATTTATTTGAACCTAATGCCCATTTCTTTTCTTTGACTTAATTCTTATGTCAGTTAGATTATGAGCTTTGTGGTCAAATTAAAATTCTCTAATCTTATCCCTTTTTTCAAATCATTATGCTTGTTGTGTTATTCTGTCGTTCAAGGAAGAAAAAAATAAAACATGTAGATCTTAAATCGTAGGAAGAAATTTGAAATACTGGTTTTGGTTGTGCTCCAAAATTATGAAACATTAGGTGAAAATCTAATCATTCTATAGGGATTTATATATTTATGAAATGAAAAGAGACTTGTCTCTCTACTATCTCATAAAGAGATCCCATATCTTATAAATATTTAAAATTTATGAAAGAATTCTAGAAAATTACAAAAAATAACAACCCAAAAAAGTATAATAACAAAAATAAGACCTTAACATTGAACGTGATCCAATTGGACGACGGTTAACATTGAATAGATCAAAATAGTCGTAGTTCAATTTAAACAGCATCTAATTTGACAACGTTTAATATAAAATGATGTGTTAGATTTTTTTTTAATAGTGAAAATATATAAGTTAGATATAAAGAGTGCTATTTTTGTAGTTACAAGTTTTAAGGATACTATTCTTTTTGTTATCCCAAGATTTGTTTTTGCTAGAGCGTAACTTGCTACGTCATACTAAGGAATTA
Organism: Hippophae tibetana; assembly: GCA_037013495.1. Lineage (NCBI taxonomy): Eukaryota > Viridiplantae > Streptophyta > Magnoliopsida > Rosales > Elaeagnaceae > Hippophae > Hippophae tibetana. The sequence continues at coordinate 1,359,579 of CM072807.1, forward strand.
TGAGATATTAAATCACTGTGAGAAATGTGATATTATTTCGTTACTATACCTCAATCAACATCAGGTGAGAATCCTATCATCTTTTTCATATCTGGATTGTAATTACGATCTAACAGGGATTCATGTCAATGATCTCGTAAGAAAATACTGTAAATTAAGCTGTTTTGCTTAAATGCATGTAAGGTTTTTGCTGAATAAATTGGACAATTTATCTTTAAAAAAATATTTATTTTCTACGTACCAAGATGTCATGTGAAAGATTTGATGGAAGATTAGTCATCTTATGGAGATGTTAATATTGATTACAAAGTTGACAATGGTCATGCCTTTCTGTGATCTCATAAGGATATTCTCTTAATTGGACGCTATTAGCTTTATTAATGCAAGGGAGTTGTTTGCTTATATAAGTTGAAAAATAATGAATAAAGATAGAATTAAAATAGATTTGTATGGAGAGTTTGTTAAATAAGATTGTGCATATTTTGTACTGATATTTACAATATTCATCTCAGTAGGTATTGATGGTTTCAATAATAGTTGAATATTAGTGTGTTCAATGAGACTTTTCATGACTATATAGTTTCGGTATGCTTTCAGAATGTTAGTATTTCTGTTGTGCTTCCAAATCCTTTGGAACTTTATCCTTCTTTTGTTTTGTTGCGCATTCCCTCTTCATATGTTAAAGAATCCAGAGGAATGATACAAGAGATTTGGGGATTAAACCTTGATACTAGATAACACGTTTGCAAATATGGTGTCTATGGCCAATTGATAGAAGAAATATGTTCCTTAGTTAACATTTTCAGATGGCCGATTGTTGGGTCAACTTGAAAATTTATCTTTAAAGGAAATCTGTCTTGGGGTATTCTGCGAGGCCTTCGTCTTCCTGAAAACAAAAGTAAAATCAATACCATTGACTAGTTAATGTTGCAGTCTGCATGTTATCAATCTCCATCTGCTAGAAACAAATATGACCTTTTGTTTTGTGCTTACTCACAGGAAATTACTTTAATCGGTTCAGAGAATTTTTCATTTGTTTCATCCATCTTTCACAAGATGAGCCAGCAGAGTCAAGAGATAAGTGCTTTACCTACTGCAGATCCCCCTGTTAAGCGGAAACGTGGAAGACCACGCAAGGATGAGAATTTGCATCATGATGAGAACACTAATACAGTGCCTGGATATGATAGTGTTAAGAAAAACAAGAATACAGTGGATGCAAATGAGGATGCAGTGGATAAAATGGTGGGTCAGGTGGTTACTGGTGTAATCGAAGGTTCAACTGATGCTGGATATCTTGTAACTGTGAAGCTAGCTGACACCGATTCTCAGTTGAAGGGTATTGTTTTTCTACCTGGGAAATTCACCCCAATTACTGAAGCAAATGATGTGGCTCCTCATGTTAGGATGTACACAAGAAAAGAGGTTCCATTTCCCAGTTTCAGCCAGCAATCTCACTTTATTGGTTCTGTTCAACCAGAACAAAGTGGCAAGCAACCTACTGAGCAAAAGAGCCAAGAATCATTTGGGGATTATACTGATGTGTCTGGCGTCCAAAGGACAATTGGGGATTATTCTAGCAAAGTACATATGGATGATTTTCTCATAGATCTTACCTCAGGAAGAAAGACCTTTGCAGAATTACAGGGCCTGTCTGTTAAGAGCCAATCAACCCCTGTAATGGGAGGGCCAGAGTCTGATAAAGTAGTTAAACTGGATGAGTCCCCAAAGAAAACTGAAGCACCCTCACCAATGGAAGGAATTGAAGATATAGTTACTGACCAGGAATCAAAAGCAGAACCACCATCTGAATCTGTTGCAGTACTAATCCCAGCAGCTGAAACTGTTGTTACACCAGCTAAGTTTGAACTTCAACCTGCCAATTCTGACCCTAAAAATGAACGTGTTTATGATGTGGTGAAGAGTCTAAATCTTGAACCAAAACAAGCTCCAGCACTCGCAGAACCTCAGCCCTTGTATTCTGAACCACCTACTAAACCAATCAATGATGCGATGGAAAAACAGGCATCTGTGGGGAAAAATGCACCACAAACCAAATCAGAACATGCTCGTAAAAACTCAAGTGTAGAAGGTAAGCCCCTGTGTGATTCTAAATCCAAGTTTGCATCTGAAGGGCCATGTCTCCTTGGATCAAATGAAACTCAGATTTGCAGTTCTCCTGGTGTCATTAGCAATGTGGTAGATGGTATGAGAGATGCCATTCCTCCTCCACAATCTTAGAGTCATCAACTGCTGTTGAGCAATGCCCTCGGAGCTGAACTTCTGGAATAAAAGGATCGATGATGCTCGTAGGGTTAAGGCACCGCATGAGGAACTCTTAAATTATGGCAGCTGAACTTAATAGTATGCAATAAGACACCTAGTTTTGAAATTAGGAACTCTTTTTTAAGGACAACTCAGGAAGTCAGGATGTTTTCTGAAGTCTCTCCGTGTGTACTGCTTTTTAATTTCCTTTAGATATATCCAGATATTTGTTTCGAGGTCATCTCTGTTTACTTTCGTTAGTGTGTTTCGAGGATATTTGTTCGGCGTTCTCTTTTTTCAACCTTCATTAATCGTGTTTATGTGTGTTCATAGGTATCTCTATCTGCAGCTTCTGCCTGGTAATGAAAAAGTGCATGCAAAGTTCTGAATTGGGATTGAACAGCCAACTAGTTATAGATTATGGATCATAGAATTGAGAACAAGAAACACACAAGTCTTTGTATGTACAAAGTAGTGTTGTGTTAATGCTCTACTTTTACAAGAACACTAATTATAACAAGACAAATGCACACAGGATGCTTTAGTTGTCTCTTACAACATTTTAGTATATTATTTTTTGTCGTAGTTTTGTTATTTTTGTTATGAAAAAGTGATAGCATAAGAATAAATTATCAAATTTTAATATTTATTTTATTTTATTTTTATTTTATTTTATCAATTTTGTAATCATTATTGTCTATTATTAAAAACAATTTATAAAAATGATATCTTAATAACAGATGAAAAAATATGATAAACAAATAATAATAGAATGAGAAAATTGATAATTTATTCTTGTATTATTATTTTTTTCAAAATAAAAGTATTAAATAACTTATGCTATCATACTTCCTATTCTAATCCCGAAAATGAAGATGTTGAGTTGGATATTATCAACAAAATGCATCTCATTCATGGATGCCGGCTACATATGGTGGGACTTCAGTTGGAGAGTCTAGGCCCAAATTATATGAATTTCCTCGTATTAATACCTGTTATTATTATATATTGATACGGTTTCAGAAAATCAAAATCTTACGGTTAATGACTTTCTTTAAAAATCATAATAAGCTTTTACTAAAATGAAATATTAGTAAATTATCATTTATAAGTAGATGCATTCATAGAATACATGACTGTAATTAGAATAAGAAATTCTTTATTCAATATATAAAATAATAAATCAATAATATTAAACGTATTTAAATAATTATAGTTTAATTTTCACAATACTTAATATAAAATGATAGAATAAATTTTTATTAAATAGTAAAAATAATGTGTTATTTTTGTGATTGGATATTAGAAAGTGCTATTTTTGTTTTCTAAAAAATGTTTTTTTTTTGGGCTCTTCCTTTGAAGGGACGTTCTAAAATAGCAAAATACTTGGATGCATTAAACAACTATTAATTTCATTTTATTTATATTACGTTTTTGGTCGGAGAGATTGAATTTGTTTGGGAGATAATAAAAAGACTTTTAAAGAGTATATAAAAAGTAGAGAGATAAAATAAATAAATACAGACATGATAAAGATGGAAGATAGATAATATTTGTTCTTTGTTATTAAATGACTTATCCTCCATGTAAACTCTCAAAGTTAGCCCAAACAAAAGACCCCGAATTTTTCAAAACTGTTAGATTGATTATCGACCTGTATATTCTATGTACCTAGAATATTCCTCTATTCCCTATATATATATATATATATATATATATATATATATATATATATAAAGATCCTATTCGTAGCGAAACAAGAGTTGCATAACATCAAAATGACTATGCAAAATTTTCTTGTTTCTTTGTGTATGGTTTTAAGCAGCATAGTGATTTGTGATGGAAGAATAACAAGCACTTACATAAGAAAAGTTGAAAAGAGTGTGGACATGCCTCTTGAAAGTGATGTATTTCAAATTGCTAATGACTATAACGCTCCTCAACAGGTTTGTCTAATTAATTTTTGGAAAGAAAAAAATGTGATTTCAAATTTTAAAAGTTTAGTTATAATTTTTTGGTATTTTTAAATTTTAATAAAAATAGGTTCATACACTACTACAAAAATGGGTATTTAAGTCGATACGTAAAGTTGGTTTTTTCCAAAAACCGACTTTAAATTAGTTTAAAGTCGGTTTGATAAAGAACCGACGATATCCACGTAGGACGTAGCGTCGGTTGATGTGTCAAACCGACGCTATGCGTGGACGTAGCGTCAGTTCTAGGTGTTAACCGACGCTACGCTACGTGGATAGCTTCGGTTCACCACGTCAACCGACGCTACGTCCAGGTGTAGCGTCGGTTCGCCACGTCAACCGACGCTACGTCCAGGTGTAGCGTCGGTTCGCCACGTCAACCGACTCTACGTAACACCTAGAACCGACGCCATCCTACGTGGATAGCATCGGTTGACACCTGGAACCGACGCTATCCACGTAACATAGCGTCGGTTCGACACGTCAACCGACGCTACACACGTGGATAAATATTTTCTCTTCTTTCTTCCCAGACAGAAACTATTTTCAACGTTCCAAAACTCTAAAAAATCGAAAACCTCCTCCTCCATTTCTCCTCCACTCTTTCTCATTTTTCGGCCACCTACGACTACCATTTCCAACATCGGTTAGTGAGTTTTCTTCCTCTCTAACTAATCTTTTAGATCCCCTATTATTCATATTTTTTTTCTGTTATTATGTGTTATTATTTATATGTATAGATTGTTGTATTATATATGTAGGTTTCTATTATAACATAAGGAGAAGAATATGACGATCTTGAATAAAATAGAACAAAACCATGGTAATTTTTCTGTTATTAATTAATATTTTATTTTTCAAATATTTGTATTATTTGAACTATTTGCTAAACTGATATTGATTTTTTTTTCTGCTCGAATACAGGTTGAATATGAATAAATTTTAAAAAAAACAAAACAAAAAAAGTTAAAGTCGGTTTACCGCGTGAACCGACTTTACACTTTAAGTCATTTAATTTAAAGTCGGTTAAAACCCGACTTTAATGCTCCTTTTTGTAGTAGTGATATCACACAAGGAGACAAAAAGGGTAAAGCAGTTATAGTGTCATGGACGACAATGTATGCAGCAGGCTCAAACACTTTTATTTATTGGAAGGAAAATAGTAAGGAAAAGAAGCAAGCTAATGGCAGATTCAAAACCTACAAGTTCTATGACTACACTTCTGGTTTTATTCATCATTGTAATCTCAGAAACTTAGAAGTGAATAGTGTTTCTTTATTCTTTTTTTCTATGATTTATAATTTTTCGTTGCAACAATCCCCCACTTGAATTTTAAATAAAAATAGTTTCATCGAGCAACCGATCAATTAAAAGTATAAGATTGGGCATAAGCAAAAGGTGTCTATCGACTTGAACCTTTGCATAGTGTTGATGCTTTAAAATATACTAGAGTAACTCGTAGTTTTGAACTCTATCTCTAACAACATCACACACACAACCTTTCTAAGGTGTAGTTCGAAAAGCCCGTGCTTTACGGCCATGCACGTGTATCCCAGTCTAGTGAATGTTCTAGTAAATTTTGCTCAAAATTTTCATAGGAAGCGGTCATACTTCCACATTCACATAGGTGAGTCTATCAAGAGTACTCCTGTAGCTACGTACTCCACTCCACATAGAGTATAGAACTCATTAAGAGTTTAATAATTAACTCATCCCTTCTTTTGCTTCAGGACGTCATGCTTCTAACAATATAGAATGTGGCTTCATAATAGCATGATTCATCTCATATCACTTCATGACTTGTTATTACCAATTGAAATTATTTCTTGGGATCTCCAGTCTATAAGTTGGGTTACCATCATGAGTGACTCTTCATTCTAAGGGCATCAATCACATTCCTTTCGAGGTTTTTGAAAAACTTCTCTCTTATTAATGCTTTCGTCAAAGGATTAGTCAAATTTTCATCAGTACATATATGATCCATTCTTACAGCTCATGTAGAGAGGAATTCTCTAACAGTACTGTGTATCTGTCGTCTCTTACCGTTGTAATAATGGCTCTAAATCTTTGCAATAGCCGCGGTACTATCGCAGTGGATCAGGAAAGTTGGTATCGATCTTTCCCATAAAGGGATCTCAGCTAACAGACTTCTTAACTAGCCTGCTTCTTCACTAGCAGTAACTAGTGCTATCATTTCAAACTCCATCGTAAATTGATCCAATATTGTCTATTACTTAGACTTCCAAGAAATAGCTCCACCAACTATGTTAAATATATAGCTGCTAGTTGATTTGGAGTCTTCTAATAAAATGTTCCAATCTGCATCATTGTATCCTTCTAGAACAGCGGGAAACTTTTTATAATGTAATCCAAGGTATATAGTTCTCTTAAGGTATCTCATAACCCTTTCAATAGAATTCCAATGCTCTACACTAGGTCTACTGGTAAACCTACATAGTAGTCCCACAACATAAGCTATGTCTGGTCTAGTGCAATCAGTAGCATAACGTAAGCTACCAATGATGCTCGCATACTCAGTTTGTCTAACACCGTCTCCGCTATTCTTGAACAACTTTACACTAAGATCATACAGAGTACATACAGCTTTACAGCTAAAGCAATTATATTTCTTTAAGATCTTCTCAATGTAATGAGATTGATCTAAAGAAATTCCCTTTTCAGACCTAGTAATCTTTATACCAAGGATTACACTCGCTTCGCTGAGATCTTTCATATCAAAGTTAACACTTAATAAAGTTTTCACATTATTCACAACATGAATATTTGATCCAAAAATAAGCATGTCATCCACATATAAACATATAATAGTGCAAATGTTATCTTCTAATTTATAATAAATGCATTTGTCACTTTCGTTCATTTTGAATTTATGTGGGTTAACTATATTATCAAATTTCTCATGTCATTGCTTAGGTGCTTATTTTAGACCATACATAGATTTATCTAGTGTACAAACTTTATTTTCTTGACCTGGGATAACAAAACCTTCAGGTTGATCCATATAAATTTCTTCTTCTAAATCACCATTTATAACATCCATTTGATGTACTACTAAATCATGGATAACAGCAAGAGGAAAAAGTACACGTATGGAAGTTATTCTTGTGACTGGTGAAAAGGTATCAAATAAATCTACATTTTCCCTTTTCCTATACCATTTAACTACAATACGAGCTTTGTACTTTTCAATAGTACCATCGAGTTTTAATTTCTTCTTTTGTATTCATTTACATCCTATGGTTATACAACCATGAGGTAAGTCAACTAAATACCAAGTTTTATTATACTCATAAGAGTCTATTTCATCATTTATGGTTTCTTCCCATAAGTTGCCATCTAAAGAAGAGAATGATTTTTTACGAGTTTGGGGATCCTCTTATAAGGTATAAGCATAAAAATCTGACCCAAAATCCTTAAGGGTTCGAGCTCGTTTACTTCTTCTAATTTCAGTGTTTAATTCTTCATTTTGTTCAATAGTTCTAGTTATGGGTAAACAACTAGAAGACGAGCCCCCACTATTCTTCAATTTAAATGGAAACCTATGTTCATAGTAGTCAACATCATTTGATTATATAACTATGATCATTTAAGTCATAGAATTTATAAGCTTTACTATTCACAACATATGCTATGATTACACATTCGTATGTTCTACCAGTAAGTTTTATTTCTTTTAAGGATCGGGGATCCTAACATAGACTAAACAACCCCAAGTTTTAAAATAAGTTAAGTTTCTTATTTTTCAAAATTTCAGACGGTGAAATTTTACTAGTAGATTTAGGCACTTTATTTAGCACATAGCAAACAACTAATAAAATTTCCTCCCATCAATGGGAAGCAGCATTAGAGTTTAATAAAATTGTAATAAATGACTCAATAAAAGTTCTATTTTTTCTTTCAGCTTTGTCATTCATTTCAGGAGAATAAGGTGCAGTTTTTTTTATGAATGATTCCATGAGTTTTATAAAAATCATTGAAGATATTGGAATCATATTCAATGCCTCTATCACTTCGAAACCTTTTTATTTTTCTGTTAAGTTGATTCTCAATCTCAGTCATAAATATTTTAAAAATGTCAAATGCTTCACTTTTATTTTTCATTAGATATATGTAAGTGTAATATGAGCAGTCATCTATAAAAGTTATAAAATAGTGTTTCCCATTTCTTGTTAAATTTTCATCAAGTTCACATATGTCATAATGTATTAATTCTAAAGGTTCAGATTCTCTAACTACTAACTTATGTGAAGTTTTTGTTATTTTAGCTTGACTATAAAAGTCACATTTTTCCAAAATCATTCAAAGATAGTTTAGGAATTAGTTCTAAGCTACTCATGTTCTTGATTATGCGTTTATTAACATGACAAAATCTAGCATGCCAAATATTAAAGGAACTCAACATTCAATTTAAACATGCCATTAGTGGCGTACCCTTTCCTAACAAAAAATATCATTTTTAGTAATTGTATATAAATCAGCTCCTATAGTTTGAGTAAACCCAGTTTTGTAAAAAAAATATCCCGAAACTATGTTCTTTCTCATCTTTGTAGTATGCAAGACATCTTTCAAGATGATAGTCTTTCCAAAGGTAAACTTCAATTCCACCTAACCAGTACCAACAACTTTAGTGGAGTGGGAGTCGTCCAACAACACTTTCTTATCCTCAAACTCAGAGTAGGACTTGAACATGTCTCGAGTATAGCGAGCATGGCGAGAAGCACCAGTGTCCACCCACTATCCTTCGGATCCACCAACAAAATTGACTTCAGATATCATAGCAATAAGTTGATCTTCGGTGAGGTTTGCCTATGGGGTAGGACGATTCCTGTTCCGGCAGTTCCTAGCCAAGTGGCCAGGTCTGTTACAACTATAACACATGAATGTGTTATTCCTTAAGGGGGTTAAGGTCCACTCTGGAGAGGATAGTTTTTGTTTCTATTTTGGTGGTTGCGGTTTTGGTTATTAGTACAATTCTGATTTTTCATATTTCTACCTTTATGTTTCAAAATTGTAGATGAGGGTTTCTTATTGGTACTATTGTTTGAGACAACGAGTACTTCATCTTTTTGGTCTTATTTTCGGGCTTCTTCTTTTATTCTTAAACGGGTTATAAGACTTTCTAAAGAAAATTTCTTAATTTTATGTCTAAGTGTATTCTTAAAATCTTTCTAAGCATAAGGTAATTTATCTATAATAATAGCTGCTTGAAATTGTTCATCTAAAGTCATACCTTCAGAAGTTATTTCACGTGCTATCTTCTGCAGTTCGTGTGATTGAGCTTCCACAGAATTGTCATCAATCATTTGATACTTCATGTATCTACTGACATCATACTTCTTAGTTTCAGCTTCCTCAGTGTCGTACTTCTTTTGAAGTGCATTCCAAATTTCCTTAGCAAACTTATCAAAATTATAATAGTCATACAAGTCATTAGCTAATCCATTAAGAATAATTTTTTTTTTGCATAGAAAATGATTTTCTATCCAGGTGTTTAAATCCTTTATTGTAACTTCAGTATGAGAATTAAGCAGTGTTGGTTTTTCAATAATAAGAACAAAAGCGACAGTTTACATGGTTAAGAAGAATAACATTTTTTTGTCTCCATTTTTAAAGTGTAGTTCTTCAAAACGAAATGCTTTGTTGATATCAGCAATTAACATTTCAGTAGACATGGCAGGTAGAATACGTCTTAAAATTGTTGGAACAAAAATGTAAAAAACTATGTAAGAACAATATTACCGATAACCTGAAATGAACTGCTTGAGTTGAGTCACGGACTAGGTCGTTCTCTTTAAGATGTTTCGCGGCTCTGCCCAAATTTGTGCAAGCAAACACAGCTTCATCGTCCCCAGGATAAAACAGCCCAGAATCATTTTCTGTCTCGGAACTTCATTGCACTGATGAAGTCTGGAATACTACACCTTTTAAATATTTATGTTGCTCGGAAATCTGAGAAAATAATTCTGAATTTTCTTTTCTTGATTTTGCTATGAAAACCGTAGAACTGTTTTTGAGTTGCTAAGTTATTTCTAAACTGAGGGTTATTGTCCCTTTTTATAGTGGAAAAATGTGTAACGGTCATATAATTATGAAAATAACGGTCATAAAAATAATTACCATATAATTATGAAAATGACAGTTACATAATTTATGAAATAACGGTCATAAAATAATAAAAAATATTTTTTTTATTTAAATTCATTTTCAACAAATTCTATGGCTAAATTACACAATTAGTATATTTTGATGAATTATTTTTTTTGTCCGTAAAAAAAACTAATTAAATGAAAAGTATAAAAAAATAATGTTCAACTTCAGGTCATATAATAAGAGTATTATAAGCTTGTTCACCTAAATTAACAACCGAGAATATAACTAGTCTCGAACCATTGATCCAATACATGTAACCTAGTTTTGATTTGTTGAATTAGTGATCTTTAATTTTATTTAAAGATAATTAATTAAATTTGTTTAAATTTATAAGTTACTAAATATAGTAAAAAAATAATTTGTTTTCAAACATGCTAAAGTTTAATTTCAGTATAATTTCTAAAATTGGACAATATGTGTTGATTTAGGGAAAAAAATTAGTCTAATTTTTAAATTTAAACAAAAGCTGTTAAATTTCAAAAAATATTGGACAAAACATTATAGAATAAAATTGATAAACCAAAGTGTAAAATACAAAATTTAGACAACAATTGTGAAGTTAAGCCTTTATTTTAATTAAAATTATTGTTCTTTTTTTGGTTTTCTGCTGCTGTATATATATTAGCCCTTTCTTAATTAGTTTTAAACTCTCTTTATTTACGTGACTTAAAATTTTCATTTTCTGTATGCAATGGACGTGATATGAAAATAAGTGTAATATTAAACACTCCAATTTAGTGAAAACAAAAAAATTGAGAAAAATAGACATGTTGGATATACTTATCGTGTCAATTCTTACTAACCCTTTTACTTGTGTATTGACTGAGTACACATATCATCTTACTCTTTGGTGACAGTATAACACAAAATATTATTATGTGGTTGGTGTTGGTCAAAATGAAAGAATGTTTTGGTTCACAACTCCTCCAGAAGTCGGACCAGATGTTCCTTATACTTTTGGTCTCATGGGTAAGGACAGTACAAACTTAAATTATCTTAATAGCATTAGAATTTGTCTTTGTTCTGTTTTTAAGTAATTTTATATATTGGGTTTGAATTTGCAGGAGATCTTGGTCAGACCTATGATTCAAACAAAACAGTAACCCATTATGAAAAAAACCCACTTAAAGGACAAACGGTTTTGTTTGTTGGAGACCTTTCTTATGCAGATAATTATGCAAATCATGACAATATACTTGGGGAAGATTCATCGGGAGAAGTGCTGCTTATCAACCTTGTATTTGTGCAAGTTTATAAAATATGAACCTGATTAATCTAAAGTGGGTTAATAGATTATTCTTAATTTTTATCAAGTTTATAATTTAATAACCTAAACAAAGCGGTCAGACATGCAATCGTGTGTAAAAATAAGTGCGGAAATAAAATAATAACACACGATATTTTTAGGTGGAAACAACCTAGGCCACAAACATGACCTAAGAGGAAAACCACCGGTCCACCGGACCACCTAACTTTTCACTATGAAAATCAAATGTTTAAGTACAAACTCAGTCTTATGCTACCCTTCCTAGGATACTGCCCCAATATACTTTACTTACGAACCCTTGCTCTGTTTTCACAGTTTCCAGTATTAGCGTGAGCGGTTTTCACACCAACGTTTCAATAAGCTCCCCGCCAATCAGATCGTTCACAAATATAACTGTAAAATAGTTAGCACAAAAACACAAATGCCCGTGTGTGTTCTAGAACGGATTTAACAATAAATAATCCTAACTAGATGATTCAAAATATGTCATTTAAATCAAAAGTTCTCACCTTCAATTATATGTATATTAATTAACTTTACTTTGGCGAAAGAACATATACTTCATTTTTGAGCTTGTTTGAATACCTTCAATTATATATATATATATTAATTAACTTTACTTTACCGTAATAACATATACTTACTTTTTGAGATTGTTGTTGCCGCCTCTGCATATATTAATTCCTTATCTTCTTCTAAGTTTGTTTTCCTTTATATTCCACAGTTATGGTAATTCTTCTTCAGCAACTTCAATTTTTTTTTATTTCGGCAGCTTCTCCGCTTGAGTGTATTCACTTTCTATCATCCCACCTCACTCTAACCCTAATGCATCTATATATATATATATATAGATAATAATAATACTTAAAGATATTAGAGTTACGGTTAATTGTGTTTTTGGTATTAACTTTTCAAAGCCCATTAAAAACAAAAACTTAATATTATCTTAAAATATATTATAAAAATATTTAATTAATAATTTCATAAATTAATTAAAGTTTGAATAGATATTTTAACATAAAATATAATTTCAGATTTATGAAATTGTGTGATTAAATGCATGAATGCAATCCTATGTGTCGTATTTATAAAAAACATACTTGAAGTACGAATATCTGGAACTTGAATATTTGTTCGACTTTTCTTGATAAACTTGATAGCAGGCCTAAAAATAAATTTACAAGTAAATATTTTGTCCACGAAAATAGCCAACACTCATAGTCTTTACAATTTGGACTGCAGGAAATCAAGAAATCGATTATGTTCCCGAAATCGTAAGCATTTCGATCTGTCTTCCATGTCCAATTCTAGTTCATTTTGAAGCTTTTTTTCTCAATTTCATAGTAAAACAGCAACAAAGCTGTTAGGCTTTGGCCTAAAGTCCTTATAATTTTTTATTTTTTTTTTGGGTTGCAGGGTGAGACTAGACCTTTTAAGCCTTATATACTCATAGATATAATGTTCCTCATAAAGCATCAGGGAGTACTTCTCCTTTTTGGTACTCCATCAAGAGGGCTTCAGCATATGGTCAGTATATTACTTTACCGGCCTTTGTGTGCATGTTTTTGTTTAGCGTCACTTCTGATAGCTTAAGCTTTTATTAGAATTTTAGATAAATCGTTATATTTATCTTTTGTGAATATATATACTCTTTTCTAACATGTTGTCAATTTAATTAGTAATTGAAGTTTGGAAATTAACATTTCAGGCAAATACACACCTCAGTATGAATGGCTCAAAAACGAACTACCTAAAGTTGATAGAACTGAGACACCATGGTTGATTGTTCTTGTACATTCACCATGGTATAACAGCTTTGACTATCATTACATGGAAGGAGAATCTATGAGAGTGATGTTTGAGTCTTGGTTTGTGAAACACAAAGTTGATGTAGTCTTTGCTGGTCATGTCCATGGCTATGAAAGATCTGTAAGTGCTTTTGAATTATCATCTTGTGAAATAATTTTCTTTACAAATAAATTTTTTTTTTCATAATTTGATTACTTAATGTGTTAAATATCAGCATCGTGTATCGAACATTGCATACAACATCACAAATGTTCTTTGCAATCCTGTGAAAGATCAATCTGCTCCTGTCTACATAACTATAGGAGATGGTGGAAATATTGAAGGCTTAGCAAACAAGTAAGATTTTTCTAACACTTTTTTTTTCTTTTTTTAATTAACTTCAAACTTGTTGCGGTACACTACAGATTGACAGAACCACAACCGGATTACTCCGCTTTCAGAGAGGCTAGTTTCGGACACGCTGTGTTCGACATCAAGAATCGAACACATGCTTACTATAGTTGGCACAGAAATGATGATGGATATGCAGTAGAAGGGGATACCATGTGGTTTTTCAATAGATATTGGAATCTAAAAGATGACTCCACAAGTTAATGGTTCCTCGTATAACTCTAAGAAAATGCTTTATTTCCCTTATTAGACAATTTAAGTTTGTGTTCTTTAATGAATTTTTTTAGTGTTTTTTTTTTAAACTTTAATGAACAGTTTTTTTCATTTATGTCAGCCATTTTTGTTGAACATTTAATTGTATTAAAGCTAAATTGTTATTTAATTTTCATAGATAAATTGTAGATTAATTTTGATTATACATTTATTCAATTTGATAGGTTAAAATTTGATAATTGTCTAACGGGTCAAGTTTGGTCCGTTGGCGATATCACTCACCAAAGTCAAATCAGATACGTGTCTAACTAAAGTAGATAGTTGTCTAACTGACCAACGATCCTACTCAAAAGAGTCGAGTTAGACACATATCCAACTGATCGGATCTTGATTGCACGGTAATCTCACTTGTCATATTTGAATTGGACACATATCCAATTAAATTGACAATTGTCCAATTGATTGGAATTTGATCAATCAGTGACCTACTCGTTGGAACAGAGTTTGACACATATTCAACTAAACTAAACAGTTATCCAATTAATCGAATTTTGATTGATTGGTGATCCTACTTACCAAAGCCAAATTAGACTCATGATCAACTAACCGACTTTTAATCAATATATGATCTTAGTTGATAATTCCACTCGATGGAGCTAAATTAAACACATATCAAACTCATCGCAATTCAACTAAATAAGTATCTAATCAACTAAGAAAATTGCTTAACCTCGTCCTACATAAAATGTTATGAAATTATAACTTTACGAATACTATAAGTCTAATTTGATTCATACATTTTTCGATAAGAGTTTCACAATAAACAAAACAAACGGTTAGTAGAGATAAGTTAAGCAACTTACTAATAAAAATAAATAAGTCTCTAGACTTTAAAATTAAAATTTAAATGATGAAGGAAAATAAAAGAGACCTAATAGTTATTTGTTACTTTTCTATTCAAACAAGTTTAATTGATGTTTTTCTTTGCAAAAAAATTAGATTCCATTATTTTTACATATCTATTACCTTGCTTTAAAATGCTTAATTTTAAATAACATATGTTTTGTTGTTCTACTATGTTTAGTTGGACATATATATATGTTCATTATGATAATATAGTAGTCCAATTCAAGTCTTATATAATTAGTCATTTATCCACCTAAAATAATTTTCATGTGGGAGATTATTCTATGATATGCTAAATGCACGTTATGTTCCTAACACGGTTATAATGTCAACACATGTATATATTTAATTAGTTATTATAATGATAAAGCATAATTTATGATCAAGTATTGATTGATTTATGTTAATATGCATTTGAATAACTCATATATATGTTCTCTACATTTATTCATATATTTGATTGAAAAATTGTGGACATATATCATCGAAACAATGTCCTTGGTTTCTAATTCGACATATTGTGTCCAATTGGATATATATTTCTCTCTATTTTATCCAGTTGGGCATATGTCCTACTGTATGTTCATTATGATGAGTTCATAATCCAATTCATTTGGTAAAAAAATCAACTAGTTAAATTTTAATCAATTGGTGAGCCTACTGACATAATCAAATTAAACACATGTCTAATTCATATAACTCAAAACATAATATATAACAACAGATTTTGATATATCCCACACCTTTAATTTTCCCAATCAAATAAGAAGGGATCGAATGGTAGTGAGAGATGGGCATTGATTGTGATACTTATTATCGTCACCATTCAGTTGTCATTGTTTGAGAAAATTGTTGTCGAACATAGCTAATCACTCATATAGATTATAAATAAGAACTAGACGCAAAGATAGCGAAAAAGCAAGAAGGGTGATAGGGAAATAAGGCAAGCTAGGGAATATTATAAAGAAAATAATAACATAACAATCTAATCTCATGCAAAGTTAAAATAGAGATATCAAATAAATTGCAAATAGGATGTCCATCTTAGAATAGAATGAATGAAAAGGTCCAATTCACATTATCTTTCATTAATGTATATTTTGTGTAATGTAATTGTTCATTATATTAAAGGTAATAATTCATACAATTTATAATTAACTATTTAACGAGTGTTCGATCAATTCATTTATGAGTAGATCATATTTTTGTTGAACTAATAATTTTCATGTCAAGACCATATCATATCACATGTCAATTAAAAATATTTGGTTAATATAAATTATTTTTAAGCATAAAATATTTATTAAATTTAATCAAATTATGTCTACCATTAATGTAAAATTAACTTCTTAGATAGTAAAAAATATTAATTAAATAAGCTCATATGTTGTTATGTTATATTTAACTTATTTATTACATAAAATTATACATTTGTCAATTATTAGACAATTATATCTTCATCATTGACTAATATGTTTGTTAGAGATAAATATTTTAACTTAATCAGTCATTCCTCCTTGATAGAACCCAAACATGAGAAAATTATCTCTTCATCATTAAGTATTATGTTCATTAGAGATAAATATTTTAGCCTTATCACTCAATTTCTCTTTGATAGAATAGTGAACATGAGGACAATTATGTATTCGTCATTGACTAATATGTTTATTAGAGAAAAATATTTTAGGCTAATCTAATGATTTAGATTATTATATTAATAATGAATTGTATATTTTGAACTCACTACTTATTCCAAATAGTTTTGCTTCAAAGTATGATAAAGAAAAAAAAAACTTAAGATAATAAGTTGATCACATCATTTATTTTATTAAGCTTATGCTATTAAGTTCTTTTATAAGTAGGAAAAATATTATGGAAAAATAAGTACTTTTCTTTAAAAAAAATCTTTAGATATGATTAACAACTATATCAAAAAATATTATATATCTAAAGATAATTGTATCAAAATAGTTATAAATATGATTAAAATGTGTAACCAAATAACTATAAGTATCATTAATAATTATACTCAAATATGTGTAGGTATAATTGACACTTATACCATAACATAATAATAACTTTATACAATTTTATTAAAAAGTCTTTAGGTACAACAATTGTAATGAAATCTCTACAAGTACGGTTGTATATCTATGATACAATTACTTCACGACTTAAGTTATGGTTTGCCTCTTTGATGGTAATCATACAAGTCGACTTTTGTTGTAGTGGACCTTAAAAAAACATAAGATCTAGCCCTCATGTGTAATATGTACCTATTCAGAGTTACTAAAATAAAATATGGGTTTTGGTTACGTTGAATAATAATTTTTATTCTTGTATACATAGCTTACAAGTTATAATGTTGGTGAATAATAAAATATGTAACTGGTTATGTATATTTGTAGGCTTACTTGATAGTTTATTTATTTTTATAACTTTTATGGGGTTTTCTTGGGATAACTTGCAAGCTATGTATTTTTTAATTAAATTATGTCCCATGGGTCTTCTTTCTTTTGAATTTTTTTTGTTACACTCCTCTCTCTATCTCTCTCTTTTTTTATTATCATCTTTATTTTCTTAATTTTGCTAATACACTGATCTTTTTTTTTTCTTCCTAAAACTCAGAAAAGAACTAACATCTCAAAATTATATGTAAAATCTATTTTATTAGTAGGTATACAGTCCATACATGCATAATCATGTTAGTGTACAATTAATTACTTAAGAAAATAAACAATAATAAATATACAAATTATACATTTTTTAATCACAATATACATATTTAACCCATTTTACGTAAATATTACACTAGCCATATTAATGTTTTAGTAATATATACTAGTTAAACAATATGTTTAAATTTATTAATATACTAACAAATTTACTAACTTTATTAACGGGTATACGTTATACAACAATTTTAAACGAGAAGATAGATTTCAAAAAATGATAGATTTATTCACTCTATTAATAATCAAGTTAGATCTTATCTATCACTAGATATTTGACTTTTCTATTACTTTCTAAAGATAAAGATCAAAAATAATTCTTGGATGAGGTATTTAACTCCAAGGATGAATCGGAAAAAAAAATTATTGGTTCTACCTCTTTTTAATGAAGAAAATGAATTTTTTTATCAAAGATCGATCAGAAAAAATGGATTTAAATCTTTAGCGGCAATGATTAGTAAAAAGATCAAAAACCAAAAATAGTGATATTTGTTAGTAACAATATAATAGAGGCAATCAATTAATATAGATTGATCTAAAATCTTATTCAAATCTAATATAGTATTTATAAGTACATAAAAAAATGTATTAAATTATTTATTTTTAATAAATAGATCCGAGAATGACTACAAATGTAAAATTCAAATGGATTAAATAAGAAATAATATTCTAAATTATGGAACTATAAGGAAATATACAATCAACCAATATTTATCAAATTTGAAAAAGAGTAAGAAGAAATGGTTTGATCCTCTTATTTTTCTTTCTAAAAATGAAAGATATCCCTGAATCAAGATGTTAATGCATATAGATATGAACAGGAATTTATAAGAACATTTTATTTTTGAACAGAAGAGTCATTTTCATTTTCAAGTAGTTTTTGTCTAACTTGAATTTTGAGAATATCCTTATTAGGTCCAAAATCTACATCAATGAATTGAGAGGTCTAAATGATCGATTATACAATCATTTGTTAGAATCAATAGGTTTTCAAATTGTTCATTTGAAAAAATTATCCTTCTTAATGGATGATCATGATACTTCTCAAAAATCAAAATTATTTATCTATCGGAAAAAATCATCATTTTTATTTAATAAAATATTAAAGTGAATAATTTATTCATTCTATACTAAAAATAATCATGGGAAATCTTTTGATAACATGAATTCTTATTTTTCAATGATATCACACAATCAAAATAATTATATGAATCCTATGAAATCACTTTTTAAAAGTTCATTGATATCTTCTTTTTATGATGCAAATTAATTTTAATTTTTGAATAATCTACGTTATTTTGGCTTCAATAGTAACAAAGAATTTCCTAACGCACTAGTATATTATGTATATATGTTTTTAGTAAGGTATTAATATACTAGATAAATAAGATGTAATATGTATAATATTAATATAATTATCCATTATATTAATATCAATGTTATGCATGTGACCCCAATATGAGTGGTGACAGTAGCTTAGGCTAGATGGAGATTCAATTTTAGTCCATATTTTATATAAATTGTTTTATTATATTTTAGTTTATATATAAATAGTTTTTCCCTTTAATTTTAATAAAATTTAAAGATAATTTATTAAATACATTATATATGAGATCATTTTAGTTTCATAAATTAAATATATTAATAACTTTATTTATTTTTATATTTGTGAACACTTTAGTCATTTTAGTCAAATTGGTGATTTTAATTTATTTTATTATTCAATTTTTGAAACATTTTTTATCTTTAATAGGGATCTTGTTCATCATATTTACTTCAATTTAACTTAAATTTTTTCAACAAAAATATCAACAAAAAAAAATTAATTGGCAAAAAATAGGTAAATATTTCAAAATACAATAGTAATATGACTAAAGTGTATTAATTTTAAAAAATGTAAATAATGTATCCAATTTGTGAAAACAAAATTACCAAAATATCATATATTCATTTTTCTAGAAAACAACTATAACTTATTTTTTTAGTAATATTTGTAGCTTAAGAATTAACTATTTTCATTTTACAACCAAATTAATTTTTTAATTAATGGACACATTTTTATTCTATTAATTTAATTTTTTTGTATTTTTTTTAATGAATGGAATATAAATTAAAAAAAATCATAAATCATATTTAAACTTTAAAACTTCAACGTATTCAAATCATCTCCATGAGATTGAGTTAAAATTCATTTTCTCTCTTATTTATAGTTTATATTTAATATTTTGTATATTAGAAGATACTCAATCTAATCCCATTTAAATTTTTTTGTATGCCTAGGCGATATCATTCCTATGCGAATTGAATATTATATCTATCGAAAGAATATTATCCCTCTATCTCAACTATGACTTCAAATCTTTCGAACTTGGACATAGCAAATAACCCGACAAATCTTTCTATTATCTCTCTTGTACAAGCTTTTGCTTCCCACAATGGTTCGATCCACTAATTAATATCAAGAATTTGAATAAGAGAAAACAGTCAAGTAGGCAGTTTATTTCAACTGATAATTACCATGAGACCTCTTAAGATATGAGTACAAATCAAGGAAATATGAGGTAAGAAAGAAGCTTGCGTCACATTTTGTGCTCTTTAGAGACATAAAAAGAAAAATGTGAAAAATCCAAAATGCAAGAAAAGGCTCGTATTGACTGTGAAGGAATCTTTGCTCTAGAAGAAACTAACGTGATTATTACACCTTTCATACATTATTTTGTTCATCAGTTTATTACTAAATTTTTGGGGAATTATTATCATTTGAATTTGAAGAGTTTAGCTGAATGTTTCAAGTAGTCAGTATTACTCGCTAAACGAACGAGTTTTTCTGTAAGAAAGCCCCCACTAATCAATGAAAGTGCAAAACAAGTTCTCTCTATCTCTCTCTCTCTAAGATACATTTTACAGCTAGTCTCAATACATATAATCTCTACCTGTGTTGTGGTTGATTCAGTGGTATGTAAAAATCTAAGTTTAGCTAAGCGGGTTAAAGCTTAAATGAACTTAAACTCTAATTAGATTCTATTAAGTGACCCGATTTTACCTAAATATTTTAAGACCTTCCTTAAGCTCAAACATTTATGTTACAAGCATAAACCCCATTCAAAATAAGAATCATATTTAAATTTTATAAAAATATATATTTTTTTTTAATATTATATATCATTATTTAATAATTTATTGTATCATTTAATATAAAATTAAAAAAAATCACACCAAACATTCCCAAATGTTTTGTGGCCAATCTTTTAGCATATAATTAATTCGAAAGATCCAACACAATCCACTCCAAAAATATATATAACCCAATAAATTTAACTTAATTTGATCCGAATTCAAAATTTTGAGCATGAATTAACCCAACTCATCCAAATTTGCATCTATAATGGTCTATGAACCAAAATTTGATATCTTAAACTAAGTTGTGAATTTCTTCAATTCTTATGGTTCCCTTAAGGGAAAAAAAAAACTTATTTTAAGGGTTTCTTAAAAAATAAACTTCATTTTGAGCGTTGCGTAGATTTAGATTTGTGTGGAGATTAGAGAAAAATTCAAAGAGACAGAAAGGAACGTGGAAAGTTCAAAGTGTTTAATATGATTAAGCATTGTTGCTCCATGCAAATAAACATATACCTTTTAAAGCACCTGATCGCTTTATTTATAACTAAGATTTAATTGAAAATGGTCATAAAATTAATAGATAGTAAACAATACATTGCTCAAAAATTAATAAATAATCAACTATACTGAAAGAAGGAAGATCTCTTAATAAATGCGAGAACAGAAGATAAAGAATAATAATAAGGAACCCCAAGGTTATTTCCTTAAATTCTATTATCTTTTCACTTAACATCCCCTTAACTACACCAATATATCAAGATTACACGCCCATATCTCATACTACATGGGTAAATCATAAAAATAGATAGAAATAAATTTGAGGGTACATAAATAATAAAAAAGAAAAACAAAGGGACAAGTGCACGTATTAACAAAAAAACGACTCTATTCATCAATTAGTTGCGACATTTGAATTTGTACTTATACCGTTGAATTACTGAACGAATAATTATTATTATTATTATTTTAACCACATTAGGCGATCCAAAAACAAAAAAAAAAAACCTTACAATTTTTGAGCTATTGATTTCACTATAGTAAAAACATGAACCATGAATTCTGAAAAAGGCCAATTCACTGTAAAATACAGACTTTCTCGAGTTAAAGCCAAGCACTCCACAATGGAAATTATCACAAATATTACTACATTTATAATTTGATCACAACCCCAAACATTTAATTGATACTCTTAAATTACTTACTGAGTTGATTTTACTCAATTTTATCTCAACAATATTAGAATTTTGATTATTCTGACATCAAAGATGTTGCATCTTCTCTCTTATTTGCACAAAGAGAAATGAAGAAACCATCATTTTAGATTGCAAACATAATTTGACAAAAAATAATGATTAATTGGGCATGTGTAAAATTATAAGAAATATAAATATGAAAATTTCATTAATATGTTACTATTGATTTCTTAAATAAAACTAATTACTTTAAATGATTCAGATTAAGAGTTTAATATGAATCACTAGAAAATTTTGCTCTCCCAAGACAAAACCCCAAATAAAAAATCATTATTTATATTACAATTCAACATTTTATCATAACATAAATCAAAAAACGTTAACAACAGAGACAATAGTTTATATACAAGTTCTTGATAAAATTATCATCTTATCCTAACGTCACCAGACAAAAACACAAAGACAAAGCATATTAATATTTAAAGTTGTGGTGATTTTTAGTTTTTATAGCTAAAAAACTTAGGGTTTTAATTATAAATAAAAAAAAGGCAAGAACTAATGATTTTGCATTAAGAAAAAGGATTGATTTCGCATTTAAAAGGAGTTTTCTAGAATAAAAACCAAATAAAAAATCTCAATGATATATTTTCGGACTTAAAGATCTAATTATAATTTTAACATTAAATATCATATCAAATATAAAAAATATTAATATTAAGGATATCTATGATATTTTAAAAAATTGAAGATATATGACAAAAAATGAATACTCAGGAATTATAATTACTTTCCCACTGTGTTACATCACATATAATGATGTTAGTAACAAAGGTATCCATAACATTTTGAAAATGTTGAAAATATATCTGACAAAAAATGAAAACTCAAAAATATTTGTTATAATTCTTTCGCCCCATATCAGAAGCAGAGAAACTTATAATCAAATAAAAATAGGAAATAACAAAAATTTCCAAAAGAAATAAAATACTCTAAAATCGTATTGAGCTAATAAATCTAAAAAATACATCACCATCAGTCAGTTTGCTAATTAAAGCGACTTAATTTATTTGTTATTTTTCTAACAATTTAATAATTTTGTTATGAAAAAATAAAATACAAAAACAAATAGCAAAATTTTAGAATTTCTTTATTCTTTATCAATTTTGTAATAATTATTATTCATTACTAAAGATAATTAGACTGATATCTCAATAATAATTGAAAAAATATAAAAAAAATAAAACAATTAGTCATTTATTTTTATATGGTAACTTTTCAAAATAAAATGACTAAATTACTATAAAAAATAACAAAATAACTAAACTGCTATTTAAAAAAAAACCACTAACCTATTTTCCTTAGCATTACTATAGGACTTGTGTTTTCACTTATCCTAAATCTAATTCGTTTCAGTCTATAACCAACCATTGGACAATTCAAAGGTTAAGTTCATCTCTTACTCAGAAAGCTCAAAATCCATCTGGTAAACATTACATCAGAAAGCCATCACAAGCAGCCCTAAAAGAATTTGAACATGATATTCACATACAAATTAAAGTAGCAATATATTAAAGTGAATGTATAATAACTTCATAAGTTAAAGTACCAATATAAAAAATCACAACCTACAATCATAACCAGAAAAATCGAAACCACAAACATACGGTGCCATTAAGATCCTCCTTGTACCTCAGAAACTTCTCACTCAGCTATAACCCACCTGCTGTTGCTGCTGCTGCTGGTAGTTCGTATATCCAGGGTATCCTCCATAGTACATGTTAGGGTCTTGAGTAACTGGAGCATAGCCATAGTTATCTTGTCCCAGAGCATATCCATAGTATCCACCATATTTGTTTGCATCAGCCTGAGACTAAACAGATACACCAATCAGGTTGAAAAGCATCTAGTTAACAAATAACAGCTCAACTAATATTGTGCTGAAGTAATGTACCTGTTTGTTTGGACTGCGGCCCCAAGAAAGTCGGATGTTTTGCCCACCCAGATGGGTTCCATTTAAATTCTGCAATGCTTCCTCAGCACAGCTTCTGATTACCATAACCACAAAATGAATCAGCTATCTACTGGAGAATCATACTCACAAGAAAAAGGATCACAAGATGGCTTTGTTACCTCTCAGCAAATTGAACAAAGCCACATCGCTTGCCTGCTGGTATCTTCACATGAAGCAGCTCACCATATTGACAGAAAATTTGCCTCAAATGGTCATCTGTCACATTTGCATCCAAATTACCAACAAATATCTGCAATCAAATTTTTCAAGTCAGAACTAAGTGGAGGAAGTAATCCACATTAAAGTTGCACAAGTACCCACAGTTGTGTTATTTGGATCGTTCTCATTCTGAGCCCCTTGAGAATTCTGGTAAGAAGCTGCATGTGAAAAATACATTGGAAAGTAGACATAAGAACAATGTTTAGATATATAAAAGTACAAGGAAAATTAAGCAAAAGTTAAATAAAAAAAGATGATCTAAATCTTGTAAAACAAAAGAACTATTCCTTATACTTTTATACATACAAACGCTAGCCAATAACAACTTTGAAAACTAACAAGGATGGAATCATGCTCTTGGTACATCAAGACTGAAATTTAAAGCTTATAAACAACAGCAATTGGTTACTTCTTTTTTCTTCTCAGGTTAACAATAGCAATTGGTTACTTCTTTTTTGGGGTCAACAACAGCATTTGGTTACTTGGTGTAGTCAGCCTATCTTCGTACACAACTAGAAAGGACCATAAGGGAACAGAAACTCTGAATACATCAAGATTGAAGGATAAAATCCTATCAACAACAGCAATTGGTTACTTCTTGTAGATAAAGAAAGTCTGCATACATCTAAGTGCTCGAACAAGAGTTAAACATTATAGAACCAAATATGAATGTGAGAAAATAATTCAATAAAATTTAAACGGAAGATGGTGATGCATAAAAGGATTACAATGCAAGCTCTAATACTAAAAGGAAGGCAAAAGAAATTTTTTCACCTAGTAAGCTAGTAGCACAGTAGATTAGATTAAAACTAAAATATAGAGGAGCAGAGACTTTACATAAGGAAAAAAAAGGGGAGTGTAAGTTAATGGAAATACTCGAAGGAAAAGTTAAACCAGTAAATGGCTATCTACTTGGACTGTCAACCTTTTAACTTACCAACACAAAAAGTACCTTTACAGAAAGCTCAAAAAATATAATGAGCTGGAAAAAGGGCAAGACATACGTAAATGTGAGACTGACCTAAGCGAAGGCACGCCCTAAAGGGAATATAGCATTTCAGCTGAAATTAGTAGCAGGCCCCAAGACGACAGAGCCTCTTGACACCCTGCTTTGAGACAACAGTAGTTCTATAAGATTTAAGAATTTCTATACAAATTACCCTGCCCAATCTTTTAAGGAAAGTATAGGAATAAAATGACAATGTTATTGCTCTATATCTTCAAGAGGATAACTGAAAGGACGAAACTCTATAATAATGTTTACATGAATGGGAAACCAAAACTTACAATGACAGAGGAATAAAAATCCACAATTAAAAAAAGGCTCAGTATCCCAAGATTTTTATTGACTCCTCATCATATAGTATTAAAGTTTGCACGCAATCTAAAGAACATTTATATTTCAATGTGCGGATACACCATTAGAGAACATACCTTTTGAATACTGCTGAGCAACAGGATTCTTATTTGCAGCTATACCAATTCGCATGGGTCTTGATGAACAGAGGACTCCATTCATCTCCGTCATTGCACGCAATTGTTCACTTTCATCTCCAAACCTAACAAAACCATAACCCTTTGTACGCCCAGTCAGCCGGTCAATCACCACTTTTGCACCCTTAATTGAGGGATAACGAGCCCTAAAAGTCTCTTGTAGCGTGTAATCTGTAACATCAGCAGCTAAATCTCCTACAAAAATTGTATGATCAGGGGAATCTTCTGATCGCTTCTCACCAGCAGATGCCCAATTTAATCTAAAAATTTTGGCACCATTGGGCATCGGGGTGCCATTATAAGTTTGAAGTATTCTTTCTGCAGCAGCACGATTGACAAACTCAATAAACCCGTAACCTTCAGACTGGAGTGTCTGCTTATTCCTTATTACCTTCGCGTTAACAAGCTGGAAGCACAAATAATAAACGAACAAAATCATGTTTTATGTTCCTAAAGTTATTTTATGTACACCTCCCATTGCATCCTACAACTACCTGCCTACTTACAACTTAAATTACACATAATGCATTTTTTCATTTTATAAGAAAATTACCAAATTTTAAGTTACGGAAGCTTTTGATTTTGTTTTGAGAAAATAGCAATGTAAAGGTCCGTGATTTAAAAAGCCCATAAAAATGTTAAAATACTGCTACAGACCCGACCTTCACATTCCTCCCCAGTTCGTATACATTAAAAGCATGTCAAATCCCGTTCATGATATCCAAGACAAACATAAAACCCAAAAAAGGGTTGTTCTAATAAAACGAAGCATGTAACATGAAGAATGAAAGAACTAGAACAGTATAACAACAACAAAAAATCAAAAAGGCAATTTTATATTTCCCAACAGTCACAAGCCAAAGCACAGATCTGAAGGCGAAAAGAAAAAAATCAAAAGCTTTATTTTTTAAAATAGAAAGTATACCTCTCCAGTGTGACCGAAACAAGTGAAAAGATAGTTCTCCTCCATCCAATACTGCAAGTCACCGATCCAGAGCGTCCGAACCTCGTCGGCGCTCGTGGGCTGAACGGCCTGAGACTG
Source organism: Hippophae tibetana (assembly GCA_037013495.1). Lineage (NCBI taxonomy): Eukaryota > Viridiplantae > Streptophyta > Magnoliopsida > Rosales > Elaeagnaceae > Hippophae > Hippophae tibetana. Next base: position 1,386,384 of record CM072807.1, read on the forward strand.
AGGGATTTTCTGGGGAGCTTGAGGAGATGGTGGGCCGACCTGAGCCTGAGATGCCCACATCTGCGGTGCTTGGGCCGTCGGAGGTGGCGGCGGCATCATCATGTATTGCTGATGAGGTTGCTGTGGAGGATATTGATGGGCATGTTGGCCCATTGCTTGTGGAGCCACACCAGCACCATGTTGCATCATTTTGGGAATCTGAATTTAGAGATAGAGGAAGGGACTAATTAGGTGGAGAAGAGAGAGAAACCCTAAACCTAGCGGATAAGAAAGGTCCCGATAAAGAGAGTATAAGGAAGGGCGAGAGTGAGCCTCTTTGTACGCATGTGTATTATGTGTGGTTGAAAACGTAGAGGATTGGGAAGGAGTCAAATTTCACAAACCTGACACGTCATCTGCACGCGTGGCCTTTTACGGAGCAATGCTTCTGAGTTTCATGATTGAGGAATTATACATTAATATACGAATAGGTGATGTGATCATATTATTAAGCTGTAAAAATACTCAGTTATATAGATTTATTGTTAATGATTGAATTTTTTTTAATTTTAATAACCGTTAAGTTTATGATAAATGGTATTATGTAATATAATATTATTTGAAATATTTTTTTATTATAAATAATTTTATTTATTATTATTTTAAAATTATAAAAAATAATTTGTATTTTTTATAACATATTTTTTACATTTATATATTTATGTCATTACATGTCTAATTAAATGTACAATTTCCGTGATTGATTGCATCACAGCCGGTTGATTGGTTGACCAGTCACCAGTCACCATGATTACTCTTGAAATCTAGGGCTACCGAATCAATTCTTTTTAAAAAAATCACTTATAAATTCTATTAAGTTAACTTTATTTATTTTTGTTATTAAAAAAATTTAATATATTATTTTGCTTTAAATATTATTTAATTGATTTTTTTTAAATTTAATTATAATTATTTATATTGTTTAATGTTAAAATCATTTAATTGAAACTTTTCAATATTATTATAGTATTATTTTTATTAATATAAGTTTTATAATTGTTATTTTTTGTAATTTTATTTAATTATAATTTAATTAAATAAAAAAATTATAATTATTTTATATTATTGAAGGGATTTATAATATATTTTGTATATATTTCAATATTAGAGACAAAAATGAAGTATCTCTTTAAATATTAGTGACAAAATTAAAATATACGACATGTTTCTTAGATAATATTGATATCTTAGAATATTTTTTTATGTAATCTAGGAGATTAATAAAATGTTACTATCTTGAACCACTCTAGAAGGGGTGGTCTCTGAACTTCCAAATAATTGTGAGATTAAAAGCATATAAGATCTATAATCTCGGAATATGTGAATATATATAGAATAAAGAATTAAGTTGATAGCTATTTTTTATTAAAATATGATTGAATTGTTATAATTTTATAGATATTTATCTTTTGTAAAAATTTATCTTTAATTATCTTTTAAGATAATTAAATGATAATTTTTGAGTATTTATCTCTTTAAGATAACTAAAATATAATCATTAGATATTATCCATTTAAAATAATTATCTTATATTCACAATTATATGATAATTAGATATTTATTAAGCATGACTCATAAGATTCTTTATTGATTGTTACCAATCTTTGACTACCATATCGAATATATAAAATTACCCAACATTAACCTACAATTTTTTGCCCTCAGGCAAGAAGGTCTTATTGTATTTTCGATCAATACTTGTGTTCAACACATCTTCCAACTATATTGACAATAATAAGCTTACTCTTGCATGATTTTTACCTACATAAGCAAAAGACTTTACAACATGTTTGGCTATCCAAAACATGCATGACAACATCATATTGCCAATGATATCCTTGAATTTTCAATCGAACTTTCGGTTATAAAGTTAACTAAAGTCAATTTTTTATCAAAGAAGTCAAATCTCCTTTCATTTTTGTAGAAAGCTCAAAATTCAAATTCTAAACTTAATCCTTCTAGGATTAACTAAGCCATTTTGGCCATTGATTTTGATTTTAGACTAGTGGATGAAATTAACTCACCAACTTTATCAATACAAGCCCACACCCTTTAGATTTCATAACTCATAATACGTTCTTAAAGTTCACAATTTGAGAGAAAAAGAAAAGCAAAGGAAATCATCTCAAGGTAATTATTCTTCATTTATTTTACATGTAGCGTAGGACAATTATTTATGACCATCTAAACAATTTACGCCTCACAACGCCCACAAAACACTTTTTAAATAGAAAGTGATGGATACCAGATCCGAAGATATATAGGATCGAGTCTGTTTATCGTGCATGCATATCAAGGCACATAAGGATCGACGTGGACAACGCATGTCGGTGGACGACTAAAGGTCAAATAGAGGCATGGCCAATAAGGCCCCGACCGGTGGCACCATAGTTGGTGGTCCCCTAGTCGGCCCATCCTTGGCCAACAATTCCTTAGATGGTGCTACTCAGGCATGTGGCATCATGGTCGGCTTTTCTTAGTTAACAACTTCTTCGGTGGCTTATTAGTGTTCAAAAAACACTAAAATTACCATGATTTTATGCACATTAATTGATTAAAAATATATATATTTATATGATTTTATCATATATTTATATATATATATATATATTTGTCTTTTCGGAATCACATTTATTATTATTATTATTAAGGTATTTTCGCTTAAAAACATAACTTAAATACTCAAAAGGGAATATTGCAAGCAATACATCACAAATATATTCATAAACAAATGAAGAAAATTCAACAAATATGGAAATATTGGACAAAATTGGTCAAAGAGGAGGAAATCGCGCATGCAGCCGCCCAGCAACGCGCGCGCTTGCTCTCCATTCCATGTGCGTCGCGCATGTCCTTTCTCTATTCCGCGCGCACCTGCGCCCATCTGCGCGCGCTGCTGCCCCCACACCAGTATGACGTCATCATTCACTACTCTCTATTTTCTCTATTTTTAATCATTTTGTCACCAACTTTTTCTTCCCCTACTCATCTATAAATACCCTCGTTCTCTTCGTAACTAAACACACCTCAAAACACATCTTCTTATCTCTCTCTTTCTCTCATTTCTTAGTTTTTTTAGTTTTTCTAGTTTTTCTTAGTTTTAGAGTTATTCTCTTTTTGAGAAGAACTAATTATGTTTTTGTAATTTATTTGTTTTTTTATTCAATAAATGGGAGTGCAAATTTTATTTGGAGATTTTCCAACAATAGGAATAACATCAAAGTATTGTAAGGATTTTATTTTCCTTATAGTTATTTTTTATGCTTTATTCTTACATGTTATATTTAATTTGTCTGTGATTAAATTTAACTTTGTTAGCTATTTGTAAACATGATATAATAATAACGTTATTATGCTTGCAAAATATTAAATAGGTAAAAATCTCTAAAATGAATTGATTTTATTTTTATTCAAGATTTTATATTGAGAATGTTAGAGAGAAATATATTATTTTTCATTACAAACTTAAATTTGAAAATTAGATTTTAAGGTTTAGTTATCCGGTCTCATTTAGAGTAGTGTTCTTTTATTTGTTGGTACAATCGCCCGGTAGTTAGTGTGAAGCTCTATTTCAAAAGTTTTTATAAGAATTATTATCTGAAAATGTATTAACATCTTTTTAGTAGTGATTTTATAACTTGAAAGTTAGTACTCGGATAATTAAATTTTTAGGTTTAATTTAGACACCTTAAATAAAGTTTAAACTGTCTAACCGTACCAAAGGTGTCATTTAAATAGTTCATTTTCAATATCTTAAAAAAAATTAATTTAATTAACCAAATTAGTTATCAACCCCACCTATAGGTATTAATTGATTTGTTTAGTTAACAAAAAATATCTAACCCCACCAAAGATGTTATTCATATAAAAAAGAGAGAATCAATAAAAATCAATTTATATCTTTAATAACCTAAATAATATTAATAAACATAATTAACTTAGTTATTATATCCATAAATATTTCACTATTATAAATGATAAAATTTGCATCAATATTTATTGAATCTCTATATATGTTTTTTTTAATGCAAAATTTATCATTTATAATAGTGGAGTATTTATGTACATAATAACTAAGTTAATTATGTTTGCTCATATTATTTAGGTTATTAAAGATATAAATTGATATTTATTAATTCTCTTTTTTATATATGAATAGCACTTTTGGTGAGGTTAGATATTTTTTTGTTAACTAAACAAATCAATTAACACCTATGTGTAGGGTTGATAACTAATTTGGTTAATTAAATTAATTCTTTTTTTAAGAGATTGAAAATGAACAATTTAAATGCCATATTTGGTGGGGTTAGACAGTTTAAACTTTATTCAAGATGTTCAAATTAAACCTAAGAATTTAATTATCCGAGTACTAACTTTCAAGTTTTAAAACCACTACTCAAAACATGTTGTCAATACATTTTCAGATAATAATTCTTATAAAAACTTTTGAAATAGAGCTTCACTCTAACTACCGCGCGATTGTACCAAAAAATAAAAGAACACTACTCTAAATCAGACCGGAAAACTAAACTTTAAAATCTAATTTTCAGATTTAAGTTTGTAATGAAAAATAATATATTTATCTCTAACATTCTTAATATAAAATCTTGAATAAAAATAAAATCAATTCATTTTATAGATTTTTACCAATTTAATATTTCGCAAGCATAACAACATTATTATTATATCATGTTTAAAAACAGCTAGCAAAGTTAAATTTAATCACAAACAAATTAAATATAACATGTAAGAATAAAACATAAAAAATAAAAATAAAGAAAATAAAATCCTTATAGTACTTTGATGTTATTCCTGTTGCCGGAAAACCTCCAAACGGAATTTGAACTCTCATTTATTGAATCAAAAAACAAATAAATTACAAAAACATAATTAGTTTTTCTCAAAAAGAGAAGAACTTTAAAACTAGAAAAACTAAAAAAACTAAGAAATGAGAGAAGAAGATGTGTTTTGAGGTGTGTTTAGTTATGAAGAGAATAAGGGTATTTATAGGTGAGGATGGGAAGAAAAAATGGGTGAACAAATGATTAAAAATGTAGAAAACGTGGAGTTGTGAATGATGACGTCATGCTGGTATGGGCACGGCAACGCGCGTAGATGGGCGCAGAGGCGCGCATAGATAGGCGCCGACTGGGCGCAAGCGCGCGCGAAATAGAAAAGGGACGTGCGCGGCGCGTGCGGAATGGAGAGTAGGCACGCACGTTATTGGGTGCGTTAGCCGGAGCGACTGCGTGCGTGATTTGCTCTTTTTTGACCAATTTTGTCCATTTTTTTCATATTTGTTGACTTTTCCTCATTTATTTTATGGATATATTTGTGATGTATTACCTCCAGTATTTATCTTTGAGTCTTTAAGTTACGTTTTTAAGCGAAAATACCTGAAAAACAATAAAAATATATGTGATTCTAAAAAGACAAATATATATAAATATATGATAAAATCATATATATTTAATTAATTAATTTGCATAAAATCATGGTAATTTTAGTGCTTTTTGAGCACTTATCAGTGGCAATCCCTTAATTAAAAACCCTCTGGTCAATGCTTCCTTAATGGTTTGGTCTATAGTAATATGACCAGTCGTGGTTGAAAGTAGGTCTTACTGGATGATGCCTCTAGACCATCTCGAAGTCGTAATCTTCTATTCACGAGGATCATTCATGCATTCATTTTGCACAGATCAAGTCTTCAGACAATGAAAACTTAACTTCTAGTTAGACAGTTATTCCTATATACTAGTTAGACATTGATTGGAGAAATCTTGAGTACTTTTTCATGAACCTACTAGGTTCCTAGATAATCGATCACTTTTTGGCATGATTAGAACCATGTTCCAGATTCCTGAGTCTATCATCTTAATGCCTTGGGTGCTAAGAACCATCTCCTTGGTAGAGCTAATTTGTCCACTCACCACTTCTTTATGTGGTTACGACTCCCATTATAGCTTTTAATGTGGAATTTCTTCATTGTCATCTTGATGCTCTAGGAACTATATCTCTAGCAGAGTTACTTTGTTTGTTGATCACTTCTTTGCGTGGTTACGACTCCCATTTTTGTCTATTATGTAGAAGTTCTTAATTAACATTAGCACAACTTTGGGACAATTTTCACAAAATTATTACAAGATACTACTCATTTGGTACGTTCTTTGGAAGGAATAGAGTATAGAAATTATAATTCAAATATTATTAATATTCATGTCCACCAGGAGGTAACAGGGATTGTTATCACTTCAAGCCATTTACTAATATATATTCGAATGATACTAAGGTAATGAATTCTTAAAATGCTACAAGTTATCTTTTAAGTATGAAAATACGAGAATTATATATTTTTAAGTAATTTCATTATTAATAAAATAAAAATATATAAAATTTATTTTAATTTTATTATTATTATTAGATAAAGTTGTATACATTATTAATAATTTAAATATATAAAGTAAATATTATATATATATATATATATATTATAATTTATAAAAATATGTTTTTACTTATATATAACTTAAAACTTTATTCAATCAAATATTACTTCTTTTTTAAAATAAAAAAAAATAAAAAAATCGTCTGAATTTGTGACTTTTGAAAGGATGAGTCGAGTCGAAGGAAATGTGGTGAATCCACGTGCACAACTTGTACGAGGTAAGCAGAGAGCTACTAAATATTTTATAGGAAAGAATGTACGCGTCATCACGTAGTATTTTTCTTTTATTTTTATATGTTAAATATATTAATTATATTATTTTAAATTAATATATTTATAAGTTTTTAATTTTTAAATTATTGTTTTCTTCAAACATCTTACTAATAAAATTTAATTCGATTTAACTTAATTTTTTTTAACTAAAATTAACAAAAGAAAAAATAACTAAATTGCCTAATTTAAAAATGTTGGTTAATTTATCTAATTTATAAAAATAAAATTATCAAAATAGCATAAAAATGTGATAATATACGATTTAACTGACTAGTATATCCCAACTAAAGCAAATCCTAGCAGATGTGATATCCGGTAGTTTTCTACAGGTAAGCACTGCATAACTGTAGGTTGTTTTTATTATGAACATGCCGCGCTGAAAACTATACAATTGTTCTAAGCCTGAATATGGTAAGAATAGAGAGTTCCATATAATAATATTAAAAAATTTGATAGAATAGAAAGAATTATTTATTGTTCATAAAATACATGATAATGTAGTATTTAAAATAAATAAAATTCAAGATTAATGTAACTTTTTATTAAAAAAAATATTAAATAGGAGAGAAATCAAACATATCTATAAAAAATATAATCTAAAAATAATAAATAATAATTCATAAAATAGATTCTGCAAAACAATTTAAGGAACATGTTCGTAATGAACGTAAAACAAGCTTCATTTGCCCAAAAATTTTGGGTAAGACGATGATGACAAAAAGACTGTTACAAAGAAAAAATAAAGATATAAAGTACAAAACTCTTCCAACAGGGCGCATCAACTCTTCATGTCAAATAATTAAATAATTAGTCCAGAATTAATGCTTAGAATAAAGCGTGCAGAACAATTTAAGGAACATTTTCGTACTGAACATAATAAAACAAGCTTCACTGCCCAAAATTTTTGGGTATGATGAGGACGACACGACAACATACAAATAAAGAAAAGATATAAAGTACAGAACTCAATCCAACAGAGAGCTTCAACTCTGCATGTCAAATAGTCAATCCTTCCCATTGAACGTGTAAATTCAATGGCAAAAAAATTACAAGAACAATAATCGAAATGCCAGACTTATCCTTCCATTACCATTTTTAAAAGCTCAGAAGCCTTTTTCAATCTTCTCTCGTAGTTTTCTTTGGCACATAGAGCACGGGCATTCCTGAAAAGTTTTACAAGGATTTAAAACTGTTATATATTCATACATAGTGAACTATTTTTCTTAAGGTAATTTTTTTTGTTTTTTTTTTCCTGAGGAGATCTGACCTTTTCTCATTGTACACCCTCCTGTGTAGTTCCTCAACAAGACCATGTAGCCTTTTTAAAAGGGCAGCTGACCTACGTACAGATTCAATGCCTTTACAACATGAAAGTATCTTCTTCAAAAGTTCAGAAGCAATGAAATACCCTTCCTCTTTGTTCCTGGAAATGTTATAAGAGGTTACAAATTCATACAGGTAGTAAAAGCTCCAATCCTCCAAAACCAAGCAAAATAACTACCTTAGAAACTCCAAAAATATGATCTCTATAGATTTAGGACTATCAATTAGTGCTTCAACCAGATGTGGATATCGGGCGAGGTTTCTCAAAGTTGAGAGAGCATGCTTTAGGACTTGCTTGTCAGGTATGCTTCGACTGATGGAGCATATAAGCTTCAGTAACGTGTTAATTGCTCCCACATCTACCAGTGTTTCACAGCATTTCTGAGAATGCTCTGTAGCCATATCTGTAAAATTCATGACTTAAGTATGTGGCATCTAACATTTGGTTTTGGGGGAGGAAGACAAGATATAAGAAGAATGCAACACCATAGGAATATGTTTTTTGTATAAACGACGAAAGAATACAAAAATTCGTTAACTGAATGAAGACTAGTAGGAAACTGCAATATTGTCTTCCACCCATTTACAAGAGCATCAGCACCAAATGATACAATTAAGCAATACATCTGGGATTAATAAATGGCCAAAAAATAGAAGTGACTGATGTGTGTTATTTTCCAGAGTTTAAAGACCATCATTAGCAAAAGAAAGCAATCAACTAAAAAGTAATGATAGAAAAATAAAGGTGACTTAGAAATCTTAAAGATTAAATATCGTTGAATTTGAAATCAAATATGAATCAAAGACTAGTAAGTAACAGAAAGTAACATATTTCAAAACTAAAAGTCAGAAAGGATGAACTTTACAATTTATGCTGTTTAGGTTTCTATGTCCCAAACTTGCATCTGAAAGACATAATCATCCTTTTCAAAGATAGTTTTAAGTTATGACGCCATCAAGGAATATATACTTATGACCATAAACATGTGTTATGTAAGTGGAAAAAACAATAGAATGAATGTTGTTGTATCACGTTCCATGCGATCTATACCTAGCAGTGCAACAGTGCTTTTAATTCTCCCCCCAAAAAAAAGTGCTTTTAATATTTCTCACCCAGAGTAGCACAAGTGTGAAGTATGCCACTGACACTTTTCATGTTCAGTAATTCTGATAGAGCTGCTACAAGTCTATTTATAATACGCATGCCATCGTCCACATTTTTTGCAGACTTTTGCATTCTCATGCGCAAATCCTGTAGCTGTCTAGATTCCTTCCGTGCAAGATAACCCTTCCAAAACGACTGTCATCCAAAACAATTAAAAAAGAGGGAAAAAACAGAGAAAAGAATAAGAGAGCTACCAAGGGATTAAATATAGTAAACCTCAGAAACCATACTTCAAAGATTAAAAGGAAGTAAGCAGTACTAGTGTTATCCACAGTGCCTTACTTGTACTACAATGATACGGTGCTTCTCTCTAGCAGCTCTTCTCCTAGCTATCCAACCCCGAATATGAGACTGAATAATCATAGCAGACTTTGTTCTTACTTGTACTACAACGATGCCGTGCCTCTCTCTAGCAACTCTTCTCCTAACAATCCAGCCCCGAATATGAGACTGAATAATCACAGCATACTTTGTTCTTACTTGTACTGCAACGCTACCTTGTGTATCTCTTGCAGCTCTTCTCCTAGCTTTCCAACCCCGTATATGAGACTGAATAATCACAGCAGACTTTGTTCTTACTTTGAGGAATAAAATGCCCCTCCACCATCTTTGCAGTTTTAAAACTGAACCGACAACGACATTTAGTTCAGAACAGTTAAAGCAACCGATCTTGAAAACACAGCTATTTGTTGTGATTCCATATTGGGACCATGAAGAAGCCCCTGAAATAAATCAAAACCAAAACAATTAATAAATGAGAGAAAGTAACCACTTCCAGTACAAACATGTCGTTATTCAGTAAATAATAAGAGAGATATTGCACAGACCTAAGAGTTTGTTTCTAGTGATTCGCCCCCTAACAAACCGTTGGATATCCAGTGCAAAATGTTTCTGGTGATAAAATTCCATCCTGTATCTCAAGCCTCGAAAAACACTTTGTATCTTTATTGCAGCCACTCTTTGGGACAAGAACTCTCTTCTTATGAGCCAACTACGCCAATGTCTCTGAATTGTTAAATGCAAATTTACTGAGACATAAATTGCCACAAAGGAAACATTTTATAGGAACTCGTCTACAGAACATAATTATTAAAAAATCTTTGTTGCAGCCATTCTTTTGGACAAGAACTCCTTTCGTATGAGCTAACTACACCAATGTCTCTGAATTGTTAAATGCAAATTATTGACATAAATTGCCACAAAGGAAACATTTTATAGGAACTCACCTACATAACATAAATATCAAAACAAAAGTACCCGTCTGTGTAAATTCAGTTGCACAAATTAAAAGATGCTTGCAGATATTTCAGATAGAATGTATGAAAGATGAACTCTCTACTCATAAAAAATAAAAAAAATATAGCTCAGCAAAAAAAGAGGGAATAACATACTTGAATTGTGATAATAAGATGCCTATGTCTACAAGCTTCTCTCTGAGCAAGCCATCTTCTTACAAATGATTGAATGGTAGTTGCTGACATAGCTGCAGCTTTGTATTGTCGATAAGCCTGCCAACATTTTGACATGCGAAAATAACATTGGAACTTTATTACTGCTTGCCTTTGATTTTGAAACCTTTTCCTTAATAGCCAACAACGAAAACAAGTTTGAATTGCAGTTGCGGCTAAGTTTTGATCGTGGAGAGAGTTACAAATTACTGAACTCTTCTGAGAAAGCTGAACTTCAACTTCTGAATTTATTTGACAATCATTTGCACCTACTTCCGTAGTGTTTGCTACCTGTGAAACCCCATTACCGTACTTCATTCTTGCTAAGCAGCCTCGAATATATTTTTGAACAACAGTAGCAGCATCTACTACAACGATTGCAGACACATTAGAAGTTTCTCGACGTTTTCTCTGATGTCTTTTAGTGATCCAAGTTCTTGCTGCTCGCTGGATGATCAGTATTGATCTTTTTAGCTTAATAAAATTATGTCTTTCATTAATGAAAATGACATATCTCCTCCATGTTTCCGACACTTCTCTTTCTTTATCGACAAACATATGGACCAGGCCATCATCAGTAAGACATTTTATAAAATAGCATATAAATAAGACAAAAAAATTAGAAGGTGAAATACCATAAGGACGTGCTTGAACTGGGGGAAAATATATGCAGCCTGACCTTCTGCTCAAGGCTAACCATGCACGGATGACAATTTGCAAAAAACAAGTAGCCTTTAACATCTTCAGAAAATGGCGGCGTTGAATCACTCGTCTGAAATGAGACTGTATAACTTTAGCAGCATTTTCTATGTGCATAAGACATGGATTGACACGGTCAGATAGAACCCTTTAAAATATAGTAACTGTAGAAATGGAGTGACGACGCAAAAAAGATAAAATAACTAAATAAATAAAGATTGCATATAAGACACAGTGTCAAGCAATAAAAATGAATACAACAAAGTATGGAAACTTAAGTAGACAAGTGAAGAAGAAAAGATCTAGTGATGCAAAGTAATGCTCAATATAATACAGTGAAAGGCCAACACTGAATATAATTAAGTCCAATAAGATTAAAAAATTTAAATATATTTATAGTTGGACCAGTGAATATGATTCAAAATTGATAAATCAAAGCCCATATGGCATATATCTTACCAAAATAGACAAAAAGGTTTTACATTCATTCCATCAAAACCAGTAAGTTAATGTACAACCATAAAAGTAATATTGGAACAAACCAGACTTGGTCAGCTAATTACCTTGCTGAATATCTATTCCTTTGGCTGTCGAAAAATATTCCATAGTAGGAATAGCTTTGTAGTTCTTCTCAGCCATATCTTGCCACCAAGCCTTGATGGCCTTAAACCTTTCTGCAGCATCTGTTTACGTAGAGAGATTTTAGACTGGCAAACATAAATACAACTTTTAAATGATTGTTAAAAAAATCTCAGCGAACTAGATGACTGTGAAGTGGGCATAGACCTCAATACAAAAACGATACAAATACTTAAAGTAAAGAAATAAAAAATAAAAAAAAGATGATCGGAAAGAAAAAAGTACATAATTTATTATCTATTATAAGATAGAGACAAATGCTCCATATCTTGCCACCAAGCCTTGATGGCCTTAAACCTTTCTGCAGCATCTGTCTACGTAGAGAAATTTTAGACTGGCAAACATAAATACAACTTTTAAACGATTGTTAAAAAAATCTCAGCGAACTAGATGACTGTGAAGTGGGCAGACCTCAATACAAAAATGATACAAATACTTAAAAGTAAAGAAATAAAAAATAAAAAAAGATGGTTGGAAAGAAAAAAGTACATAATTTATTATCTATTATAAGATAGAGACAAATGCACCTAGGATTTCTTAGTTATGATAGTTAGAGCAGTTTAATCCGTTTCTTATAAAAAGTGTAAGGACAAATGATCAAATTTTAAATTATTTTATTTTATTTTTTTATCAATTTTATAGTCATAGTTGTGTATTGCTTAAGATAATTATCCCAATAACAATTAAAATATGAGGAAAAAATAAAATAAAATGAAAAAATTGGATATTTTTCCTTTCACCTTTTCTCTTTTCTAAACTAATAGACTAAATTGTTTTTCTTGACAGAATTTATTATCCATTATAAGATAGAGACAGTAGAAAGACAATTAGTTTAAATTAACAAAATCTAGATGAACAATTAGTTTAAATGTCTAACATGCTTCCTCATCGTAAATAGGAAGACATGTCTTTCTGGCAACAAATTTATTATAGAGTTCACTCACTTTTGATCTTATACTCTTTAACAAGGAGACCACAAAAAAGGTTATTTAAGTAATTGAATTAACAAGTATTCATTAACCACAAGGGGAACCGAGAAAGACAAAAAAAAAACTTGTGAAGAAGAGGGGTCCAATAATCATAACATAAGGATTTTCAAGTTTTAAAGTTACATTAAGTACGCCAGTTAACAGAACTAGCAATAAGAAAAAGTAAGCTTATTTAAGAAATTAACACAAACAAATTCAAATATTTTACATTTTAATGAACTCTTTAACTGGATTAACTATTCCTTTGTCCAGTTGCTCCATTTCAAGGTCTTACTTTCTCTAATCCTTCTATATTTCCTTTGCAGTTTAGTGACATGTTATCATTCAATTTTTATACTTATGTTAGCTTTCCCATGTATTAATGGCTCCAAATTCAGCTGAAAATTTCCAAGTACAACATGTTTCGGACTGAAATCAAGAAAAAATGCAGCCAAGAGAGACAGTAAGCACTAAACCACAATACAACTAAAAAATGGAAGCATGAGGCACCCAAACCCCAGCATAGTCATATATATGGAAGACAATTGAAGAAACTCTCTTTCCTAGGAAGATTTACGGCACATATTAATAGGAAAACAAAAAAAACCAGCATAAAGGGAGATAGACCTTCAGTACTGTTACAGTTTGCCACTTCTTTCATCTGATCTGCTTCACTACTTACAACAGATCTTCCAGCACAATAATATTTTCTCTGGGGACTTTGACAATCACAACCAAGGAGTTTATGGAAATTCAACTGATCCTGGCAGGCAAACAGCATTTAAGCTACGTTTTATATTCTAAAATAATGGAATCTAATTGCCCCCAAAAATATCTTGTATTACCATGTTCTTTTTTTCAATCAGTTGTGATGCAAGGAACACCAACAGGATTATCACACTACGATCATTGCATGCACCCTTGTGTTTAAGTATGTCACTGATCTGCAAGACCTGTAGATAACAACACAAATAAAATATCTCACATACATTATCAATAATCATAAAGATCCATATAATCAACAATTCATTCAAGATTGATTTGTGTCTCTGCTTATCAACATCCCAGTTAAAATTAGAGGTTTGATGTCTAATAATCCTTTTGAATAACCCATTAATTTTGGGAACACATCATATCTTATTCCACTTATTTTTTCATAGATTGAGATGACAATAGAATGTTACTTGATGAGATATTCTAGTTATCAAATGGGTCTAAATGGGACAAATAAAAATACAAAAATATTAGAAAAATAAAATATTACTATATATAATAATCACGAATTCATTAGAGAGAACTTTAAATAAGATGGAATGAGATAAAATTTAAATAAGAAACTTTAAACCATGAACCCATAAGATACTTAAAGCCCCGACATAAGATGATGGGATGGAACAACTAGAGATGGCAACGGATCCAATCCGATCCGTTCTGATGTTCAAAAGATCCAATTTGATTTGATTTGTTTTGATTCGTGGATTAAATGGATCGAACCAGGCATTGATCCGTTGATCAATGGATATCCATAACCCGATCCGAATTGTTACAATTTTATTTTTTTCATTTTTTTAAAAATAAAATCTTATTTGATGTGATACATTATATATTTTAGATTGATAAATTAAAGAATAAAAAATAAGAGAATAATTCACTTACTTTTTCTAAAACAAATTATGATAAATTAAAAAATATATCATTTATAATAAATAGTTATGAATATGATAAAATTTAAATTTTGATTTAATAATTTAAACAATAATAAATAGATTTATGAAAATTTTAAAAGAGAGATAAATTTTAAAAATTATTATTTATAATGTAAATTTTTTAAATAAATAATTATAAAAATTAGGAAAGTATGTTGGAAATGTGTGATTCTAGTTCTAAAATTATAATTTAAAAAAAAATTAAATTTGGATCGATTTGATCTGATTGGATCCATGGATTGTTCTATCCTGACCAGTCATGATCCGTTTCATTTTCGATCCGATCAAAAGTGGATCATATTAATCAAATATCTGTGGAGCTCCAATCCAATGGATCTTTTTGACATCCCTAGGAACAACCCACTTTACATCTCTAATTAAATTGCATGTAATAAATAGATTTATGAAAATTTTAAAAGAGAAATAATTATAAATACATAAGAGAGATAAATTTTAAAAATTATTATTCATAATGTAAATTTTTTAAATAAATAATTATAAAAATTAGGAAAGTATGTTGGAAATGTGTGATTCTAGTTCTAAAATTATAATTTTAAAAAGATTTAAATTTGGATTGATCCATAAATCTGACCGGATCCATGGATTGATCTGTCCTGACCAGTCATGATCCATTTCATTTTCGATCTGATCCAAAGTGGATCATATTAATCAAATATCCATGAAGCTCCAATCCAATGGATCTTTTTGACATCCCTAGGGACAACCCACCTTACATCTCTAATTAAATTTCATGCATGTTGCTACAAAATATGTTGTTTTAACAAATTTACAACCCACTTTACATCTCTAGTAGATGTGTCATCAAATTCTAACTGCTTTTTAACAGTTAAAACGACAATATGCTGTTTTCCGGGAATCCTAGCTACTTGCTTCTTCCATCTCCCACACATGGTCTAGACAGGATCAGTTGACATCCACCAAACCTTTACCTCTGGAAAGTTTCCCAACAATGTTGCCAGTTTCTGTGACAACAAAAAATTGTGAACAGCATCTGAATAATCAGTGGGTAATACAATTGATTCCTCGCCATTTAACCTACAAACATTCTGCAAACATGTGATACGAATGAAAATCAAGCAAACAGAGCTGAGTCTAAAAAAAAGGAAAATAACAAATCTAACACCTTGGAAGAATAAGAACAATACAGTTCCTTGCGAAAATAGTAATCAAGCAGGCACCAAACAGCTTTTCCATCGACTAATGAAGAAAAGCTGTCAACCTTGCAATCATAATTTCGACAGATTGCCTGAAAACAAAAAAAATAATAGTTATCCTCTAGTATTTAAAAGAAAGGATGTTAAATGTAAAATCTACTTCAATGACAATCCAAATAAGGATTAACAAGTCCAAGAGATAACAAAATTTAGTACATAATCCTCGTTAAGGAACAGCCAAAGAGAAGGCACAACATAATTGCAAAATCCACTCAAAACTAACACCATAAATTGGAAAGACAACGTGTAAGGTTAAACGCTGATCATACTTAAAAAAGTACTAATATTAACTATTTAGCATTCACAATTTTTTTTAAAAAATGCATGTTATACATAACTCAAAGCAAGCTTTAAAATATAGATAAAAAAATAAGAACAATAATCCACTTTGAACTAATGTGTGAAACAATCTGCAATAAAATTTAGGATATAAAAGGACTTATGCTCAAGAATTAACTTGATATATCCCCGACAATATGAATAAGAAATAATGCTTCATCAGCACAATGATATACTAATCAGAACTTTGCTCAAGTAAAAAAAAATTAATAAAAAAAGAGTGCTAGGAAATTTTATCATTACATTTTTTAGGGTTAGGCATGCCTGACACATGCAAATTTGATGTTTGTGAGATTAGAGAATGATTTTTTTTTCTTTCCCTTTTTTGCTAATTAGAGAATGAATGCTGAATTTCAAAATGCGATGCAGAATGCCAATGACTCTTGTTTGTTGTATTTGCAAATTAATTCCAACACATACGATAATGGCCCGTAACAATCTCCAAGGTAGCTACAGTACCTGGATCCAACTCAAAAGCATTTCCAAAGAAGTCAAACTGGAATTCTTCTGAAGATCCTGGGCAGTAGAGTAAAGTGAATATGGTTCAAAAGCGCAGTCTTAAAATAATGCCAAGGAGAGTAGGAAAAAAAACAAAGTAAAAAAAGAAGCAAAGTGAAAGAACAGACATTAGGAGCTATTTCCAATAAACTAAGACTGAGTTGACCCATGGAAATATCAAGATAGTGGATAATAGAGGAGGGAGTAGCAGAGAACAATTTTAAATATCATTAATGCCACTGCAGATAAACAAAACAAAGAAACTAATCCACATGGGTACATACCATGTTAACTCCACGGATTTTACAAATTTCCTCAATTAACATTGTTTTCTTGATAAAAAGAGGTAACTGCTAGATTAAAAAACAAAGATATATAAGTATTAGGAGCAACAGATAAAAGACTCCCAAATTCTTTAATGCAATAGTCAAAATCAAAATAGTTTTTTTTTAAAAAGGACATACATACCTGCAAATGAACAAACATATTCCAGAGCAAGGAAATAGTGAGTTCCTTGTCCCCATCAGCAACATCCTCACCCATAATAGTCGCTCCATCTTCATCCGTTAATGATGCACCAGCCTGCCTAAGATACTGGAAGGCAACATCACAATTTGCCAAGTTCTTCTTACGGGTATCTGATGGTACAACCATTTTCTGCCCGCACAATTAAGACTTGAAATCAAAAATAATAACAATACATACAGTTAAAAAAATATTAAACTCTTTATTCACTTCAAGAAAAAAAAATAAGAAAAAAAGAAACAGAAAAGAGAAAGAAGAACAACCATGAGGATAGAGGAATCATTAAGCAAAAGCTGAACAGCTCGGCAGAGCCGCACCCCATCTTGGAGATCCGCAAATAAATATGTAACTTTGAAGTCATATTCGACGAGTGCACTCTGTACAATGTTGAAGATTCTATCAACAAATCATCTCATTGATAAGAATGTTCAGTTTTACTATATCTTGAGCATACATGAGGTCCTCGTCATCAATTGACACCGACCCAATAACTCACAAATAGAATCTAATTCAAATCTTTGAATATGTAGGCCCAGTTATTCAAAAATCAAATTGTGGTTTCCACACGTAGCAATGTTATGGTCCTTATGGAGTATACCACATACCTGCTGATAAGAGACTTTGTACCCTACTATCGCCAAATGTGCAATAACATTACCTTCTCCAAGCATAATATCCGAAGATAAAATATCTAATTTAGAACCAAAAAGAAAGACAGATTAGCTTTGTTGGATTTAATGCAGTTACAATAAACTTAGGAAAGCTTGAGAAAAGGAATGATTGATAATTACCATGAATCACCTGTTGACTTGATTTAATACAAGATTGTGCTGAAAATAATAAAGGGGATCCTCCATCAACTCCATCAATGCCATATTTAAGAGAAAGCTTGCTCTGACACTTAGCTCTATCAAGAATGAGGATGAGTAACAAAAGTCTCTTCAATATAATATTCCCCAAAGCTTCATAGTAACCTGGTCTATAAAGGCCTTCGACCTTTTTGTTATAAGCATAAGCTTTTGCCATACCAGAATGTGAAAAAAATAGCTTCTCAACAATCATTCTTAGGAAAGTAGTTTCCTGATCAGAACCAACATCTCCATCAGATAGCAAAGAATTGCCTCCAAATATGATGTACATTCCAATTCGAAGCCAAACTGGATTGTAACCCATAAGAACTTTGGTGGCTTTCTCCCTCAACCCAACATCAGTCACTAAGGGGCAATGTGTCTTCATTTTTAGCCTCCCTTCATCAATATTCTGTAGCAACATAAAAATAACACACCTCATGGATCAAAAATTCCAGGCCCAGAACTTACATTTTTACATAACATGGAACCTCAAACCTCGATCATGTGGATAATAAAATTTCCAACCAAACAATTAGAAGACTGTCAAATATATTGAATCATTCGTGCAAGTTTTCAACTGCAGAGCATCAAATACTTGAAGAAATTCATAATCCTGATTAAAGTTCCTAAAAAGGTACTAAATCTCCTGTTAATATCCTACAAAGGGAACAGAGAAAAAAAAATGTACAGAGCAAGAGAAATTCATTCATTGACCCCAAAAATTTCATGAACTACAGATCCACTCTAAAAAAGCAGACTAGAAAATATGTTCCACCATTCCTTGAACTACACATGTTTATCTTTTTTATGCATGCAAGGGGAACCAAAATCACGTAAAAATAGATAATTAAGATGTAACAAATGGAAGGCAAACCTTAGCCACTTGAGTCATAATATCAAAAATCTTCTTGCAATTACTCAAACTCAAATAGAGCTCTAATCGCTGCTTCAAATCATCGAAACTACAAACGTCCTTCAACGAAGACTGCAAACCTGAATACATGGAATTCGTAAACTTCGCCGTATTTTCTTCATCTCCCGCCTCCACAGCTTTCCATGACAAGTCTCTCTGCCGTTTCGGGCTCCGCCAAGCCGTATCAACCCGAACACCAATTGCAGGTCCACTATCTCTCTTCCCCTTTGCACACACCTCGACTCCCATCTCATTGTCATTTTCGATCGATAAAGTACAGCCACACGATCCAGGTCTTTCCAACAAGAAGTTGAGCCAAACAGTAAGAGACTTCGCTAGCGACCTGAGAGATTGCTCTTTCTTGATCTGAACTTGATGAGCCAACCGGGATTGCTCTAGCTCAAAAGCCTTGAGCCTTTGAGACGCCTTGGAGCGGTAAGATGACGGAGCCAGAGATGGTCGGCGGCGAAAAGAAGACGAATTTCGAGGGGTTTCTTTTGATGCTGTGAAGAATTTGGGGCAAGGGGAGTGGAAATTAGGGTTTATGGAGGGACGCTTTGGGGTTTTGAAATTTGAGATGTCTCTGAAAATAGAAGAAGACATTTTGCACGGTGACGGTGACGGGCATGGCGGCTGTTCTCCGGCTTCCATTAATTTCTGATTTCAGAGTTCTTGCAGATAATTCGTTTTTTGGGTTGGTTGTCTAGAGAACTTGTTTTTTTTTTTCTTTTTCAATATATCGTTGTCTAGAGAAGTTAGGAAAAAAGGGTTTTTTGGTCAAACACAAGTGTTCAAATTTGAATGATAGAAAAAAAGGCGGTCAAAGAGGATCAAAGGCTATGATTAATTAAGAGGGATGGTGTGGAGCATTAGGAGCCATTTTAACGTCTCTCATTAGCGCGGTCTTTCTTGTACAACTTGTACTCTTCGTTTTGAATTTGATTTTCATATAACGGCTAGTGTTGAACGACGTGGAGGATGGAATGAAAAAGGATTTTATTAATTGTTATAAGTATGATTCTTTTTTAAATTAATAATAAATAAAATATTTAATTTATTTTTTTATTAGGATACATTGAGAATGTTTAGAGTATTTTTTTAAATAATAATTGATTAACATGAATGATAATTGAAAATAAATTATATATTTTTTGTATTTAATTTAACTATTTATACAAAATGGAATGAAAAATATTTCACCATTAGTAATATATTTTAACATTTCTTAAAAATATGTTTAAACTATATATTATCTTCATATATTTGTATTATCTTAAATTATTTTTTCTCATTTAAAAATTAAAAATATTTATTTACTTATTTTATTTATAATTTTATAATTTTTATTGCAATTTTTATTCTTATTTAATTAAGTCGTTTGAACAAACATAAATAGTAATTATATTTTCATTAATTTTTATTCTCATTTTCATTTAAGTTAAGTTTTCATTTTGTAAACAAGGTATAACTTATTCTTTTTCAAAAGAGACCAAGTTACATATAATATATTTACTAAGAAGGAAAGATAATGTGTGAAAATAGAGTACTTCTCATTCCTCTATTTACTTTTTATAAGTATGGTAGAAATTAAATAAAAATTCATCGTAAGTCATGTCATGTTGGTGTTGGCAGTTACTAACGTAAAACACATTGCTTATATACTATTTAATGTTTTTATCTATCTTTTATAGGATTGGTTATTAATGGTTTAGTATCACTTGGGATATAATTTTGTATTTGCTTACTATAGAGACTATTTCTCTTGTATTATAATATACATTATTGGATGTTTGTTTATTGTTGTGTTATACCATTATAGACTTTATATGTTGTTGTGTTATCCCATTATAGACTTTGTATGTTGTTATGTTATCCCGTTAGGGATTTGGTATTTCTCGATATCTAAAACACTTTTCTATATGAGATTTGACAAGCTTGTCAACATTTTTGCCAAGGTACTCGCTAACGTGGTTGGCGAGATGGCTAGAAAAATGGTTGGCGCATTGTAATAGCTATTACCCTTGTTATGGTGGTTATTATCTCATTACCATAGTCAACAAGGGATCATAGATATGGTTAGTGAGGATCTGAAAGGTTGAATTTTTTTTATAAATCCCCTTTCCTATTCTCTTGTTTCTTTGACCAGAATCGGAGTAAGCTTTATTCATTTGACATTAGAGTTCCCCAATCCTTTCTTAATTTATTTTTCTTTTGAATGTTAGATCCAATAAATAGTCTGTACATTTGTAAGACATAGGACATCATAGGGGAATCTCTTTCATATTTCTCAAACATCGAGTTGAGTATAAAAAATGTGAGACTGTGTGAAGTACTTCATTTCAAGAAGTATCTCTTAATATTGAGTTGCAATGTGTCGGTTTCGATTAATTGTTGCAAGAGTGCAACAAGTCTATAAGTGAGGAGCATATGCGGTGGTGTGTTGTGTGTCGACTAGATATTGCGAGATCTCAATGTTATGCATAGGTGAGTAGCCTAAGTATCGATATGTCATGTGTTGATTGGGTGTTGCGAGGTCACAATATATATGGATGGTAAGAGATTGATCCATCAGTAGTCGATCATATCAAGTGGTGATAAAGCTTTGGGAACAAACTCGAATCTACTTGGATTAGGTGCTATGGAGACAACAGACGATGGCATCTTAAGCATAGTGAGGATAATATCTCGAATGGTAGATGTATTTATATTTATACTTTTATCAAGTTGTATATTATTGATTTACTTTTTAGTAAATTATTTCATACATAGTGGTTGCTTAAGTACGATACCACATAAGACTTCGATCCTATATGGGGTTGTCTTATTAAATGCTATGTTACATATGATCGTATGTTGTGAAATTAAAATCATCATTTATCGAATTCGTTCACACGTATAAAGCCTTGAAGTGATTGGCAAATCTTTATAGTTTTTTTAGTATGTTTGAATGATTCATAATGTATGTGTTGTTTTCTATATTAATGTATGTTGCTAGCCTGAACATGAGCTTGTTAGGCACATCATTACTAATGTGTTATTGCATATTATTCTTTCTTACATTCTAGTTTTCGTGATGTATTGGTTTAAGCATGTTGTTTTATTAAATTTATATTATGCTATCTATTTAATTCACACTGTGAAATCTACTTAACTGAATTAAAATAGAGCTCACAAAAATATTTTATAGATTGACGTATCCACCACATATGGGTGTATGATGTTTATTAGGGTAAAAAATATAATTCACAAATTTATAAATCACTCTTGAAGAAAATATCAAAAATGCTACTAAGATATGACATTTTTTTTCATAAATGTCCCTAACGTTTAAAAAATATCTCTAATAACATTGAATTTAGTTGTATTTTCATAATTAATAATGACATTAATTTTTATATCCACATACTTTTTCAGTTTTTGCTATTTTATTGAAGATACAAATGTGAAATAGGTTTATTAGCTATTACAGTTAAAGCATTTAGATCCAATAACTCTTTTTGTGATAATTTAATTCACTAGTTTTAAAAAGGTGACAATGTAGTCTAAATGGCCAAATTTTAGGGTTTTTACTTTTTCAATTGCATTTGAAAAAAGAAAGGTTAACATGAATATTTGCCGAAACACTTTTTAAAATAAATATAGATATATAAATTGATCATTTGAACTTGTGTTGTCATTTTTTCAAACCTAATAGACTAAATTGTCATTAAAAAACTATTGGACCTAAGCGATCCCTTCCGAAAAGCTAGTGGAACTACCCAATCATCATCCATTAACAAAATACTCTTTAAAAAATTAAAAAATACAAATTTATTTATTAGGTTTATTATTGTTAAAAATAAAAATCTATAATACGTGAATAAATACAAAGAAATGTAAATAATAGGTACACTCTACATTTTCTTTACAAATACTGCAACCTTTAAAACATATCAAATATAGCATTTTGTCTCTAATAGAAGTTAAAGATAATTTTTGTTCAACATATTTGTGTAATATCTTAAAAATCAAATAATATTTTAAATTTAAGCTAAAATATTAAATAATTAATAATACTAAACAAATAAAAAAAATAAAAGTGTTACATTTTAATTTTATCAAATGTTATAAAGCATAAAATTAAATATATATTTATATATATATATATATATATATATTTGTGTTATGCCAATTAAGAAAATAAAATTAAAGTCAATGAATGATTTTTTTTATTATCTCAAATCACATGCAATAAAGTGATTACTTTTACTTTTTATATTTTGTAGGAATAATTTAAATCTCAAATTTAATTAAATTTAAAGACACATAACTCAAGATTAAGAGTGATTGACGTAAATAGTGACCTTTTTGTTTAGTTAACTAACAATAATTTATTTTGAAATAATTTTATATCAAATTACATAAGTAAAATGTCAAAAGATATATTTTTAATAACTTCAATAAAATAATATCAAAGTTACATACACCACATCGTCAACCCCATCAAAATTATGATGAATATAACATATTATCTATAAAATACATATGCACATAAAAAGTTACATCCTTTCGATTACCATAATTATAGTAGATGTAATATGTTAAATATAAAAATGTATATGGATGTAATATGTTACATTTGATAGATCATCAAATTTATGTTAGATGTAACATACTACATATAAAGACAAAGTTAAATGTAATATATTACATATAATATAGAGTTGAATTTAATATGTTACGCGTAAAAATAAAAGTTAATGCAACACATTATACATAAAGATAAATATAAATTTGATACATAATTAACATGGAAAGATACATTTTTATCAAGAGAGATTAATTAATTTGCTCACCTAAAAGGCCTAAACATTTTGATACTATCTTATAAGTAGTCCTAAGATGATTAAGACCATTCCAATAGTACTAACTGATCACAAAATCATCAAAAAGATCATGTTGGAGGAGATTTCACCCATGGTAAAGTAATAGAACATATTTCTATTGGGCTTTAATGTTGTATTCGCATCCTCAAAGGACATCTAATGGTAGAAATTTGTTCCATAATTGAAAGTAAACATTATCTCCCATAAAACAAACCCGATGAGGGATCTATATTTGCATGTCACTCATTTCAACCAAATTGTGAGATATATAATATATTTTTTCATATTATTGTCAAGTGGTTTCAATAGCAAGAAACACTAAAAAAAAGCCATAATAATCAACCTGATGTATAGTTGCGTTGAATTTTGGCAAACAAACATGTTGAGATCATGGAAAACCATCAAGGCAATTAAACAACCCCATCCTACATAGATTCCATGGATACCAAGCAGATCAACGATGAAATGAAGAACCAAGTTATAATGAACACACATAAAACAATATTTAATGCTAAGTACTTGATAGACTTGCAATCATCTAACCCTATTTTTTCAAAGCGACATGAAGCTCTGACAATTCGATGATGTTGTTAGCTACAAATAAGAGAAGGCTAGAGAGAAATAAAAACATAAGAGAGAAAAAAAGATGAGAGGTCTATCTGATTCAAGAATGAAAAAGGAAAAAATGTAAACCTGCATGCTCTAAACGACAACATAGAGTGATCATGGAAAAAAAAACCTAAAAACCGTGCTACTATACAAGGTCATTAATATTAAGATTAATATAATATTTTCAATTTTAATATTTATAGTGGAATTAATAAATTGAATGAATTTATAAAAATATAGAAAAATTAAAAATAATATATTATGCATTATTGACTTGGATTAAATTATAGTTAAATCATTATTTTCATAAATTATACAATATTCCATTTCTTGAATTTGGTAAGTAATTTTTTTAATTATATTAAGTATAGTAAAAAGTAAATTTAAAATTTTTATAAGACATTCCAAAAATATTTTTAAAATGATTTTTTTAATTTAAAATTTTAGTTATTTAATTTTCTCATCAATAAATATCAAAATGAAGAAAAAATTCAAATATGGTAGAAAAAATAAATAAAATTTTTTAAAAAATATTAACGATGAGAGAGAGGAAGAGACTTAATTGATAAATAAAATCAAGAATTTTCAATTAATTTTCTAATACTATTTTTAATTTAAATAAGCTTTTATATTTGTTTGTATTTTTTACTTAGTTTAAATTTTTATTTTTTTAACCACCACAAATATAGTAAATATTTAAATATATTTGTTACTTTATTATTTTTACGAAGGTTATTGATGTCGATTTTTGTCAACATCAGTGATTGGATACACATTAGCTTCCTATGGATCTGAGAACAGAGAACATAACGTTAAGATCTTAGACAACTATAGGATGTGGTGGCCTTTGACCATTTGTTGCTTAAGTAATTTCGGATAGTGAAAGAAAGGATGAGAATAATGTCTCCTCTTCTGCTGTAGAGAAAGATATTTAGGCAGAGAGTATATATCTTAGTGTTCGTAGTTGAGATGTTATGATAAGAAGTTATGTTTTAATGTTGAATAATGGTGACTATATATAGGAAAAAATATACATGTTGATGACTCTTATCCATAATGATAGGCTTATCTTTGAATTTCATAATACTATCCACCTAACTATCCCATTTATGGATAATTAAGGGTTTGAATGCTCGTCATATATCATGTTGTATAATTAATTGATATTGATGCTTATTTGTTAACTTAGTGATACTCTTATCCATAATGATAGGCTTATCTTTGAATTTCATAATACTATCCACCTAACTATCTCATTTATGGATAATTAAGGGTTTGAATGCTCGTCATATATCATGTTGTATAATTAATTGATATTGATGCTTATTTGTTAACTTAGTGATGACTAAGCTAACCTGTAAGTAATTTACTGATTAGAACCTCTCATATTACAACATATGAAGTGAACTATTTTACACCTAATGTTAACCTCTTAAACTAGCTAGGCCTAGGTATATGGGTTAGGAGGCCTATTTTGACATTCTCTTAAAATTTCGGTTCACTATTTTCTAAACCTCGCTAGTGGTGTCAAGTCCAATCTTATATGGTTCTGACTTACCCGTGTGATAAATTTCTTATTTTGCTCTGGCACTCAAGATGTGTGTAACAATGTTTTATTGTCGGTGATTTTTATAGATTCTTAATTGGACTCCCAACTAGACAATAAGTTCTGACTTTTTGTTCAAGTATTTTTGAAATATCTAGTGTTGATTATAAATGGTATAAGTTCACAACCCATTGATTTGGGTGCTTCCACTATGAATTCATCGAGGTTACAACACTATTACAAAAAAGGTATTAAAGTCAGTTCAACGTGTGAATTGACTTTAATCTTTTTTTTTTACAAAATTTACTCATTTTCTATTATACTCAAATTAAAACCTGTATTCGATCACTAAATAATAGCAGAAAAAAATCTATTTAACAAATAGTTTAAATAATACAAATAATTAAAAATAAAATATTAATTAATAGCAGAAAAATTATCATAGTGTTATAATACAAACCTATATATTGTTCTCCTGATGTTATAATACAAACCTACATATATAATATAAAAATTTATACACATAAATAATAACATATAATAATAGAAAAAATATGAATAAATAAGTGCATAGGATTAATATAAATACTTACAAGAGTAAATGAAGTAACAAAATGAAGGAAATGAAGAAAAAATAGTATTTTGTAAGAGAGAAATAGGTATAATTTTTTTGAGTATTTTGCTAAAAAAATAGGGGATCTAAAAGATTAGTTAGAGAGGAAGAAAACTCACTAATCGACGCTGAAATTAGTGGTTATAGGTAGTTAGAAAATGAGAAAGAGTGGAGTAGTGGAGGAGGTCTTGGGTTTTTGAGGGTTATGCAACGCTTGAAATAGTTTCTATCTATGGAAGAAAGAAGAGAAGAATTTATTCACGTGTGTAACGTTAGTTGACGTGAAGAACCGACACTACACGTGGACGTAGCGTCGGTTCTACACATCAACTGATGCTACATCCTACGTGGATAGCGTTGATTCTACACCAAACTAACTTTAAATTCATTATAAGTCAGTTTTTTCCAAAAAACTGATTTTACATATCGACTTTACATATCCTCTATTTCAAAAATTCAAAGTTTATAGAGCTTATGAACTATTACATGCTCAATAGGGTTTTTGGGGCCTAGTGGTCTACCATATGCTTGGATCATGATGTTAGAGTTCAAGTCTTTGTATGGACCTATTGGATATATGTATATGTCATGTTGCTTTGTTATTTAGGTACTTTTGAATCATGTACCTATGATTCTGTACCTCTTTTACCTTTTGATGAGGTCCATTAGTGATCTTGTATGTTTCGAGATGAAGGATACTACTTGAGCACGTCCCTTGTTGGGATATGTGATCCATGACATTAGTACATGATGGTATACATTTGTTGGTGAATGGGTCTAGAAGGATCCAAATGGATACATGTCCATACATATATGTCATAAGTGGACATATACATTATGTCCAACCATATATGATATATCCGACTGTGCTTTCCTTACTCAACCATATGGTCTATGTTTGGCCATATATGCAATATTGGGTCAAATGTGTCGTGTTCGTCCATTTTGGGTCACATGTATCATGTTTGACTATGTGCCATGTCCGATTGTATGTGTTATATTCAACCATATACCATGCTTGGCTATGTTGCATCACATGTGTCATATCGGGCCATATATCATATTGCGTATGTCATGTCTGGCCATGTACCATGTCAAGTTACATAGGCATATATGTTGTACCTAGCCATCTACCATGTCAAGTCACATATGTCGTATCCAACCATAAACCATGTTGGGTCACATGTGTCGTGTCGGTCCATGTGCTATGTCAGGTCATAAGTGTCATGTTTGGCCATATGTCATATTGGGCCACATGTGCCGTGTCTAGCCATGTTCCATTAGGTGGGCTTATGATGGTCCAATTTTTCGTGTGTCTATTAACTTATATGGTCACTTTCAGTTTGACTGTGTGTCCATTAGGCTTATGCTTGGACTTTTCACTTTTGTACGAATTGTTTTCATTTTGTCTAAGGGTGGTTTAGTTGAACCAAGGTGTTCCTAGTATGCCAACCCTATGCTTGGTATGCTTGAACTTATCAAGTCATGCAAGTATTTGGTCTTGATACTTAGAATACTTTTTTAGTCCTTAGTGGATCATTCCATCATGTTGTGAGTGTCGTTCCACTCTATTAGTGCATGATGGTTTTTATCAATGGTTAAGGTTGGAGACTCAAGGTCCCTAATATGAGAAAAATTGTGTTTGTATGGATGAGATGCAAAATTTATAGCAACTTTTGGACCTGGGGTGTAGTTATTGCCTATTCAAAGGTCAAGCATAGCCCGTAAATATGAGGTATAGAAGTTGTAGCAACTCTTAAACCTATGGTGTAGTTATTGCTTGTTCAAAGGTCCAACATGACCTATAGAGGTGTGGCGTAGATGTTGTAGCAACTACTGATCTTAGGGCATAATTACTATTTATTCAAAGGTTCAATAGCGCTCGTAAAGGTGGGATGCAAAATTTATAGCAACTTTTAGTCTTGGGGTATAGTTACTACCTATTCAAAGGTCCAACATGGCCTATAGAGGTGGGATGCAAAAGTTGTACCAACTCCTAGCCCCAAGGATACTAGCATGTGAATTTTCACAATTCATACCTATCAGTCTATTTGTAGTTTGAACTTCCTCAATCCTTATCAAATTCCAAAAATATAGATGAAGCTACGCCCAAATACCTACAAACACATTTTTTATTAAAATGAAAGCGTACCTAAAACACTTTCTATCTTTTTATCGTAGTAGGATGTTGAGTTTGTCCCATGTTGTTCCTAATGGGTGGCATCTTATGCCAATTTTTTCTCTTTCAAAACAATTTTTATATCTAGAGTTTCTAGTATAGATCATATGTGAGGATAAGAACCCATGGTCTTGTGAAGGAACGACCTTTTTGAAAATTTATTGTGGGACCTTCTTGGCCTACACTCACCCCTTAGATGTGTCTCTTAGACATCATATGAACTTATGTAATCTTGGAGGAATTGGAATATTGTTCTGGACCTTTGATATGTGAGAAAACATATATTTTGTCCTTTGGTTGGACATAACACATTACTCCATTAAGTTTGTGTCCAAACTTGGTTGATTATGTTGATCTTGCTAAGTGTTCTCCTATAAAACTTGGATACATTTATGAAGTGCACTATTGGGATATTCTTATAGTAATATTTTTGAAATAATTCATATGGAGATATGTACTATTGGATGATACATGATGGTTGTACACCTCACGATCAATTTATTGATAGTGTGCAATTTTAGGTTACATACTTTATTTCATTGCATGAATGTATCAAACATATCATATGCATCCTTAGCTCTAACCTTGGGTTTGTTTTGAACCTAAATATGATCTCATTTTGTGAGATTATGGATCTTTGAAGCATCAATGTGGACCACGCGACTTGTGAGGCAATGGTATGGTGCTCTGGGCATTGGAAGACACCATGGGATCCTTGTTGATGAAAAATAGTTATAGCTCTTATAGACTAGGAGGCACTCCAAAATAGTTTGAAGTGTGTTCTTCATGATATTAAGGTGGATATATGGTCTCATCCTCGAATGGATCGTTGTGGATAGAAGCTATTGGAGGTGGTCTCAACTTATCCAAGATGGACGATCGGAGGGACACTTCCTATGCATCTATATGTGGATGACTTTGTACTTTGTGGGTGAACTTTGTTTGGTGAGGCATAAGGTTTAGTTCCCATCATAGTAGGTCACTTCGTCTATCTGACATTGTATGGGTATGGGTCGAATCATGTTCACTATAGGCATTAAAAGATGTTTTGTGGACATTCTCTAAAATGAAAAAGTGGACCAAGGGCCTGTGGCCCTGGGATGCATTTCTAGGATGACTTGGAATGCTATCTTCATCATTTTGAATGTTGGAACTAGCTCATTATTTTATTCTTTTTGGAAGAAGGATTAGTTGCTTTTTTAAGACCCAATGATGATGATCACTAAAAAAGCAAATAATATATTTCAACATATTTTTTGATGCATTGGATGAATAAAAAACCATTCCCTTATAATTTTGATTGAATTGGATTGATGAACGATTTATTCCTACACACATTTTTGCAAATTTATTTATGCATATATATATATATATATTTAATGTATAGTCAATAGAATCATCTCATCAAGAGGATTTTGGACCAACTTTATTTCCATATAAACGACTAGAAAATGGATAAATTGGCCTCGAATTGGTTTCTACATATTTATGATGAATTAGACTATTTTTCTCCTTATCCCATGTAGACCTAGCCTACTAGGTGTCCACTCGAGCAAAAGAACGTGGTGGTGTATGCAACCTCTTTCAATATTCGTTCAACTTGAAATTTTGTGGAAAGGTTATTCAGACGTGATCTTTTTGATAGAGGTCTCAAATTTTTTAGATGATGCAATAATTTTCTGGTTGTGTCACTATTTTCGGCCAAGTGAGCTTTCATATATGGCATCCTATGATGCCTTACTCTCTAGAGGTGTTAGAAACTGAACCATCATTTAGTAGTAGTGGCTATAATGCACTCGTATTAATTCATGGATCATATGGACTAAACCTATCTATTTGACCCATGATCTTAGACCTCGTAGGAGTGAATTGTGTCTTCGATTTGAGCCTCTGTGGTTATAGATTAAGTCTAGTTCACGTTAGGCATTGAAAGATGCCATAAGGACGTCTTTAGGTTCAAATGTTTTTGGCTCTTAGAGGGTCAGTTAGTGATGCTTGGGCGATACCATCAAGTTTGGCCAACCATTGTTTATTCAACACAATTTGTCCACCCATTTCTTGGGTGGTAGTGGATAAGCCATGTTTGGCTATATCTTGATCGATGATGATGTGAAAGGTGTACACCTATCAAATGACCCTACTTGTTGGGCTAAAAGAAGTGTGGACAATTTCTCTATGTCCTTTATCAGGGATGGAGTCTTAGCTCGTCCAACCGTATAGGTGATTGCATAACTTATTAGACATGAGGTAGGACCTTATTGTCTCTTGTAGAATCTTGTATGTTCAATTCAAGAGGTTGGTTCATCTTAAAAGGATAAAAAAGTGTGGCATTTAAAGACCGTGTAGTGTGAACTTCTTATAGAGTAGTTTTTTCAATAAACTTTAAGGACCTTTTTTCAAGGACCATCTAGTTCATAATATTGGAGAACACTATAGGTTTTTCTCTCTAGTTGAGATTCAACTAGCATAACATACTCATTCTTACAAATAATGTCAAATATTGATGTCGATTTTTATCAACATCAGTGATTGGATGCACCATCGATTTGTGTGGATTTGATAACAAAAAACACAACGTTAAGACATTGGAGTAAATCCGAGTAATAAGAGGAAAGATGATATCATTTACTTTATTTGGTTTTTCAAAAAATGTATTTATATTTTTTCACTCTTTTATTATTAATATTTATTGATTAAAAAATAAATAAATTATTTAACTAGATAGAGAAGTAATTTTTAAAAACATTTAACAATTACTTATGAAAAATTAATGATAAGTTTCCTTTCAAACATGTTTACTTTCGTCTAGACAATTGCAAAAATTACAAAGTATCAAATACAAGCAAAGAGAGAGAGAGAATAAAATTATAAAAATAATAAAATCACGGGCTATGAATGTTTTAAGTTCTTTAAAATAAGGTGGGAAAAAATATTTTAGTTAAAACTATAAAAGTATACATTCATTAAGATCGGATCCGTGGCGCAATGGTAGCGCGTCTGACTCCAGATCAGAAGGTTGCGTGTTCGATTCACGTCGGGTTCAAATTTTATTTTTTATTATTTTTAATTAACTTTGACTTTTTTTTATGTGAGTTCTGTCGACTTTAAAGTCTTCAATGGCTCTGAAGGTGGAGGACCCAGCAAAGCCCTATTCGAATCATCGACAAGCAAGTCTTAACAACACCTTAAAACGGATCGTCTTGTTATTGTTCTCTACGGTCGGGCTAATATGATCGACCACTTAATTCGTATTTTCAAGCAATTTGACGAGTTAGACATTCCTCGTTCTGTTAGAATTTTCAATTCTTTGATTTTAATTGCATTTTGGCTAATCATTATAAAGAGGTAAATCAGATTTTCTTCGAGCTTCCGAAAATTTATGGAGTTCGATCCAATTTGGGTACTTATTACTCACAATAAATAGGTTTATTAACGAGTTCTCCAAGACGGGGTTCGACTAGTCCTACGTATTCGATATTGGCAGAGATGGATTAGGATGGAAAGGGTGTGAAGCCAAATGCTGTTACTTTTACGAGTCGTCTGGCGTGGTTTTATGAGGAGGAGCCATCAGAGGATGTTCGGAAAGTGAGAAACCGCTTGGTATTATTACTTATTGATATTCAAAATAAATAAAAATTAAAAATTCCCTATAATTATTTGATAGCGTTCTTATGATTTTCTTTTTCTTTTTCAAAAACCTAGAAAATTAAGAAAGTTTTTTGGTTATTATTTATAATCATTTTTAAATATTATATTTTTAATTTTCCTGATATCAAGAAAGTTATAGGAATTTATTTCCTTTATAAAAAAATGTTTGTTGTAATTTGTAAATGAAAATTTTACTTAAAAATATTATTTTAAAACATCTATGAATTATCCCAAATCTTGTAAGTGATTCTTAAAAAAGTTAGAACTAAAAGAAGAAATTGGTATCAAACATATCAAAATAAAATATAACTAAAAAATCAGATATTAAAATTGTTTATGATATTTTTCATTACATTTATAATTTTATTTTTAGTACTCCAATTTGATAGGAAAAAGCTTGTGTGTATTGTCCGAAGGAATCGTGTTGGGTTGGCAACAGAAAATAAAGTTAATGAGGTACGCTAAATAGTCTTTCGTATATGATTGTACAGGGCAGAGGAACAAAAATTAAAACCTCTCAAAATCTCTCTGCCATTATCATCTCCTTCTAATGTAAGATTTCTACCTTTGATGATCTATATACATTATTATATCCCATGTGATATTTAAAGATTTCAACTTTGAAATGGAATTGGTCCATTCAAGTTCCAATTGTCTAAACAATTTAAATACCAAAATCTCAGGTCATAAATGTGCAAGGATTAAAGGAAATAAAGAAAGAAAATCTCTCTGCCATTATCATCTCCTTCTAATGTAAGATTTCTACCTTTGATGATCTATATACATTATTATATCCCATGTGATATTTAAAGATTTCAACTTTGAAATGGAATTGGTCCATTCAAGTTCCAATTGTCTAAACAATTTCTTTCTTTATTTCCTTTAATCCTTGCACATTTATGACCTGAGATTTTGGTATTTAAATTGTGTTTTTCAGATATATGATTAAAGAATAGAGGGACAGGAGAAGATGAGATGCTTTTCCTGCTGCGGGATTGAACCCGTCACTACTGTGTTACGTGTCCGGTAATGTCGAGCTCTCGCTCGACCTCTGCCTCGACACGGTATGATCCCGGTCGTAAAGAAGCTCTCAAGGAGGTAAAATTTCGTGACTCTAAGATAGTTTAATTTGGTAGAAAAAGTTTCTCTTCATTCCCATTCACTTTTCCCTTTTTATACATATTTTTGATAATTGAAAGAAATAACTGAACAACTCATTACTTCCTAAAAAAATGCAAACTAAAACTAAAATTATGGAGATAGTGACTTGTCCATAAGTCGACTATTCTTTCCAGAAGGCCATTACTCTATCATGGCCATTATCTAAAAGACATGGTCCATAATTAACTAAATATGAAAGAAAATTAAAAATAATTATGCAAACTTGATGCATGTAACATTCCATCCTCCTTGAAAGTAGCCTTGTCCACAAGGCTGTTAGGGAGTAGCGTTGACGTCAGTCAATTCTTCCGGTATAGTTTTTGCCACTATGGAGTTTTCTTTGAGTTGTTTCTTGATTAGCGAGATATGCACCACAAGGTGAATTTTGCTTCCTTCAGGTAAGAGCAGTTTGTATGTTACCGGTCCAATGCGCTTAATAATTTGGTAAGGTCCATAGTATTTAGCAAATAGCTTGTGCCTCCGATCACCTGTCAACGAGTGTTGTCGATAAGGTTGTAATTTAAAGTAGACCCAATCGCCTACTTCACATTGTCGATCCGCCCTTCTTTTGTCATATGTCGCCTTCATTCTTTCTTTGGTTTTGGAGAGTTTTTGTTGTAGTTGGCGTAGAATTTGATCTCGTAATTGTAGCTCCTGATCCACTTCGTCCTCTCGAGCAGATCCTGGCTCATAGTATGTTAGGACTGGTGGTCGGCGCCCATATACCACCTCAAATGGTGTGAATCCAGTAGAAGAGTGCCAGTTTGTATTGTAGCAAAACTCTGCCCATGGTAGCCAACGGGTCCATTGTTTTGGATGTTCTCCTGTAAAACAGCGCAAGTACATTTCTAGAGTGCGATTAGTTACCTCCGTCTGTCCATCTGTCTGCGGGTGATAGGATGACGAAAAACGAAACTCAATTCCTTGTAGTTGGAATAGCTCCTTCCAAAATGAACTAGTGAACAAAGGGTCTCTATCGCTTACTATGGACTGTGGTACCCCATATAATTTGAGGACATTTTCATAATAAGCTTGGGCCGCGTTAGGCGCATTGATTGGAGATGTCATTGCAATGAAGTGTGTCATTTTGGATAACCGGTCCACTACTACCATAATGGTCGTCTTACCTTTGGAGTTTGGAAGGCCGGTAATGAAATCCATGGAGACCTCAGTCCCTACAGTAGTAGGCGTAGGTAGGGGTTGGAGGAACCCAGAGGGTACACCTTGTTCTCTTTTATTTCTTTGGCAAATGTCACAGGCTTTAATGGTCTCTAATACCTACCGCTTCATTCCCTGCCAGTAGAATTGAAACTGTATTCGTTGGAGAGTTTTATGAAGCCCTTCATGGGTAGCAAAATGGAAGCCTTGAATGACTTCTGTCGTTAGTGGGGAATAGGGTAGCAAATAAATTCTGTTTTTGTAGAAGAGTAATCCTTCCTTGCATGTCCATGGCCCTAGTAGTTCCTCTTCTCTGTACAATTTATGCAACTTTTGCATCTCCACATGGTTTTTGTTTTCATCCTGAATTATCTCTATCCAAGTTGGAACTAACTCTGATATTGCCATTATTTGTGCTGGCTCATCACGTCTGGATAGGGTGTCTACTGCTAAATTTTCTTTCCCTTGCTTGTATTCTATGGTGAAGTCATATCCTATCAACTTGCTAAGCCATCTTTGTTGAGCTATGGTAGGGATTTTCTGACTCCATAAATATTTGAGGCTCTTGTGGTCAGTGCGAACCACAAATGATCTACCCAACACATAGGGCCGCCATTTCTGAACTGTTAATACCAATGCCAACATCTCCTTGTCATAGGTGGATAAAGCTACATTCCTCCCTTTGAGAGCTTAACTAAAGAAAGCTATGGGTCTTCGTCCTTGTGTGAGTACTGCACCAATACCAGAATTCAAGGCATCACATTCAATAATGAAAGTTTTTGTGAAATCAAGTAATTCCAATACTGATCCTTGCGTCATCACTTGTTTGAGTTCCTGAAATGCATCTTCGGCTTTGGGGTTCCATTTGAAGTTGTTCTTTTTCAACATTTCTGTCAAAGGGGCAGTTATTCTTCCATAGTCTTTGATAAATTTTCGATAGTAACCAGTCAGCCCCAGGAAACCGCGTAGAACAGTTACCGATTTTGGCTTGGGCCAATCTTCTATGGCCACAATTTTACTGGGTTCCATCCTTACTTCTCCTTCCCTGATAATATGCCCAAAATATTGAATTTCTGTGGTTCCAAAACAATATTTCTCCTTCTTGACATATAGTTGATGGTCGGATAATATAGAGAGCACGATTTGCAAGTGTTGCAAATGTAATTCCCAAGTAGGACTATATATCAGGATAAATTTTCGCAAATATGGCCAAAAAATGTCGTTCATTAATGCTTGAAATGTAGAAGGTGCATTAGTGAGTCCGAAAGGCATTACCAAAAATTCGTAGTGTCCATCATGTGTGCGGAAAGCCGTTTTCTCCACATCTATCGGATGCATCGGTATTTGATGATATCCAGCATGTAGATCTAGTTTTGAAAAATATTTGGCCCTATGCAACTCATCTAGTAGCTCATCTATTATCGGTATGGGATACTTGTCTTTAATAGTGGCCATATTAAGAGCTCTTTAGTCCACACAAAATCGCCAGGATCCATCATTTTTTTTAACAAGCAGTACTGGGGATGAGTATTGGCTAATATTGGGCCGAATGACTCCACTTTCCAACATTTCTTCCACCAATTTTTCTATTTCCTTCTTTTGGTAGTATGGATAACGATAGGGTCTTACTGTCACAGGGCCACTCTCCGGTTTTAAGTTGATTTTGTGGCTGTGGGACCGATCAGGTGGGATTCCGGTGGGTTTTTGAAATAAGTGAGCATAATTTTTAAAAATTTGGGCTAGATCTGCATGTTGGACGGAATCTGCTTGTTGGGTCAAATTTGTGAGTTGGGCCGAATCTACATGATGGGCCTTTTTTTGTGTTAGGCCAATTTGGGAGGAAAATCATTTTTAAGGTTAATTTCAACACATTCGGCAATCACGCACATTAGGGTTCCTCTTCCTCCATTTGCCCGAAGCTCTCTCTCCATTCGGTGCTGATCCACGACTTGGGCTACCGGTGGTTGCACGCCTGCAAGATTTACCGTCCGTCCTTGCCATTGAAACGTCATCGTTAGGCGTGCAAAGTCCCATATAATCGGCCCAAGGGTTGTCAGCCACTGCGCTCCAAGGACGGCGTCGCAGCCCTCCAACCCGATCCCAAAAAAATCCACCTGAAATGGGTTTCCCTGGATCTCGATTGGAGTTTCTGGGAGGCGACCCATACACGGTAGCTTCTCTCCGTTGGCCACCATCACGTTCAGCCGAGATCCCTTTTTGTCTTTAACCCGATCTGCGAGACCCATGCTCGATTGAGGAAGTTGTGAGAACTTCCGGTATCCAGCAAAGCTACTAGTGATCGTCCTTTGATTTTGATTGGAACCTGCATGATTTGAGGTGTCGCAGTTCTTGTAATGGCGTGAAGTGAAATTTCAGCCACTTCAGGTTCATGTTCAACTTCTTCTTCTACTTCGTCCATGGGTTTGCAATCAATGAGGAATAATCTTTTGCAGCGATGGCCCGGTGTGTAGGTTTCATCGCAATTGTAACACAAGTTGCGTCGCCAGCGCTCTTGGATTTCATCAGCGGTGAGGCGTTTGACAGGTGGGTTTGTGGTTGGTCGTGACTGAATGGAATTTTGTTTTGGTTTCTGGAAGTTTTGGATGATTGGATTATTGTTGGGTGTAGTATATTTGGGTTTTTGAAGTTGATTTTTTGTTTCGTAGAGTCGTGCAAGGCCAGCAACATGTGGGAGGGTCTGTGGGTTTACGGCTCGTACATCAACTCGAATGTTTTCTCAAAGCCCGCTGACGAAACAACTGATCTGTTGTTCAGTTAATGAACCGGCCCTTGCGAGCAGCCGATCGAATTGTGTGTGATACTCTCTAACCGAACCCGTCTGCGTGAGCTTGGTGAGTTCTCCATAATAATCTTCTAGGAGTGTCGGACCATAGCTCTCATTCAACGCCTGTTTGAATTCTTCCCAGGTAACCCAAACTCGAGTTTTCCTGAAAGATTGGAACCAGAGGTGCACTCCTCCTTCTAGGTGGTAGGCTGCTAACGACACCTTTTCAGTGGCAGGGGTCTTGTGGAAGGAAAAGAACTGCTCTGCTCGATCAATCCAAGTGATAAGATCATTAGCGCCATCATAGCGTGGAAAATCCAAACGAACTACTCGAGGTATAATTGTTCCTTGTGTTTGCTGAGAATTTGGTTGTTGTTGTGATGTCCTGATTCCTGTTCTTCTTGCACTTAATTCATCCATTTGAGTTTGTAGTTGAATGAACATCTCATGCATCTCTCGTTGCATTTGGAGCATTTGTTGTTAGGTTGCCTGTAGTGATTCCTCCATTGGTTGCTTGGTTAGGCTGGGGTGGTTGACCCCGTTATCGGATCCCTGCTCTAATACCATATTATTACGTGCCCAGTAATGTTGACATTCAAATCTAATAGAAACATGTGACATTCAACTCACGTGAAACATGTCATTTTTTGTTAGTTTTGTTAACGGAATGAATAAAAACTATGTGAAAGTCCTTAAATGTAACATATCTATTAGGTTGGGACATGTTTTTAGCCGATCAAAGGTTGCTTAAAGGTTGAGACATAAAACTAATTTACCCTATTTAGATATTTCCTTACATGTATGAATGTGTTGTACAGCAAGCAGCAAGCGGAGGAACATAGCCAAATATATGGCTAACTTTGGAAATGCAATAAATCTCTGGCATAGAGTTTTCATTTTCTGAATTGGAAGCTGCAACAGATAACTTCAAACCTGAGTCCCTGGTTGGGGAAGGTGGATTTGGCAGAGGGATAGCTCGCTTGCCCTGTCTCTGTAACTAACACGCACTAAATCAAGCACACTTCAATATGCTAGAAGATATGTAAATGTATATAATTAGTGATTTTTTTCAATTATTTTTGTATTGTGTGTTAAATTCAGGTGGTGGCTATTAAGCAATTGGATAGTAAAGGATGTCAAGGAACCAGAGAGTTCTTTGCTGAGGTTTTGTTGTCTAGTATTGTTCAACAACACCTAAACATTGTTGAACTGATAGGTTATTGCGCAGAAGGAAACCAAAGAATCTTAGTCTATGAATTCATGGCCAAAGGATCTTTGGAGGAGCACCTTTTTGGTACAAAGTTTAATTGTTTTAATAAAACAATTAAAACAAATCTACATATGTTGCTTAGATCGTAAATGAGCCTTATGACATGTACTAGTTACACTTTTTTTTTCTTTTGCGAATACCTTCCTCCAGCTAAACAGCCTCTGGATTGGGATACTAGGATAAAAATAACTGGAGGAGCAGCGAGAGGACTTGAATATTTACACGAGAATTTCAAAGCATCAAATGTGTTATTAGATGAAAATTTTAATGCAAAACTGTGATTTTGGACTTGTGAAGTTGGGTCCGCCGGGCAAACCAGGTCATCTTTCTGCAAAGATGGTGGGGACTTATGGCTATTGTGCTCCAGAGTATGCTTCATCAGGTGAGCTCACAGTAAAGTCTGATGTCTATAGTTGGTGTTGTGTTTCTAGAGATGATTAAAGGAAGGAGGGCTATTGATGGTGAAAGGTTGTCTGAGGAGCAGAATTTAGTCGATTGGGTAAGTCTAAATTATGCCTAAAATACTTGAGAAATATAGCTATCGAATTAACTTCTTTTCTATGGTCATATTTGATAACCGTTATGATTTCTTATCTAATAATTGAATCATTCTTATGTAAAACTAATTACCAACGTATTTGATAAGAATTTTTACTTTGTAATTTTCAAGAAAGAATAATCAAAATCATTATCATACACTCAGAATTTTGGGGTTTGAAAGTTGCAAACCTTGATTGTGTGATTGGCTAATTTCTCTATTCCTTGTTGCAGGCAGAGCCACTGTTTAAAGACAGAAGAAATTACGCTTCAATGGCTGATTCATTCCTAGAAGGGAACTACCCTACAAAGGGTCTGCATAAAGCTGTTGTTGTTACAGCTATGTATCTCCAAGATGAAGCTAACGCCAGACCATACATGGGTGATGTATTAACTGTTTTAGAACAGATAGCTGCGCCAAAAGGTGATGAACATGATGAATCAAAACATGGTGATATTGGCAACAATTTACTACTCAGGAAGGATAGTCTTAATGACTGTAAAGAGCAATAGCAGCCAGGCAAAGTTTCAAAGTCTTGCAACTTGAGACATACTGCAAAATCAAGCTCCACATTTGATATTGTCTCAGCAAAAGAAGCTCCTCCGTTTGTTAATTTTTTTTTTATATTTGAACATATTTACAAAGTCAGGCCTTTCTTTCAAGAGAAATGCATTCAGAATTTAACAAACGCTTTGTTTATTGAAACATCCTAACACCAATTTAGCTGATGACTAATATGCTACCTCCATGACCATTATGATCACAAAGTGCATGTGACACTCATCTAAATGTTCAAATTCTGAACATCATCCTCAAGAATACTATAATCAAACAGCCGATTGCTTTCTGATACTTCTGCAGCAGAGCACATGCTTGATAGGAACCTCTTGCTACCTCTTTGCTGCTTCCTTTTCCACGTCATTTTCAAGAACCAGAAGGCAGACCTTGTACTACCTCGGCAAGGACTTGTGTCAATTACTTGTCTCCTTGGCTTTCTTGAGCTTGCATTCAGGTCTAGCTCAAGCTTGCTGAAATACTCAATTTCTTTCCTCACAAGTGAGCCTACGGTGCCTCGAGTGCCAATAGCAATCGGAGCTGCTGATGTAGCCATTGTTTCAGGGAACTTGGTAGTTGTGGTGCTGGCTTTATGCTGCATATTTCTCCCTCCAAAAAGGTATAATTGGTAATTTGGTATGAAGTCTTTGCTTGAAGAAAGTTTGGATTCAGGGAATTTTATTAAGGAGAAAACTACTTTGAATGTTAGTATGGAGCATCACATCTTTGGTTTATTAATAATAAAAAATAAAAATAAAAAAAAATAGAAAAACTTTTGTTAAAGTGGAGAGCTTGATTTTCTGCATGATTAGTGCTTTGGTTAGGGACATGGCTCATCATATTCTTCTGTTTGCAATAAAAAGAAGCAAAGCATATTTTTCTTCTTTGACTATTAGGAAATTCTTTTGGCTGTTCTACTTTGCTTATTGGAGAGTTGGAGGTAGTGGACTTTTGCATAGTGAGCAAGGTATTGGTAAAAATGTATTTTTTCCTTTTAAAAGTTAACAGGATGTGCCAAAGTTATAAATACAATTGGAAGTGCCTATAATTATGAGGGCTCGTTAGTCTTCTTGTAGAACCTACTATTACCATTGTTACTATTACTATTATTACTATTACTATTACTATTATTATTATTATTATTATTATTATTGCTATTATTATTACTATTATAGATTTTTTGTGAAGGAAGAATTTGTTATGTTAATATTATGGGTGTTAATTTTAGTTAATAATTTTGAGCAGGTGCTTAGATGACTGCAAATGTCTATTGTTTTTTTGAAATGAAATACTTGGTTAATTCTTCTTTTTTTCCTATTTTTTTATAATTTTTATTTTAAAAATTATTTTAAATACAATTGAAAAAATAAAAAAATATTAAAAATCATAAAAAAAAATTGGGTTAATAGATCTGTGTTATCACTTTTTAAAAATTGATAAACTAAATTATCATAAAAAATATAATTAACATAATTGCACGCCATTAGATTATTGTAATATTTATCTCATAATATATTCTTTTAAATTTATAATCATAAAATAATATTTTTATGTTTAGCTAATATATGTTTACGAAAAATCTAAATCTAATAATTTCATATTAAATATCGTTAGATATCATTTAAATTAAACTCTAAATAAGTTGAATTTTACTTTTGATAAATTTTACATCATGTCTCATAATTATTTAAGAAAATAGTTTAGTCATCAAAATTTGTGAATTAACATTTCAAAATATAAAATGCAGATCAATTTATGTTTTCAAAATTCAATTTAAAAACTAGTGGAGAAGCATAAGAGCTTCTTTTTAAGAGTATACAAGATTAAAAAAAACTTCACTTTGTTTTTCAACAATTTACCCCCAGTTTTAGGCACTTTTAAAGCCAACCACAATGCCCTTTCTTTATAATAATATTTATTTTAAAACTCAAAAAATATCATTGGAGTTTCAAGAAAAATAATGAATTAAAATTTTCACATATTATAATGAGCTTACGAGAGATGTGATGTGTTTTATAATGATAACTTGTTAAAATTAAGAAATTGCGTGAATGTGAAAATGTTTTTTTTTTCCTTTTTTAATTTATTAGTTAGGACTTTAAAAATAATAGAAAAATAGTTTTAATTATCTCATATTTTAATTATTTATACATCACTATTAATAGGATTAATTAATATGGTTAGTTTCTTATAAATAATTTATGTTATTAATAAAAATATTAGAATTTATAATACTTAAGACAATAATTTTAAAATTTAAATATATTTTTAAGTATAGT
This sequence comes from Hippophae tibetana, assembly GCA_037013495.1. Lineage (NCBI taxonomy): Eukaryota > Viridiplantae > Streptophyta > Magnoliopsida > Rosales > Elaeagnaceae > Hippophae > Hippophae tibetana. Next base: position 1,428,656 of record CM072807.1, read on the forward strand.
TTTAATACTAATTTGCCACTTCTATAATGTTATACATCTATTTATCATCCCTCAACAATATTTTTTTCCCCTAATCATATTTTTTACATAAAATACTTGTCTTAAAATTATTATTTTTTTGTTAAAAAACTAACCCAATTTGTAATGCTCTTTCGAAAAAAAATTAAGAAGCCAAACTTTATTCATTTTATTCTTAAATGTATGAATTCTTTTTTTTAAAGATTATAGCTAATAGTTTCGCCAAAAATGTGCCCACAAAGAAAGACATGAAAAAATTCCTAAAAAAAAACCATAAACATATTGATGAAAGGGAAAAGAATAATTAAGATAGGGTTAACTCTATGAAACTTCATCAATAAATAGGATACAATTTCAATATACTTAATACATAAGAGCATGACATATCATCCACAATACATCTTCTCTCTACAATTGATTATTTTATTGCAAACGCACCATGCACACATCGCCAAATAAAATGACAAATCTTGTGAGGAATTTTAAGCTTTCAAATGGATTTTCAAATGAGCTTATCCACACCATTTGACACCTAAACATTCCATCCAAGGACATCACAGGCCAATAAATAAGCAGAGTTCACAATAAAAACCTCCATATGAAATAAAATGCCAAATAAGCTCATCTTTTAAATGATGAACAATCTAAATCCCTAGTATCTTATTAACATCAACCATTTTAAAAACTTGATTCACAAGAGAAATCCTCCAACATCGATGTTTAGAATCAATAAGTTGTGTAACCTAACGAATCTCCTCAACTCGTGTAAAAATAAGGTAAAAATGGGGCCATTGGAGAACCAAGGGTCTTCCCAAATATTAATAGCTCACCCTCTATTTATAGACCACAACACAACGACTAGGAACATTAGACAAGCCTTTAGAAAACCTTAACAAGCGTATGAAGGAGTAGATCCAACACCAGTATTAAAGAAAGACCCAGACCTAAAATACCAATGTTTAAAAACTTGTACAAGTAAAGAATTAATGTGTTTTAACTAGGTACCATAATTGTTTAAAGATTATAGCAAAATTAAAGGTCCTGAGATCTTTGAAACCCAAACCTCCAACATCCTTGAAATCACACATTTTTTTCAAACCAACCAATGTATCTTTTTATTATTGATAGTTGTACTCACCAAAACTTTTGCAATGCATTTTCTAAATCATCACATTACTCCTTAGGTAAGACAAAATATTGCATAATAAAGTTTGGCATGGTATAAGCCACCAACTTTAGAATAACCTTATTCCTAGTTATAGAAAGAAATTTACAGGACCAATGTTGAATTTTAGCCTAAATACGTTCTAAAATGTAACCAATTTGTGCTTTCTGAGATCTACCAAACAATGTAAGGAGATCTAAATATTTATCAAATTTAGAGATGCATAGAATACCTAGATATTGGTGAATCTCCTTCCTAATATCAAAATTCGTGTTGGTGTTGAAATAAACATTTGATTTATAATAATTGATAATTTACCCTGACGTAGATCAGTAGGTCTTTAAAATATATTATAAGTGATAAATCTCTGTTAAAAAACTCTAACAAAAAATTAGGGAGTCATCAACAAAAAAAAGATGAGAAATTGGTGAACTAATCCTACTTACTTTTAACTCACTATTAGTATGTCGTTGCATTTCACGGTATAAAAACAAGAAATTCCTTTAGGACAGAAAAGATACAAAAAAAAGGGTAAAAGCTAGTCCCCTTGAAAAATATCTCTACTCATGCAAAAGAATTCAATTGGTTCTTTATTTAATACAAAACAATAGGTAACAACGAAAATACAAGTCATAATCCAAAGAATCCAACGTTCATAGAAAACCAACTTTCTCATCATAGCTTTCAAGAAACTCCACTCAATACGGTCATAAATGTTACTCATATCAAGTTTCAAAACTAAGCGTTGTTGTTTCTCACTTCTTATGCACTTGAGGGTGTGAAAGAGTTCTTGAACCATCAAAATATTATTAGAAATTAAGCGACGAGGGACAAAAGTACTTTGATTAATACTAATCATCCTTGAGATAACATTCATCAATCGATTGACAAAGATCTTAACAACAATCTTTTAAATCACATTAGACAAGCCAATCGGCCTCAATTGCGATATATTTTTGTAAGGAGTTAACTTTTAGAACACAATCTCTGTAAAGTTAATGGTAGTGGACAAAGTTTAATAATGAAAAAAAACATTTAACATGAATCACATTGTCATACATAATATGCCAATACTTTTGAAAAAAAAAAGATACATATCATCAATGCACGGTGGTTTTGAAGGATTAATCCTAAATAAAATATTTTTAATTTTTTCTATCAAAATTAGCTTAATAAGGAAATTATTTTGTTTTGTCGTGATCTTAGTATCAACACACAAGATAAAACCAAATCAAAGTTTAAAGAATTTGAAGATCGAAAAAATTGTTCATCTTTAACGTGCAACTTTAGCTTGGAAAAAAACCTTGTTTTGGTCTCAGACCTAATACAATTCATTCAGTACTTATCCATTCAATACTTTTCTTTTAGAGATGAGTAAGCAAAATGATACTAATTTAAATTAAACAAATTCTGCTCCACCATAACTCATGGTACTTTTTTTTTTTTTTTAGTATTGAAACTAATATCTCTTTTCCAATTAATTAATAAGAGCTTGTCGTGTGATTTTTCATTTAAGACAATATCATATAGAACCTAAAACTAGAGACTCGCTTAACAATTTCCTTACATTCTAGAACGTTCACCCATAGTTTCTCAAAAGTAAACTGTTTTTTTTTTTTTTTTTGCCAAAAAGTGCCAAGCTTTCAAGGACCAACAACAAACCTCTGTGATCTAAACCCGTGGCATCTAAATGATGAACAACAGCTTGAGGAAAAGCTCTACATCATGAATCAGTAGCTAAATCTCTTTCATTCATTTGTTAGATATTTGCCTCCTCTCATCTTTTATTATTCCAAGTAATCATATTTCTCACGAAACCCATAAATGAGCATCATGAATAAAATCCCAAAAAAGTAACATGGAATTTTTCGATTGATTTTGATCGCTTATTTTTTCTGCATTTGAAATAATGTCATTCAAATCCCCCGGCAACAGCCTTATCACAGAGCATTAAACTTTGTCGACTCCAAATGAAAATCCCTTATAACATCAGAATTAGCATAGACACCAAATCCTATCAGTGACAAACTGGTAGTTGTATTAGTAACTTCAAACTCAACGAAACAACATCATCACAGCCAACATTATCAATTAAGTGAGGAAAAGAAGAGACCATACCTCCAAGCTCTTCGGGTTGAATTTGATAACCCACGGCCCCACCCTTTTTCAATAGGGCACCCAAGTTCACCAAGCCGGAGAGATTTTGGGGAGGATGAGATATGTGTGCAATCTACGGGTATAAAGGTGGCGCTGATTGGGGCCGGAATAGGATTAACAACGACTAGGCGCTGATCGGTTCCATCAATACAGCCGAAGGTTGCGCCACCTAGCCCAAGGGGATTCGCGGTGGTTGGAGGAAATGGGAACCGCCGAGCCACCTTCCTGATGTCATTGAAACACTTACATCGCGAGCTTGATGTCTAGCCAAGTTCAATACCAGCTGATAAATTTGTGTAGCAACTAAGGACTCCTTTCAATCCCAATAAGGTAATTTCTTGTCCATTTTGCATGTTATCAGCATCTATATCAAATGTAATATCCTTCACAGCTCTTGGCCGTTTACTAATAGAGCTTCCTCCATCAATTTAATCACAAAAATCTCGCACATATTTCCCATCTCCATTAACTCCATTTATTACTTTTTTCTGAATTTAAAAGTGAAAAAATTGTCCTTTGAATTAATCCTTCCTCATTTATTTGCAAATCTTCATCAATGGCTCGTGGCTCTTGCAAAACACTCGAGGGAGCATTGATTTGAAATGATTTTTAATTTGTAATTGAATTTTGAATTTGAACTCCTTGATTTGCTCTTTCCCTTTTCCAATATCCTCATTCCTTAATTGTACCATTTCGTGACTTAGGCTGGGATTGACACCATAGCCACCACCACTAGGTTTTGAAGCCATGTTTGTTGAATGAAAAAGTCGTGCTCTAGCCATACACCATATTGTTAAATTGGCCAAAAACTTAAGTCTAGCCAAAAGCTAAATAATAATATTAAAACCCCTCTTCTTCTCCTTATATATATATATATTGTTTCTTGCCAGAGTTTATGGGAAGCCGCCGCAAGAGAGCTGAAATCAAAAGAAAAAGACAAAAAACAACAGCTGTGTGAGAAGGGAAAAAAACTGCTGCAGCCTCCAGCTTCTTCGGGTTTGGTCTTCGCTGCCTCTGTTTTTCGACCAATTTTTTTCATCGTCTATCAACAGCGGAGCTGCTACTTATTCGGCAATTTAGAGGAGGGTCGAAAATATGTAGTAAGTGATTGATTTTATGTGTATGTAAATTAAATAGTAACTTTATTAATTTATTTTGTTATATATTACTAGTAAATTAGAAGTAGATATTTTATGAGTGTATTTAAATTTTGGTATAATTTATAAAATTCTGTGAATATTGGTATTTGTATCTCCGTTTGATTATAAATGGATTTTTTTCGAAATGTCTCGTCAATGGAGTAGACTTTTCTCATTGAAAAGTCGAACCACTTAAATCATTGTGTTTTATTTAATTTTTCTCATTAATTATTATTTTACTAGTACCTATAATTATATATTTATACGATCAAAATTGGATATGATCTTCGCTTCCGTAAGTACTAATTTATAACAAATTGGTATCAGAGCATTGAATTATTTTGCTATTTATTGAAACTGATCAAGTTATTTTGTTATTCTCGTTATCTGATTGGTTTCATATTTTCTGGATTGTGTTTCTGTTTATTTAATATTGGGTTTTCTATAATAGCAGTAAAATATGAAATTGAGAAATTCAATGGTAAAAATGATTTCAGTCTTTGGTGTATAAAAATGCGGGTCGTATTAGTTAAAGAAGGATTCGTTAAGATACTTGAAGGCAAGGATAAATTGCTAGAAAAATTAACTCATGAAGAAAAAGATGCATTGATGGAAAATGCTCTCAGTTTAATTAAGTTATCCTTATCTAATAAGGTATTACGCGAGGTTGGTGATGAGGAATCTCTGCTGGATTATGACTTAAATTGAAGAATTTGTATATGACAAGTCTTTGACAAATCAGTTATATTTGAAGCAGCATTTGTATACATTCAAAATGTCAAAAGGTAAACATTTACATGATTACCTTGATGAATTTACTAAAATTATTGGTGATCTAAAAAATGGTAGTGTTAAGATTGATGATGAGGATCGGGTATTAGTTCTATTATGTTCTTTACCTCAATTCTTTTGAACATTTTATTGATACCATGTTATATGAGCGAGACACTATTTCTTTGGAGGATGTCAAAACAACTTTGCATTCCAGAGAGTTGAAGAAAAAAGTGTCTACAAGCAATATGTCTTGCAAGGTTGTTGGTATTGATACTGACCGAATTAAGATGCATGATGGTATTGTGAGGACTTTGAAAGATGTTCATCATGTTCCAGATTTGAAAAAGAATTTGATATCTTTAGGTATTATTGATTCACAAGGCTATAAGTATGTAGTTGAATGTGGAGTTTTAAGAGTTAGTAAGGATGTTCTCGTTGTTATTAAAGGGAAATTATTGTGTGGTCTCTGTATGCTTCAGGGTAGCACAGTTATTGACAGTGTTTTAGTTTCGTCCTCGTCAAATCAAGATTCAGATATTACTCGATTATGGCATATACGACTTGGGCATATGAGTGAGGCAAGGATGTCTATTTTGAGCAAACAGGATTTGCTTGGTGGTTAGAAAACTGGGAAACTTGATTTCTGTGAGTACTATGTCTATAGAAAGCATTGTAGGGTCAAGTTCAGTACAGTCATCCATAAAACGAAAGGTATTGTTGATTATATTCATTCAGGTCTTTAGGGTTCTTCTCGTGTTGTGTCTAAGAGTGGTGTTCGGCATATGTTGACTTTTATTGATAACTTCTCTCATCATGTTTAGGTGTATTTTTTGAAGAACAAGAATGATGTGTTCTCAAAATTTGTAAAATTCAAGGCTTGTATAGAAAATCAAACAGGCAAGAAAATCAAGCATTTGAAGACTCAAATGGTTTGGAATTTTGTGAAAGTCAGTTTAATGAGTTATGTGAAAGAAATGACATATTGAGACACTGCATTATGAGTCATACATCATAGTAAAATGGAGTAGTAGAACGTATGAATATGACTCTCTTAGAAAGAGCTTGTTGTATGCTCTTTCAAGCTGACTTGGATAAATTATTTTTGGGTTAAAGCTTATAACCATGCCTACTATTTGGTGAATCAGTCTCCATCAACCGCAATTGAGTTGAAGACTCTGTTTGAGGTATTCTTTGGTACTCCTGCTAATTATTCTGATTTGAAAGTTTTTGGTTCTCCTACTTATGCTCAGGTTAATGATGGTAAACTTGAGCCTAGGACATTTAAATACATATTTTTGAGGTATCCTTATGGGGTGAAGGGTTATAGATTATGGTATGTTAAACCTAAGTCACCTAAATTTTTAATTAGTATAAATGTTAAATTTAATGAGTTTCCTATGTTGGAAAATAAAAAAGAGTCTATTATTGCAAATAAAGACCACAATGTTAGTAAGCAGGTGGAGCTTGAGAATAGAGCTCCTAATCAAGTGCAAGAGGGCACTTTAGATTAGTCATCTATGGATTAAATAGATGATTCTGCTCATGATGTAGTAGAAGAGCAACATGAGCAACCATATAGTATCGCTAAGGGTAAAAGAATAAGAGAGATTTGACACCCTCAGAGGTACGCAGATGCAGACTTAGTTTCTTTTTCAATATCTGTGGTATAGTCTATCGAGGTACATGAAGCTATCACTTGTGATGAGTCTGTTTAGTGGCTGGTTTCTATGAATGAAGAGATTGAATTACTTCATAAGAATCATAATTGGGAATTAGTGAATCCGCCTAAGGGCTAGAAGATTGTTGAAAACAAATGAATCTTCAAGAAAAAGGAAGGTATATCTGAGGTTGAAGTAGCTAGGTTCAAGGCACGTGTTGTTGCAAAAGGTTATTGTCAAAAGAAAGGTATTAACTTCAATGAAGTATTTTCACCTGTTATGAAACATAACTCTATTCATGTGTTGCTTGCTATGGTTGCATTGTTTGACATGGAATTAGAACAACTTGATATCAAGACAACCTTCTTACATGGTGAGTTTGAGGAACAAATATATATGCATCAACCAGAAGGATTTGTTGTTCCAAGTAAGAAAGATCATGTTTGTTTATTGAAAAAGTCTTTATATGGGTTGAAACAATCACCTAAGCAATGGTATAAGCGGTTTGATTCTTTTATAATTGATCATGGTTGCTCTAGGAGTGATTATGATAGTTTTGTTTATCATAAAAGATTTCATGATGGTTTATATATGTCTATTTGTTGTTTTATGTTGATGACATGCTTATTTCTTCTAAGAATAAGTCTAAGATTCAGAAATTAAAGTCTCAACTTAGTGGTGAGTTTGAGATAAAAGATTTAGATGCATCGAAGAAATTTTTGGGCATGAAAATTTACAAGGATAGACAAGCGGGCAAGCTTTATTTGACTCAGAAAAGTTATATTGAAAAAGTTCTTGAATGCTTTGGTATGAAAGAATCTAAACGTATGAGTACGCCGTTAACTGTGCATTTTATGCTTTCTTTGGATTTGTCACCATAGTCAGAAGAAGAAGAACGATACATGTCTCAGGTTCCATATGCTAGTGTCGTTGGTTGTTTGATGTATGTTATGGTTTGTACTCGTTCAGAAATTTCACATGTAGTTAGTGTTGTCAGCAGATATATGGGTAATCCTGGTAAGGGTCATTGTCAAGCATTGACATGGATACTTCGGTATTTGAAAGACATATCTAATTTTGGTTTGATATATGATGGAAGGTCTAATACTGGTTGCAGTGTTATTGGTTATGTGGACTCTGATTATGCTAGTGATTTGGATAGAAGAAGATCTCTAATAGGTTATGTCTTCACTCTTTCTCATTGTGCCATTAATTGGAAGGCTACTTTACAGTCTATAGTTACTTTGTTTACAACAAAGGCATAATATATGGCAGCAGTAGAAGTAGTGAAATAAGTCATTTAGCTTAGAGGTTTGGTTTGTGATTTGGGTTTACAACAAGATACTTCTGTTGTATTTTGTGATAGTCAGAGTACGATAAACGTGATTAAGAATACTATGTATCATGAAAGAACCAAACACATTGATGTCAGATATCACTTCGTTTGTGACATTGTTCTCAGGGTGTTATTGTTGTCAATAAGATAGTCACTATAGAGAATCCACCTGGTATGTTAACCAAACCAATTCCATTTAACAAGTTCAAGCATTGTTTGGACTTTATTGGTGTTTGCAGTAGATGATCACCCTTCGAAGCTTTGGACGACGACTATTTGGTAATCCGAGGAATTTCATTTAAAAAACTTGTTTTTTGTGTTGAACGAAGGTGGAGATTTGTTAAATTGACCCAAAGCTTAAGTCTAGCCCAAAACTCAATAATAATATTAAAATCCTTCTTCTTATCCTTATATATATATTGTTTCCTACGAGAGTTATGGGAAGCATTCGCAAGAAAGCTAAAACCAAAAGAAAAAGAAAAAAATCAGCAACTGCATGAGAAGGGAGAAAAACTGTTGCAGCCTCCAGCTTCTTCAGGTTTGGTCTTCGCTGCCTCTATTTTTTGGCCAGTTTTTTTCATCGTCTATCAACAGTTGCTACTTATTTGGCAGTTTAGAATAGGGTCAAAAATATGCAATAAGCGGTTGATTTTATTTGTATGGTAATATTTGATTAAATAATAAGTTTGTTAATTTATCTTGTTATATATTACTAATAAATTAAAGTGAGATATTTTCTAAGTGTATTTAGATTTTGGTATAATTTGTAAAACTATCTAAATATTAATGTTTGTATCTTCATTTGATTATTAGTGGATTTTTCTTGGTATGTCGTTGTCAATAGAGTAAACTTTTTACATTGAAAAATTGAACAACTTAAATTATTGTGTCATTTATTTTTTCTCGTTACTTATTATTTTATTGTTACCTATAATTATATATTTATATAAACAAAATCAAACCCGATATTTTCTTAAATAAATGCTAATTTATAACAATATAGAACCCCAATGATTTTTGAGTTCTGTGTTGTAAGCAAGCGGGGCAATATTTGAACTCGTGGCCAATAATATCACTAGAATAACAAAATAAAATAAAAATAGGGAGACATTCATATAGGGAAAGTAATATCCACCAAATCCAAATATAACCGCAATTCATTACAGTCTAAATAATAGATATTGATTCCCTTTCTTGATAATATTCATTATTATTATTTTCTAATTTCACAATAGGATAAAATTATCTTTTATAAACTTAAAAAATATAAAAAATATCCTTAAATTAAATATAAGTAGAATCAAGTTTCCCCAGCATTCTGTACAATAATAATTAATATTAATATATTATTATAATTTTATTTTATTAAATATTTATTAGTATTAATCTTACTTTTATTGGTTGATATTTTTAAAGAATTTAAATATTTCTTAATTTTATTAATAAAAAATTATGTTTAAGAATAATTTGATAAAATTATGTATCATTTTTTTAGAACTTGTTGAATGGAATAGGATCTTTGATTATTTGAACGTGTTTTAAATTCTCAACTCTTTATTTTATGTACAATACATGTACTTAAAATTTAAAATAATATTTTTACCATTAAAATAAGAATATATGATTTAGATTTAACAAATAAAAACAAAAAATATATGACCTTATTCGTTGAATGGAAAAAAATTTCACTAAATAACAATTATAGTTCATATTAATGAATACATTTAATTAAAAAATATTCAAAAAATTAATTTTATCATTCCCTATCTTTGTTTTTATGTAACAAAACAAAAAAATTATTTTTAAGAAGATTAAATGACCCAAAAACCTTAACCTAAGATACTATAATAGCTCATCGCTAAAAAATTTAATAGCATAAAATACTAGTCTCTCTTTTTTCATTCTTGTTTAACAAAAAAAAATAAAAATCGTTATTTCCTTTTAGCAAAAACAACTCGTCATTAGACACATGATAAATTGACAATGGTAGAAAGAAGTTTCAAAAATAGAGGTTTCATACACCACAAAGAATACATGGACAATCTAATGTCTATTAATTAGTTTGTACACCGAGGTACACCACTATATATTCTTCTCGAACATTAACCAACCCTTCACATGGTCAAATGACTCAAAATGGAAAATCTGAGAGAAGATTAATCCTCCAAGGGAATGTCTAATTCTGTAAAAATGTGTAATGGGAAAAATGGGCTCTCCCATGTGTTACAACAATAATGACCACTATAATTATGATAACAACAGATTTTCTCTACAAGCTCAAGATAAAACGTTCTCGCTTATTTTTTAAATATTAACTAAAACATCTATTCTTATTCTCTCTCTCTCTCTCTCTCTCTCTCTCTCTCTCTCTCTCTCTCTTCCCTCCTTCTCCTTTCCCTTCTGCCGATGCATTCTATTTTGATTTTTGTTTCCCTACAGTAAATTTGTATTTGCAAAACTACTGTATATTTGAATGATGACATGCATACCTCAACTTCCGATGCGAAGCTAGAGCATGTTGTAAAGCAACATTGATTGTGGAACCCTCTCGGAACAGTGCATCATACAGTTTACAGACAAACTGTGAAATTTCTTTTTCATCAGCATCCCAAATATCCATAGAATGATCCCCGTTTTTCTCAAGGTCACTATCCCAATCACTCTCTGGACTGGCAGGGACAACCTCTTCATCTTCAGCTTCTTCCTCACCGATCTCAAACTTTCCATTTTCAACAAAATTGAACTCCCCAGACCCAAAGAAATTGGTAAGCTGCGTTTCTGGTGGCTCAGCTGAAGGACATATAACCGCCTTAGCCCCAGAATCTAAGAATGCCTTGATCAGAGTTGGGGTAGGTCCACATGTCCCTGTACATATGATGATCCTGTCCCTCCAAGCTCCAACCTAGATTTATTCAAAAGTAAAATCAGTGGCTAGAAAACGTTATAATATTCCTCCTATAAATTAGTTAAGTAGGTCTAATTAGTTAAAGTCTCACGGATCCCAGATGGATCGATCACTTGATCAGTAATAGTAGGAAAAAATTGTATTATGCTCTTATTGTATGCCAAGCCAAATAGTGCCTGAAATACAGAAAAGTTCATGATCATTTGGAACCGAGCTAATGCTTCTCTTTTTGAAGGTAAACTTTGGAGTTTGTACTTGGAGGTGAAAATTTATAGGTTAGGCTTCTTATTGATTAGCATAGAATAAGGGACAGGGAGAAGGACATAGCCGAAGGCCCAGGTCAAAGAAAAAGGGATTTTAGATACAAAAAGGGGTAAAAAATGGAATAACTCAATGAAAAGATTCTACTAAACATACTATAGAAGAAGACAGGAATAGAGCAGAGTGGAGCAGTTTTACACCTATCTGATAATGGACTTGGAACCCACGTAGCTCCCTCTCTCACACAGGTATTGTACTCCTGCAATTTCACTCCAATAGAAGGGGGATTATTCAACCAGCTCCAGCAGTCGACGAGCAATGCCCCTTATATTGCTTTATCCTAGGGTTCTTTTTGTCTTCATATTATATTAAATTATTGTCTATCTAGCAACTAATGCTTTGATGGTGAACTTTTGGTTTTCCAATAAATCAAACTTTTCTTTCATTTGTTTTTTTCTTTTTTAGCTGAACACTCAGCTTTTGCTTTCAAAACCATTTTTTTTTTTTATAATTTGGCTGCCTCATAATTTGAACGCCATTATCTCACAGGATCTTTAGTTCATTGTTTAATGTATCCCAAAATCTTATAACAGCATAAAACCATGAATAGTCTTAATAAGTTTTAAATTAGATCATCCTTTAGTATATACATATTCCACTTATTGGGATCAGAACATGACATGTAGATTAAGATTCTCTTCTTTTGTAAAATCCTTCAATGTTAAATCAAATAATGATTTGTGGGTTTGTCACCCCTTCCAGCATTAGAAGTGTAATACTTGATAAAACAAAACATTTATACATTAAACTATTGGAAACATACATATCATCAGGAGGATAATTTTAGAGAGCAAATCATTCATTACTAGCAAGCTTCATGGAACATGAAAGGGCAATGACAGAAACCAAAAGAGAATTAAGAAAGTAGTAAAGTACCATCCAACGAACATCATCAGGTGTTAAATGCATAGAAGGGACTGTTCTACGAAACAGGTATGCCGCAATTTCTTGGTCATCCTCCATGACCTTCAACAAATGTCATTGATTGTCAAAACAAAATCTCTAGTAGAGCAACTTAGTAAGAAAAGAAAGTACAGAAAACATACCTGGGTTTGACGGCCCACGTATCGGTGGACAACACCTCCAATCTGGAAGTATGGCTTACGTGCAACCAAGTCAGAAATGGTTGAAATATTTGAAAGAAGTGATGCACTCTTATGGCGGCTTCTCATTGCTGATAACAGACTCAATTTGACAGTTTGAAGGAACTTCTCAGCTAGCTCTCCAGGTTCAGCGACCACAAAGACATCGTTCTGCCAACTAAAGTTACAAACTAACTTTCATAATTAAAAAAATTACAAACAGAAATGATGCAAAGGAATGATGAAAAAACATAGTAACCTTAAAATAGCACCAGTTGAGTCATTATGAAGAGCCAAATGTATAACGCCCACTTGTGGTGAATTTTGTAACTTCTCATGCATTGACCGTACAGGTAAAGAAAGTTGTCTGGGTCCAGGAGGAGACTTTGGTGGCGATCCAGTTGTTTTTGAGGAATGACCATCCAAACTTAAAGGAGGAACCATATCAATTCGACCCATTCTGTGTGGTCCAACATCAGGACTACAAAAAAGAGGGCTAGAAGGGAAGCTTCCTGTAAATAGAGGTGATGCAAATGGCGTGGGAAATGTTGTTGCCTGCGATGTATTCAAAAATCCCGATACTCCTTGCATAAGAGATAGTCGTATTGCATTATGAGCACAAAATGACTCAAGTGCACGTGCATGGTGCAAAACTCTTCCAGAATCTGGACTATGTGAAGCTTCAACAAGTAGCACATTGCGCCTCCAACCCAAAGATGGGCTTTTCTCACCTAACACAGCAAAAGAGTTTGAATAGAAGTTTCAAAATAAAAAAGTTAAATACTATATAGATAAACTAAAATGGTACAACAGCTGAAATACCAGCACTTAATGCCTTTGCCTTAGGGAAATGTTGAGATCTCAAATTCTCAGACCACTTCTCATCCTGCTGGAAAGGCAGTAGTAGTCTTTCACATACGTTCTTGAAGCAGAGAGAATTATTTTGGATAAAGTCCTCAACTGCAGCTTCCAATTTCATCCAAACTGCTGGATCAGTCTCATCTAGTTCCATATCGCATCTTTCATCAACTGCAGAGGCAAAAGAAAAAAAGGGAAATGATAAAATAAATGTTTGTCCACTTGATTAAAAAACATATTTTAGAACATGTCATGCTTCAAATGAAAAAGGAGGAAACAAGGAAGGGGGAGGGGGGCTCAGTTCCAAAAATCAAAGGAAAAACTCAGGAGCTTTTAAAATGTAAATGAAATTCTAAGCGACTTTAGTTCCACTATTGGTGTCTCTAAAATTACCATATACCTGGATTGAAACGAAAATACAGTATTTCTGGGAGCATAGGAAGCATTGTGCTCAAAGCTTCCTCAACTCTGTCTACAGAACATGCACTCTCAATTAACACTTGCCCAGTATCCATATAGCGCCAACCACCTTTCCTTCCCTACGATAGCAGAGCTATTAAAAACCAGCATTAACCCAAAGTGTGCTGTAACTTTATCAAGTTTTCTCAACTTGCAAAAATGTCTCACTGAATTGAGCTCATCCAGTAAGTTCCCCAGCAAACTAGAAAAAACTTCAAGTCAATACTTGATTCCTAGGCATCAGACATAAATAAACTCTCCAAATGACATTCTACTACAGTTTTAAACGATTTCTCAAGTAAACAAAAGCTTTATAACTGATACGAAAATTCTTAGATCTTGTTGATAAATCCAGGATTCCAAGACTGATATAAAAAGATTAAAAGATTCACCTTTATTGAAATCGTACCACACCCAATGGAAACTAGGCAATCAATTTTTGTATCAGGCCATAGGAGTTGTGCTTCTCTTATGGAAAATATTGTTGGGTTGTTTGCCACTATTGCGCCATCCTGCCAGCGGTTCATATCTATAGAGTAATGGGCATTAACAGAAAGCACGGAACAAAGGTAGTTAGGTACAATGAGTTGAACTATGAAAGAAAAGCAAATCATAGGTCCCTTTTGACAAGTATATGAGAAAATACCATCTGAGTAATCATCCAGATAATAAGGAGCTGCAGATGATGCTCTTATAGCTTGCCATATTTGATGCTTACAGCTTCCAATGGAAGCACTGCGCTTATAGCCAATTGGAGCGCCAGTGGTAGGTAGTCCTAGGACAGAGATTCGTGAACTCTCTGAAATTGCAAGAGATGCCTCTGGTGTTCCAGCAGGGTACTAGATTTGAGACCATAACAAAATAAAACCATTCATTATCAGGAATATATTAAATAATAAACCTACTTTACGTCTACGAACAAAAAGCATATTGCTACTCTAATTATAAGTGAGCTTTCATAGCAAACCTGATAATTGCGAAATACAAAAGGCTGAGCTGGCATCACGCTCACCAGAGTTGATACAACAAAAACCTTGGGCACATTTTTCACTGCAGACTCTATCAAGAGGTCTCCATCCTCATCAGCACACATTTCCTTCAGCAACCTCTCAAACTGATCTGCACTGTGCTGCAAAACTATGTGTCATAAATATCTTTCAAGGCATGAACAAATAACAACTAAATGTGAAAACAAATCATACTACGTTAAAAAAAATAACTGAGAAATTGTTCTTAGATCTATCCTTACAAAAAACTTTCCTTTCTGAATCTCCTAGATTCCCAACAGGTTAAAGCTCTAAATAATCTAATCCACTTTGTTAATAGATGAGAAACATAATCTACAAACTACATGTAAGATCTTATACATGAGAAGAGAGGGCACAATAATCCTTTCTTTGAAAATAAAAATAGAAGAAAAAGGGTGAAAAGAGTGTATCTCCTAAAAAAATCTGATCTACATAAAACACTAGTAGGTTTTTTCACTTATATGTAAGAGTCATATTGAAGAAAAATAGAAGATAAACCAACAAAAGAAGGTTTGTGAAATTGGACTTGATGAAGAAAAACCAAGGAGGGGTTATAACTGCATACTTTAGATCCATGTACCACAACCCTGAAACTCTGTGATGAACTCTTATAAAGTTGATCTAACTTCTCTCTCCAAGTTGCAGCTTCGTTGTCCTTTGGAACAGGCTCAGCAAAGACAAGTTTTCCTAAAATTTCACACATTTCACAAATAGAAGTCTTGACATTGGAAGACCTAAAAACAGATAGAGAGAGAGAGAGAGGTCCACAATCCTCCCATTGGAGAATGCTTACCGAGATTTTTATATATTTCTTCACATTGGTCTAATGTCATTAGCTTAATGCCAAGGGCAACAGCAAGCATACCACCAGTTGATGTGCCACATATAAGGTCAAATAATTCATGTATTCGTTTTCCAGTGCCCTTCTCAATTTCTTTAAGAATTCGTACGGTTGCTAGACCTTTCATGCCACCACCATCCATAGAGAGTATACGCAACCCTTGCTTAGGTACCTGTCTCCCCCTTATGGCACGTCGTAGATTTTCATTTTCCCCTACAAAACCACAACTTAAATAGAGATGACCATGATGATAACATCGAACTACAAATACAAATTAGACTCAGATGACGAACCGAGAATTGCCAAAGCCCGTGCAGCAGCTTTGTTTACACGCGACTCAGGTACAACTGTCAAGCGCAATAAAAGCTCCCTCAAACTCTCAGAAGTAACCAAGAGGCAGCGGTTCTCCAAACAAAAGGCCAAATTTCCAACTGCTAGCAAAGCTAACCTTTGTACCTGATAATGTATGAACATGATATTAAAATGAGATTGCAACGAAAGCAAGTGCTGAAGAACAATGCATTCATGGGAGAAAGTTGAAAAATTGCCTCGGGATTTTTGTGGGCACACAACAATTTTAGCGACCTCAGCAAATCCTTGGTCAACATCTTCTGTGCCACTATATCGGATGCAAAAGCCAACTTCACCACAACTTGAAGAACAGAAATCACTTCCTCTCTCGAAAAAGATTTGAGTACAGTTTGAATGGGTTGCATGATATCAGATTTCATTAACTGCATTGCAACAGAAACATCTGCCAAAAGAGATGAAAGAGCAGAACAAGCTTGTTCAACCTGCCATAGGTTGTACCCATCAGAAGACTAATAAGTCGTGTAAAAATAAGGGTGGAATCCACCTACTCAGGATGGCTACAAAAGAAAAACATACCACATGACGGTTTTCGCTCGTTATCATGCTTATAAGTTGCCTCACAGCATTTTCGTCTTTACCAACAACAACACGGTTTCCTTGGTCTTGCATTATCTTTGCCAATGCAGATGCCAGCAAAGGGTGATGACAAGAAGAAAAACGGAATATCAGAGAGAAAAAGACACTAAGCTTATGCCTAGATGCACCAAAGTAAGAACTATTTTCCATCTGCAATTACCATCGAAAAAGGAAATTATCAAAATATATTATGTAAGAATACTAAACATCAAGAAATGTACTGTTGTTTTGCTAATTACTACCTCTATTTGCACATTAATAGATCTTAAATTATCATCTGCCACGATCCTGATATTTGCAAGAGAGAGATGGCGAAGTTTATAAAGGGGCAAGATTTCAGGCAGGAATTCAAGAGGATTACCAAATAACCTAAGAACCCGTAATTCAGCCATAGCCCTGCCATACAACTGGAAAGGACCATTAGACTCAGATAGATCATAGATTTAACAACCATGGTGGAATAACATATAAACCAGTCAAAAACTTCAAATTGAATATAAAATGACCTGAAATCCAGAAGAGGTCTAATGAGCTTGTTCATCTCCAAAGATAATTCCACAAGTCCAACACACTGTCTAAGTTCTACTGCATGTATGTCAAACAATAACATACAAGCAAACACTTAGACTACCAATCTAAAATTGCTTCCACTCAATACCAAAACAAGTCATGTGAAGGTGCAAACTAAATACAATAAAGGTTCTTAGCTTACCAGGGACAGAGGCTAACATATTATTATCCACCCTGAGAACTTTTAAGCTTCTCAATTCACCTACCTCTGATGGCAAAACTGTTAACCTATTGTTATCAAGGTATAGTTTCTCAAGAAGAGGCAAACGAGTTAACTCCACAGGCAATGCCTGCAAGAAAGTGTATGATCAACTATAGAAGAGATCATAAGATCATCTCAACAAAACCTTTCTTAAAACATCATCCAAAAACAAAATGCTTTTCCAAATTCTATTAATCCCAACTGTCTCCAACATAATATGACATGAGTGTATCCTTACAGCACTAGCATAATTTAGATTATAAGAAGAGTTGAAGGGAACAAGTAACAACAATCATATGCTATTATTGATTGATATTAGTTATTAGAATTAGCTTATATCGTCTATGCCTAAAGCTTTCAACACAATAGTATTAAACGGTGTCAGTTTCGAAATATCACATAAATAATATGCAACTATAAGAACGAATCATTTTCTGT
The DNA here is from genome assembly GCA_037013495.1 of Hippophae tibetana. Lineage (NCBI taxonomy): Eukaryota > Viridiplantae > Streptophyta > Magnoliopsida > Rosales > Elaeagnaceae > Hippophae > Hippophae tibetana. Next base: position 1,446,555 of record CM072807.1, read on the forward strand.
AGCTCCTTCCTCGAGCGAATTTGAGGAAAAAGTATAATAGGAAAAGAAGAAAAAAAACGTATGTCTCGGAAAAAGAGAAAAAATAACAGTAATTCAACCAAAAGAGAAAAATATGAATATCTCCTCAATTCAGCACCCAGAAGGATAATAAATAATGAAAGATTTACCGACAAGCCACAGCCGCAAAGGCTAAGCACAGTAATGCTCTGCCAATGCTCAGCACCATTTCCAACCCCGGGAATCGGTGTAGCTAAATTCGAGCACAACAATCGCGCCAAGACTCCAGTGCCATCGTTCTGCTGGCCAGAACCGGCCGTTTTGGTCAAGGTCACAACTCTAAGTGGCTCTCTTCTCCTCACAACCTTCATTTTCACATGCACATTCCCTTCTTCCTCTCCTGTCCTCAACTCAACAACAACCGTATCTTGCGGCATCGGAAAAGCCACCATGAGCTGCGACTGTAGCCTCAGCGCCACCTGATCCTCATCGTCACTGGCCGACCAATCTAAATCGATCCGAAATCCCAATTCTTGATCTTGTGACACTATCGATGACGAAGACATCATATTCGTCGATGAAGTATTACCATTCTCCGCCGCTTCATCGAGGCCATAGATCAGCGAGAGACGGAATATCTCCGATGGCCTTTTCCAACCTAATCCCCAAGACATTGTGATTGAATCACAATTAAGGCTTAAATTCGTGCGCGATCTGAATTAGAGTGATAATTAAGGGCGAATAGCGGAATAGCATTCGAATCTAAGGCGTGAACATAAAAGCGATCATATTTGTGTGACTGAGTTTGATATTTAGTTTAGGATCTCAAAAGGCATGGCAATGATTGTGAATGATAAAAAAAATGTGAAAATAGGATTGATTACGGTGCCCCATAGTCCAGATGAAATGTTTTAGATACTCCTGGACAGTGATTCGTGCTCGGAGGTTTAAAAATCAACAAAACAAACAGAAGCTCTGTATTTTGATATTTACTTTATTTTTCACGGTAGAAGGAAATTGTAATGCATCTGTGGTAAAGGTTTTAGAGGTTTGGGACCTTGGCCGATATATACTACAAATTTTATTTTGCACCAATAGATTTATATATATATATATATATATATGGGTCGATAAGCTATTGTTTTTATTTAATAAATTATAAAATGTAAACTGTATATAGTAAAAAATGGAACATGTGTACACTGTTTATTGATTAGTACCATGAATACTAAATATATCTACGATAGAATCACTAATTAACAAAATAACAACACCAAATAAAATTTGTAAATAAATTAAGATAATATAAACCAAATCATTACTCATAATCAAATAAATATGTTTTCAGATGATAATTTAAAAACGTCAACGTTAGTCACCATCTATATATCCACGATAGAATCACTAATTAACAAAATAACAACAACAACAAAATTTGTAAATAAATTAAGATAATATAAATCAAACTATTACTAATAGCCAAATAAATATATTTTAACATGGTAATATATTTTTAAATTTATCGGTTGTATGAACTAAAAAATATCGATAAATCATATTTTTTAATCTTATTATTATATTTAGTGATATTATTTATTTAAAATTCTTTTATTATAATAATAATTATTATTATTATTTAGATAATAAGTATGTGATTCTAAGACCTTATATTCCTCATTTATGTGGTGAAGACAAGACTTAAGGATTAAGACATAGTCTAAGTAAAATGGTCTAGTATACCTATCTAACGACCTTGAGTGAGTAATAGTCTATGTAACTTTGACATTTGTTTAATATGTGTTATATACACCTTCTTAGGGATAATAATAAATTATCTTCTCATTATCTATATTTTATAGTTCTCTCTAAAAGTTACTAAAATTATTAACATATTAATTTTTCTCCTAATAATTGGCATCCACTTGGGGCCTTAAATCTTTGTAATCCATAGTTAACATTTTAGTTAGCATTTGAGACCTTATATCTTATTCTCAGAAGAATCAACTTATATTTTAAGGATATATACTTCGTGCAAAATGATCAGCCCGTCATCACATACCGAGCAACCTAATAGTTTCACATGCTTAACTTCAGAATTTGATCTCAACACTAAATTTTTCTCTCCTCGCCAATCAGGGTGTCACACAATCATGACTGGGTAGTGCACAACCTCTAGTTAGTGAAGATGTCCAAATTCCATCCCGTCATAATATGGTTAGACCGGTCATAACAATTCATCGACTCATAAGTTCATTAAGCTATAGCTTTGAAAGTACTTCTCTTGGAAAATATACTACGATAAAGAGTCTTTAAATAAAAATAAATGAGTTGTAATAGGCGTTTATCGAATCTCAAAGAGAGAATAACAAACTTAGGTTTAGATTGGAACAAGAGGAATATTCAAAGGGTGAGAGTTCATTCTATACTTCTAGCCTATCGATGTTGGACAATCATCCTCCAAAGAGATGGCGTGCATCACGTATTCCATACCCACAATTACCTGAATAAGTTGTAGAATAACACCAGTATATAATTCCAAATCCTAACCTCATTCTTGAACACTTAACACAAAAGACACATCATTCAATTCCAACACATTTGGGTTTAGGGAATGTTACTGCTATGGGATTTCCAACCTCACCATGTGACCAAAATAAGGCCTTAGATAAGAAAATGAAAGATATGGAGGAGAAAATGTGGGCTAAAACAAGTAATCAGTTTAAAGGACAAGAGAAGTTAAGACCTTGGGGTGATATCGAGACTGTGTATGATCAGTTGTCAACTTCACCTTTTTTGGATGCCCTAGAGTTAACCTTACCATCGCCAAAATTTAATGCCCCCAAATGTTCTGCTTATAAAATAACGAAGGATCCTATAGCTCATGTTCTCCAATTTAAGATGGTTATGGTTGTCGTAAGCCTTCTTGAGAACAAAAGAGAAGCAATGTATTGCAAATTGTTTACCGCTACCTTCCAAGGAACAGAGCAACAATGGTTCATAGAATTGCCCCTAAGAGTATAAAAAGCTTTGATGTTATGTTAAAGGCATCTATTACTAACTATGCATGCAAAAAGCCCATAAGGAAATAGTCTAATCATATATTCTTAATCATTCAAGAGGATGAAGAGACAATTGAAGCTTATATGATGAGGTTCAAGATAGAAAAAATGGAAATTTCACAATGTCCCAATTCTATAGCAATCTAAGCTTTCTATAAAGGCATTAAGCGAGATATTGGCCTCTTCATCAAGTTGAAAAAACTACTCCACGATCTCTAAAAGTGGTCTATAAAGAAACCCAGAAATTTCTAAACGTGAAATGGAGATGAAATCCACTAAAAGAGTGATCAACAAAAATTTGACTAAACCTACCTTGGTTAAAAAATAAGACAATCGAAGGCCTATCGGAGAGAGATGCCATAACCCTCCTCCTTTTAAACCTATGATCATTCCTAAGGAAAGTTTAAGGACTTGGGTAGGGCACTATCCTCTTTTAGAGGTCCACTGCTACGTATTTCATTGACCGAGGAAGTGCAACAAATGAAGCATATTGATAATGTCAATTGACCACCTCCAATGATGACTCCACTAAGAAACATAAATAAATAATGTGTGTTCCATAAGGACATAGGTCATTAGACCAGAGATTATAGGCACCTTAAATGAGAGATCAAACATCTACTCTCGAAAGGATATCTAAAGGATATTATTGACATGATAGGGAGTCTACAAAAAAGAAACCAAAGAGGAAACAATCTCATTCATCAAGGTAGAGCACCACTAAATCCAGCTCCTAAGGAAACGAATGGAACCAACCAATCCCCCACAAGGGGATGTTCACATAATACACACCATATATGATAGACCTAATTGATTGGTCAATAGTCTGAGGCCTGAGAGACTGGTTTATCCAATCACCTTTACAGGGTATGAGGTCTTCCCACCTTATGATGACCCTCTATCATTACGATCAAAATTACACACTATGAAGTACACAGGATTTTGGTAGATAATGGTAGCTCTTCGGATCTATTATATTTATCTACCTTATTGGATATGGGGATAGATATTAAAGAGATTATGCAATAATAAATGCCATTGGTGGGTTTCAACGGCAACATAACCATGTTAGTAGGGACTATACATTTATTGGTCTCCAAGAAGGGAGCAATAATCCTTACGAATTTCGTGGTGTTAAATACTTCCATGTCTTACAATGCAATATCTGGGTCGACCATGGATCCATAAGATGAAAGTAGTACCTTCCACAAACCATCAACTCAAGTATCCTATTATTGAAGGATCGAGGAGATCAGAAAAGAACATTACAAGATGAGGAGTTGCTACAATATTGCCATGAAAAATGTATTACCCCTTTCGTCAAACTAGTAATCAAAGAATAAGAACCATTTGAATGGGAGAGGATTCCACAAATGAGGGGACAGACCATGGTGGTAAACCCTAGTGTTTATGAAATAATTCACATGTGAGATATCAAGGATGACACGTTTGTGAAGATCAACGCCAAATTGACCCCTTTGTCGAGAGTTTCACTCTTCAATTTTCTATAGGATAATTTTGACCTTTTTACATAGAATCTAAAAGACATGCTTGGCATCAATCCTGACATAATTTTCCATAAATTGTGTGTCGGTTACACCAAAAAAACCAATTCGACGACGAAAATGAAGATTCGTTAGGGATAAAAGCGATATTATCAAGAAGAAAGTCAATTATTTAAGGAATATGGGTTAGGTTTATGAGGTTGCATACCCAACTTGGCTATCGAATGTGATGTTGGTAAATAAACCGAAGGGAGAATACAAAATGTGTGTCGATTTTACGGATCTTAATATATTGACACCAAATGATTGCTTCCTTTTACCAAATATAGATCAATTGGTTAATGCTACAACTGGTTTTGACACAATGAGTTTCGTGGATGCTTATTCGGGTTATCACTAGATCCAAATGCACCCCAGAGATGAAGAAAAAATAGTGTTCATCATGGAAGAAGACATATTGTTATACAAGGATGTCTTTCGGCCAAAACATAGAAGTCTATATAGATGACATGATGGTAAAAACCAAGTATGCCAAATACCATGTTTATGATCTTAAAGAGGTTTTCGCTATAATAAGGGGGCTACAAGATGCGATTCAACTCAAATAAATGTGTCTTTGGGGTAACCTCGAGAAAATTCCTAGGATATTTGGTATCATCCAGGGGCATAGAGGCCAATTGCGACAAAAAGTTAGCTTTGGTAAACATGATATCTTCAAGTGTCTTAAGAAGGTCCAACAACTAAATGGTTGTATAGTTGCACTAAACCGCTTCATTTCCAAATGTACCAAAAAGTGCCTACTATTTTTTCAATTGTTGAAGAAAATAAAGAGTATATATGAGATGTTGAATATGAGCGAGCTTTCCAATCCATTAAAGACTATTTAGGGAAGGCACCTCTTTTGACCAACCCTATTGTGAGTGAAGTGTTATACATGTACATGTCTTTCACGGATAAAGTTGTTAGCACTTATTAGTAGTCGATAAAGAAGAAGAAAAAAACTTGTGTACTATGTAAGTCACTTCTTGACAAGAGCGTAAAAACTATACCCTTCATTGGATAAGGCGGCGTTTATCGTGAGGATGACGACACACAAGCTCATACACTATTTTGGTGCCCATAAAATAGTAGTCCTCAGTTCACACCCCTTAAAGAATATCATGGGTAAGTTGGATCAATTTGGTCATCTTTCTCAAATAGCTATTAAGTTAAGTGAGTTTGAAATACATTATAAGCCATTGTCAATAATCAAGGGACAAGCTTGGACTAATTTTATTGCCGAATGGACTCAAAAGTATACACCATTACAAAATACTATAAAGCCAATGTCTATGATGGTAGTACTTATCCCCATATTGAATCTATGGATGGTGTATGTCGATGGGGTAAAAAATTTGAAAGGAGCAGGGATTGGAATCATGATATTCACTCCAGTAGGGGGTTTAATAGAGTAGTGTATCCGTATCACTTTACATGCAACTAATAATGTGGCCAAATATAAGGCATTACTTTTGACTTTACACCAATTAATAAATTCAGGAGCTAAAAGGTGTTGATTCATAGTGGCTCACAACTGGCAGTAAACCAAGTGAGCAACGAATTCGAGGCTAAGGAATAAAATATGAAGCGCTATATGTAAGAGGTAAAGAAAGTAAGAACAACCTTTGACACATTCGAGATTAATCAAATTCCACGAAATGGAATGTACATGCCAACTCTTTAGCCATGTTGGCATTAGTGGTAAGTTCTGACTTAAATAGAGTGATCCATGTATCATGTTTATCAAGCCCAATCATCGAGGGAGATGGAATGGGAGATCAAAATAAGTAAGACGTCAACTCTACAACTCATGCCTCTTAGTTCACTCCATTACACTATTGTCCAGGGAGTACTATATCAAAAAATTAAGGCAGACTATGGCTGAAATGCTTACTCACCACAGAAGCTCAAATTGTTTTGAGTGAGTTACATGAGAGGCAATATGGAGCTCACTCTAGGAAAAACCCTTTCTCAATGGATCATTCGATAGGCTTCTTATTGGCATACTCTTCTCAAAGATTATATCGATCATATCAAGAGATGTGATAAATGCCAAAGACATGCTAACATCCCACACCAACCGTCTAATGACCTGAAGTCCATTATCAGTCCATGACCATTTCAAAAATGAGGACTAGATATTGTCGAACTCTTACCTCTTGCCCCAGGCCAAAGAAATTTTGTAATTATGATGAATGATTATTTTTCTAAGTGGATAGAGATTGAGACATTAGCAAGAATTTCGGGAGGTGGACGTATGGATATTTATTTGGCAAAATATCATATGTAGGTATGGTTTACCTCGAGAGTTAATCACAGATAATGGTCGGCAATTCACAGGTCAATGGTTAATATATATACTGTGATGGAATAAGTGTCAAGCTATCCCATTCCACCCCTTACAGACCATAAGAAAAATGGTTAAGTAGGGTTATCGAAAAAAGCATTTATCAGTATATTGTGGAAACGTTTAAAAGAAGCAAATTGGGCTACAAGAACAATCCCTAGGGTATCAAATGGGGAAAGTCCTTTGTCCTTCGTCTATTACACCGAAGCGGTTATCCTATCAAAGATACAAGAATCTACTATTAGGTCAAAAATCACACAAAAGGATCATGATCACCTCAAAAGGGAGGATCTTTTATTGGTGGAAGAAAAATGGAAGAAGCCTTGATACATATTGAATCACAAAAAAGAACAATCCAAAAATCATACAACAAATCCATTAAACATAAGAACTTCAATGTAGAAGATTGGGTATTGTAGAAATCATTGAGAAACAAAGTTAAAACTACCTATGGAAAATTTACTATAGTATGAGAAAGCCTATATCGAATATACAATATTACTCCATAAGGGTCTTATCTAATAGAACATGATGGTGTAAGTTAGAATAGGGAATATATCAAGAAATATTATATATGAAACTTTATGATCAATATATTGAAAAACAATGATGTATTTTTAGCCCACTTTTGTGTATTATATATAACATGAAAAATTAATGTGATAACCTCCACTTGGGATGCGAGATACGTTCTATGCTTCATGATTGGAGGAAGGAGTTCACTAACCCTTCACTTGAGATGCCAGATACGTTATAAGAAAGAGTCTTTAGTTGCAAGGTGGACCTCCTATTTAGGAACACATTTAGGGGTTGGATTCAATTTCACCCTTTCATGTCTCTTGTCTCATGAAAAATTAACGCAGTAATCCCCACATTTGGAGAAAGAAGTCCACTGATCCCCCCACTTGGACTATGGGATACGTTTTATGCCTCATAATTGAAGGAAGAACCCCCACTTGAGATGCGAGATACGTCCCAAGAGAGAGTCTTAAGTTCCAAGGCGAACATTTTCTTTACAAATGCATTTAGGGGTTGGATTCAACTTCACCCTTAAATGTCTTTTATCTCGTGAAAAATTAACACAGTGACCCCAACGTTTGGAGGAAGAAGTCCACTGACCCTCCCACTTGGACTGCGAGATACATCCTATGCCTCATGATTGAAGGAAGGAGTCCACTGACTACCCTACTTGAGATGCGGGATACGTCCCAAGAAATAACCTTGAGTTCCATGACGAACCTCCTCTTTACAAACATATTTAAGGGTTGGATTCAATTTCACCCTTACATATCTCATGTCTCATAAAAAAATAACGCAATGACCCTCATGTTTAGAGGAAAGAGTCTATTAACCCCCTCACTTGGGCTACATGATACATCATATGCCTTATGATTAGAGAAAGGAGTCCACTGACCGCTCACTTTATATGCAAGATAAGTATCAAGAAAAAGTCTTGAGTTTCAAGACGAATCTACTATTTATGAATGCATTTAGAGGTTGGACTCAATTTTACCCTTATATATCTTCTATTTTTTGAAAAATTAATACGACTACCCCGTTTAGAGGAAGAAGTCAACTGACGCCATTGAGATGAGGATACGTCCCAAAAAATCAATAATAAAATACTCAAAAATAGCGAAAAAAGAAATTAATTTAATTAATTAAATATATATTTTAAAAATAACAAATAAGATCTCAAATGAACATGGGATACTTCCAAAGAAATCAATAATAAAATATCAAAAAAGTAATGAAAAGAAAAATCAATCTAATTAATTGAATATATATTTTAAAAATAATAAATAAGAACCATTTTAGTACGAGAAAGATAAAAAACGAAGATACATTTTTACAAAATTTGAAAATTTAGTAATAGTTATATTGGTTTGGCAAAGAGTAAAAAAAAAAAAAAAGCTTATTCACGAAGTCTCCATATTTCCCTGTCGATTATCGAATTTAACCCATAATTAAAAGTGGGTATCTGCAAAAAAAATCAAAAGAACTCACTTTTTTTATTAAAAATGAAATTTTAACATGTTATAAGATGTTATTATAAGTTATTTTTTATGAGTGATGTAGGAGTTATAAAGAATTAATATGATAAAAATATTAAAACTAAATAAAGAATATAGATCAACAAAGTTTTTATAAAAAAAATATCTAATTAATATTTTAATGATCAATTATTATTAATCACGCAACCTATAATTTTTTTTTAATAAAAAACGATGTTGCCCTTTGAAATAAGAGTAATTCTTTTTGTTAAGCACAAATCCCACATATATTTGAATTTCTTTATTAATTAATGGATACAGAATTACAGATATTACCATAAATATTTGTAGTTTGTGGAAATTATTTTTGACGATACACCAACAATACATAATATTTTCCTCGAAACAAATACCCAAAGAAAGTAGTAGTTGAAGCTTTCCCTCCTCTTCTTCGTCTCTTCGCTTCTCTTTTCCTTTTCCTTTTCCTTTTCCTCCATCTCTTATTAGTTATTATATGGTGGGGAAAATCCTTAACCCTAACATATTCTCAGTGCGATTTCCGAGGCTCAAATGGAAGCGCAACGACTCATACTGTCCCGAGAAAACCCTAGAAAGATGGCCTTCACCACTGCCAAGACCGTTCCCAATGATCTAGCCCCGAAGCCTCAAATTTCGATTCTTGATCGATATAGGGCTTTACTTAAGGAAAGGGATGATAAGCTTAGGGGTTTTCCGGAGGACGATGTTTCACCGCCGACTACCGATGAAATGGTGCAGATTTACGATATTCTGTTATTGGAGCTTACCATCAACTGTAAGCCCATTATTACGGATCTTACTATCGTTGCGGGTGAGCAGAGAGAGCATGCCAAGGGGATCGCTGATGCAATTTGTGCTCGGATTCTCGAGGTCTGTTTTGGTTTCTGAAGGTCTTATTTTCTTCTTTCTGTGGGTAGTAGGAGTAAACAGCTCCCCAGTTTTGTATTCAGTTTAAGTATCACCGCTTCGTGGTTCTTTGTATCATCTTTTGAATGCTAGGATTTGTATATACCAAGATTCGTTTTTTTTTGATTTGATACACGGAACAAGTTATTCATCTTCTCGATTCCATTTTTACAAGTTATATTTTTTTTTATGGCTTTGAGATACTTAGAAGCTAAACTCATATCCACATTGTTCGATAACAAACAATGTTTTCCGCGCCTTTTCTTTATCTGAACTTATTCAAAGAATGAAAAAGGAAAGAAAATTTTCCTTCAACAGTGAAGTAATAATGCTTATCAACAGAAACGAGTGGAAAAGAAAACTGTATCACTGGAAATAGAGGCTAACTTACTACTGAAACTCAATTATAAAATTGCGTTCATTTACTATTATTTATAACCTAATATCTTCTAATACATCCCTAATGGAACTAGGATCCTTGCATTCTAGTTGCACTAGAAAAATATTTGAGCTGTTAACAATTAGTATTTAGTGGTGATAGAAAGCATAGCAGCTTTGCTGCCGCCTCAAAGTTCATCTGCAGCAGCACAAGGCAGCAAGATTGAAGCACACGATAAAATAACCTAAAATGCTATTTATAGTTTTTGTACATGATAAAATTACAATTTCTGCATATTGTAGAAAAGGCTGATACTATATTTACTAGATCCATATTTATCTTATTACCTGCAAGTCCTTTGGAAATCCTTGTTACCTTGCCATGTAGAAGCTTATGTAATCATTGAGTCATTGGGTAGGATACCTTTTACTTTTCATCTTGAGAGACATAGATCACATTTGTGGTTTTAATATTATGTTTTATTAAGAAGGTGTCAGAAAACCTTAGGTACAATCATTTTTTTTCACACGTTCACAACGCTTTCCACAATTGAGGTATAGGTATCTCAAGTTTCTAATCTCAAATGTGATAAAAATAGTTTATAGTCTTTGGAATTTTATAGTTAACCAAATTCATGGTTCGTCAAGTATCTTACTTAGAAAGATGCCATCTCGTTGTCATTATGGATATGGAAATTATATAATTTTAGGATTATTTAGTGAAATTGGTTTCTCTGCTCATACATTTCTCTCCAGGTTTTGTATTGTGCAGAATGCAATTTCTTTTACATCTATTGTCCTCCTCATGTTTAGCAATAGGGATTTATAAATAATGTATCAAAAACAGGCCATCTTCTTCCCATGCAACATGTGTGCGTTTGTTGTTGATTTCTTCCCCTCACGGTGGGAGAGGCTGTTGGTATGGTAGGTGGCACTGTATAGTAGTTTTCTTGTATTTTCAATTCTTTGATTCAGTATTTCCTTCAGGCTCCAGTTGAACAAAAGCTGCCTTCACTATATCTTTTGGACAGTATAGTGAAGAATATTGGACGTGAATATATCAAGTACTTCTCTAGCAAACTCCCTGAGGTAATATATTATGTAACATGACCATCTTATTTCCAAATCTATTAAGATTGTGGAACACTAGAAACAGCACTTCATATATTGCCACTGATTTTTTAGTTTTTTGATTAGGTGTTTTGTGAGGCATACAGGCAAGTTCACCCAGATGTTTATTCTGCCATGCGTCACCTTTTTCGCACATGGTCAGCTTGCTTTCCTCCTTCTATACTATGTAGGATCGAGGCTCAACTACAATTTTCTCCTGTTATAAGCCAACGATCGTCAGGTTTCCCTCTGAGGTCTTCTGAATCTCCCCAACCTACTCATGGAATACATGTGAATCCAAAATATTTGCGTCAATTGCAACAATCAACTGTTGATAGTGTAAGTCTAGTCAAGCATCTCTCTTCCTCATTCTAGATAAAATTGTGAATTGGATCTCTGGCTTAATTTTAGCTCAGTAGACAAAGCCATTCCATCTTGAGATATTTTTGAGTGGGCTAGATTTTATATTGGTCTCTTCTTGTTCCTGCTACATTATATCTTTGAATGTGAATACTTAAATATTTGTAAGTCTAGTCAAGCATCTCTTTTCCTCGTCCTAAACATAATTGTGAGTTGGACCACTGGCTTAATTTTAGCTCAGTAGACAAAGCTATTCCATCTTGAGATATTTCTTTGTGGGCGAGATTTTATGTTGGTGCCTTCTTGTTCCTGCTAAATTATCTTTGAATGTTAACACCAATATTTGTACTCTTAATTTTTAAATTGGTATTTAGTACCATTTAATGTTTACATGATTGGATGAATTTTTTTTCCCTTCCTACTTAATTTTTTCTACCTCGAGAGTTAAGCCAAGACGTCCAGATTTTATCCTGGAGGTTGAAGGTTAGAGATGTAAGATACATTGATGCACACTTTTTTGCTGTTGACTGAGTTGTTTCTTCTCCTTCTACCTCCAAAAGAGACAAAACCATAATGGTAATGGCAGTATGCTATTTGATTCAGGCTTTAAATGCTTGGCAAATCAGAGCCATCTTAATTTTACCAATACTTCGGGTATTATTTTCAAGATGTAAGGATATATTCAAACAATTAATTCAGATTTGACGAGATATTGTTTCAACTGTTTAGTGTTGTGCCATACATGTCATTTCTTGATTGATGATTAATGGATGTAATCAAGGTTACTGGTTTTTCTTTCTATGCCTCAGCCATTGAACATACACAATTAGTTATTGAAAAATTTGGAATTTTATTAGCTTTAGCTTCATGAAAGCATTCTAGGTTGAATAGACCTGTAATTAAAATGCATATTTCAAGACCTTAACAAAATGCCATCTCCAAAAATTAAATAAATGAGTTCTAGGTCCAAATTTTTACCTTTTCTTTTTGTATTGAAATTGAAGTTTATGTTTCCTATTTAAACAAAATTCCTGATTAATGGTTGAGTTTCTCCAAATCCCATGCAAGTAATTCTGCGTTTTATGCTGCTACATGATTGTTTGTATTTTCCCTTAAAATTAAGCTTATCAGATGCAGTGCTTGCACCCTCTTACCGGATTAATTTACATCAAATATCTGTTTTTTGGCAACAATTGCAGAATGTTCAGCATGCAAAAGAAAGTTCAACTCTGAAAATATTTGCTCAAAAACCTTCTATTGGGTAAGACTTTATCCTTACGGCTGAAAGTCCGTAGAGGGACTTCAAGTGGTAGTTTAGATCATAAAACTGTTGCCTTTTGAACTAATGGACTGCTAACCTTTACATCCTTTCATTACTTTCAAGTATTAGCTAATGGGTTTCCTTTGTCAGTAGTTGATGAATTTGCTGTACAGTTCTCCTAGTTGATCTGATTTCTAGTAATGAATTTTGCAGATCAATTGCTAGAGATGAGGAGCAAAATGAATGGAGGAGAAAACATTATCGGGATGATAACCAGGAACGATTTGAAGCCCCTGCAGTTTATAACCATATTAATGGAGTTGATCGATCAGGAGCAAGAGCTTTAATTGATGCATATGGAAATGACCATAGGGAGACAACTTCAAATAATATTTCTCTGCTGGACGAGCACTTGGATGCGAATGGTTTGAGCCATAAAACAAATTTGATGTCATGGCAGAATACTGAAGAGGAAGAGTTTGATTGGGAAGACATGAGCTCAGCTTTAGCAGATCGTGGTAGGAGTAATGGTTTCTTGCCATCATGGATTCCACCTTTTAGAAGCTTCAATGCAAGGCCTGGTTTTAGAGCACCAAGTACTACCCGTGTGGAACATCATATGAGCAATGATCGGTCTAGTCAGGCTCATCCATCAGCAGCGGATGATACCTCTGTTATTGCTAATGGTTCAATCCCATCTTTTGGTGTATGGCTGCTCAACCTGCCTGTCATTTTTTATCTTTTGATAAGCACATATAGTCAGGTGTCTAAAAGATGGTAGCCATGATCAATTTTTGCTTTAGGGTCTCATGGAATCCAAGAAAACCAAACCTAAACTTTTGTTTTTATGGTTTGGTGGTCTAATGGAGGTCCCAAAATTATAAAACAGAACCGACCTACTTAAAATATATATTGATTTTATTATATTTACACATTAATTAATAAGTTTAAAATTTTAATATTTTTCATTTTTTCTAAATTATATTTTCTAAATTTAATCATGTGTGCAAAATAAACATTTTTTAGGGAGAGGAGATAAGCATGCTTTAGTAGATTTTTCAAAATAGCTCTTCATAAGGTTTCTTCCTTTGTTTGTTTCCAAAATTTCATTGGAAGTCTTCATTCTTGTGCTTTTGATTTGAGTTCTTAAGCTAATTTTGAAGTTTTTCTTAAGTAACTTTAATTTTTAACAAAGTTAAAGCTTTCCCAATAGTAATATACAGAAAATATATATTGTGTTAATATTTTTTTCTTTCTTAATTCTAAGTTTGCTTGCTTTGTGAAGTAATTTTGGATAAAAAATTATAGGTTCAAAATTGACAAGCCAGTGCTCTCAAGCCAACCTTGTATTGTAGGTTGGCATTTGAGGGTTCATAGGTTTGTTGAGGTTTAGTTTTTCCAATGCTTCTAATTGCACTCAATATTACTCACAATATTGCACACAAATCAATTATTGTATGCCACATGTGCCTAGAAGTTAGAATATATATTTCCTAGGTATTAATGCCTAGTAGTGTGCGTTAAGTGATGTGAATGCAATAGTGTTTGGATTTATCATTCCTTGTAATTATTAACCACTTTCAAAGAAAGTGTTCACGATATTGGGTCTAGAGATGTAAAGTGGGTTGTTCTAGTCCTTTTCATATCCCATTTAATATCCCAAATAGGTTCGTGGTTCGAAGTTGTTTCATCCCATTTAAATCCTATTCCATTTAGATGGTAGATTTAATGTGCCTCACTCTAAGAATAATCAATTATATTTTTCACATTATTTTTCTTTGTATTAAATTTTCATATTAAAAATAGTCATGTTTCATTTTTCATTTTTCATTTTTCCATTGTTTTCATTTTTATTTGTTCTTGTTATATAAGCTCAAGACCTAACTCAACCCAATAAGATCTCATTGAGTTAAGGGTTGCCAACACTTATAAACTGCACTACAGCCGAATGCCTAGTCGATATGGGACATAATCCTTCAATACCTCCCCCACATCATAAGGGGCAACGAAGGCCACAAACCACGATGAACTCAGGCCTTAGTTCTGATACCATGTTATATAAGTCCAAGACCTAACTCAACCTATTAAGATCTCATTAGGTTAAGGGGTTGTCCACACTTATAAACTGCACTATAGCCGAACGCCTAATCGATGTGGGACATAATCCTTTAACAGTTCTATTTAGGTCCATTTAGGACAAATAGGATATCCCAACTTGTACCATCCCAGTACCATCCTCACTCAAAAAATAAATGGGACTAGATGAGATTATTAGTTTCGAAAATTAATGAGTTGTATCTGGGTTAACGGGATTTACACCTCTAATTGGGCCAATGGTTCACTTTAATCTTTCATATTTTATTGCACAGATTATCTCAGAAGTTAGAATGTTTATGTTATTTTTGTTGCCAATACTGTTATGGTTTTAGTAGTTTTCTCTCTGCAGTTGGTATGTAAAATAATTTTATAGAACCTTGATCTGAAGCCTTTGTCAACCTTCTTTCTTTATCCCTTCTCCCTGGACTTTGAAACCTTATTATTTTATAACGAACTTTCAGTTATAGTATAACACAGGCAAAATTTTAAAATATTTCCTCTGCCATACCTGAGATTACTTAGCTTGTTGCCTTGTCTACCTAAAAGTTAAACTCATTTCATTTTATTTCTCTTATAATCTATTCTTTTTTTCTCTTATAATTTTTTTTAATCTCTTATAATCTAAATCTATGTATTTCTTAGAATTAGTCCCTGATAGAACATGGTAAACTGCTAAATAATATTCTCTCTCTGATGCTCTGGTTGATATTGAAAGTTTTTTTATCCATCTGTTTTAGAAGTTTGTTAGTTGATGCTAAAATTCACTCTATGATCATAAACAATCTGATTTTATCTGCAGTTTGATCGTGCAGCAAAGAGGAAGATACTGCATTTCAAAAGTGAGGTAAATCCCAACGCGACTTCTCCTTACCCACATGATCCCCGGAATATGTCTCACCCCCTTGCCCTTCCTTCTGATTACCACCCCAATTTGAAAGGAAGAGGTAGGGGTTTCCAGATGTCCTCAATGACAAGTGGCATTTCTTCAGTTGGTGAGAAAGTGCCTTTTATTGAGAAGCTCCCAGATTATGATTCATTACCAAGTCAGTCATTAACTTCCAAGTCAAGAATGGGATCTACTATGGACTCCATAAGAGCTGATGCTCCATCAGTTGCTACACCAGCATCAGCTGGGTTAAGACCTCCACCAAATATGCATAGTTCACGCCCTCTATTGCTCCCTAGTTTAACTATACAAAATCAGAGGCTTCAGCGGGATTACAATTCTGGTTATGGTGTCAAAAATCTAGGTGCAAATGAGTCTTTTAATATCCCCGAGCAACACTTTCATAATCAGACTGTAGGATTGATTCCTGTTTATCAGCCAAATAGACTGCAAAATTCTTTGCAACCTCAATATCTGCCGATTCGGGGGGCACGGGAACCCTTTTTTTTGTCCACATCAGCTCCCGTGTCTTCTCATATGTTAAACCCAAACATAGATCATGGATATGCATCAGGAGTACATGGTGGTGCTCTGACTAATGATCTTACGAATCCAGTACCTCTTGCTCAGCCTACTTTACCGACCAACAGTTTTCTAAATAGCTCTTTGCAATTACAAGGTGGGAGTTTGCCTCGATGGCGCCCTCCATCACAAGCACTGCTTCATGGAAATAATGTGAGAACAGCTATCTCTGGTCAACAGCCATCTAATTCCTTCTCTGGCTTAATTAATTCTCTAATGGCTCAAGGTTTGATTTCAATGACAAAACCTGCTCCTGCACAGGTATTTTCTCTCTGTGCTACTTTGAGAGTTTGAGTAGTTTTATTCAATTGCAATGTTGGCTTGTATCTGAACCAAGTTGATCAAATGTAGGATTCTGTTGGGATTGAATTTAATCCAGACCTTCTTAAGGTGCGTCATGAATATGCTATAAATGCCCTTTATAGTGATCTTCCCAGACAATGCACAACCTGTGGCCTTCGATTCAAGTGCCAAGAAGAGCACAGTCGTCATATGGATTGGCATGTAACTAAGAATCGTATGTCTAAAAGTCACAAACAGAAGGCTTCAAGAAAGTGGTTTGTAAATGCAAGTGTATGGCTCAGTGGTGCAGAGGCATTGGGGACTGATGCAGTTCCTGGATTTTTATCTACTGAACCCATTGTGGAAAGTAAGGCTGATGAGGAAATGGCTGTTCCTGCCGATGAGGATCAGAGTGCATGTGCATTATGTGGGGAGACTTTTGAGGACTTTTATAGTGATGAGACCGAAGAATGGATGTATAAAGGTGCTGTATATTTGAATGCCCCAGTTGGCTCAACAGCTGGCATGGGTAGTTCTCAGTTAGGTCCAATAGTGCATGCTAAATGCAGGTCCCAATCTAGTGTGATTCCACCTGAGGATTATGAACGTGGTGAAGGGGTATGTCACTTTTTTTAATGAATACACTTAGCCTTTATTTAATTTATATTTTTCTGTCTACATATCTTTCAATAATGTGCCTTTTCAGATGCTGTATACTTTGCATTTGATATACTTGTTTGTTATTTTAGCTGAAAAAAAGATATACTTGTTTGTTACCATGTGCAACTGTGCTCACCTTATGGAAAAAAAGATGTACACAAATTTGTAAGGAACCGTTGCTCACCTCATGGAGAGTACCTCGGGGTAAAAATAGTCTGGTAAATATAAATATAGTTTAGTTCAACTTTAATGTTTAGGGTTAACTTTCACAAGTTAAGGTTTAGATTTTCATTGACATGGACTTACCTTTCCATTATAGGGCATAATTATACTGATTTGTTTTTCATATTTTTATATTCAATGTTTATAAATATGACTTTTTGCCTCCATGGAGCTCACCTCAAGCAACAATGCTCACAATAACACTTTCCCTCCCTTTATACAAATGAAATGGACAAACCATCCTAAGAGTTGAATACTTTAAATCAATGATGTAGATGTAATCACAATTTGAAATTAATTAATTAGTAACTCTTAAATTAAGGAAAAATTCAAGTAACATAAAACCACATATTCATCATTAGATAAGTTTATTCAATGGTTAGATATAATTATATGTAACGCTTTGTCTAATCCATTTGTATTGAGAATAGTCACCACACACACATATATTTTGGGCCCTTTTTGAAGACAAATAGATGTAACAAATAGACAAATCATCTTAACCTTAGAATGATTGAAATCAATGGTGTATATATAATAATAATTTAAAATTAATTAATAACTCTTAAAATTACGGAAGAAAATCAAGTAACATAAAAACATATTTATTGTTAGATGAGTTTATTGAAAGATGATTTTTTTAAACAATCTGTCTAATTCTGATGCAAAATAAAACATATATATTAGTTAAATTAAGAATTTTTCTTTATGTATATTTCAATTTATTATTTATCAGTTAATATTTAAATTAATATTTAGGTGGTGTTTAGTTGATTAGAATGAAATGGAATTAGAATTGATACCTTCAATTTTATGTTTGGTTGGGCTGATAAGTGAGAATGAATTTTTTGTTCTCATTTTAAGGAATCGTGATTCTATTACCATCTTAATTTTTTTTCCAATTTTACCCCAACCACAAATATAATCCTAAACCCTAAGCCATAAAACCTATATCCTTTACCCTAAACCTTAAGCCATAAACCTTATATCCTAAACGTTAAATCCTAAATCCTAAACCCTATTTAGAAAAATAATAATATCAACCCTAAATCTCAAAACCCTAAACCTAAATCTTAAATCCTAAACCCTAAAATTTATACCTTATAACCTATACCCTAAATCTTATATTCTAACCACTAAATCCCAAATCTTAAACCTCAAAACTTTAAATCCTATTTAGAAAAATAATAATTTTAATAATATGTTTTATTTTTAAGTAATAATTATTTTGAAAAATTATGATTATAATAATGTATTTTGTTTGACAAAATAATAATAATTAAATGATGTTATTTAAACTTTACTGAATATAATTGTATTAACATAATATACCATGTTTTTCATTCCATTCCAGTTATAAACCATGATTATTTCTTTGATTTCAGTGGTCAAACTAAACAATATTATTTTCTTTCCATCCCAATTCCATTCCCATTCCAATTCTATTCCGTGAACCAAATACCATCTTAAGATTATCAATTAGTGTTTTATCAATTAGTTCACGGTTATCTAACTTGTTATTGTGGTCATATAAATAGGATCCTCATACTAGAATGAATTGCGAATTGCTGTTTATAGATTTCTCCGTCAATTATCTATGTTTCTCCCATTCTTTATTTGTCTAAATCTCTAATTTCAATTCGTCTATTATTTAGCCCTTTCGTCTATTCTCTCATATTTCTCCCTTTGTTCTACATCAAATTCATTTGTATTGGGAATGCAAAAGTTAACCACAGTTTTAATTAGATTCAAGGGTAAATTTTATTAGCACTATTGAGGTATGATACTATGTCACAAACACCCACCCCAAGCTTTGAAGTTATGTCAGTCTTTAGCCTATTTTGCGAATGCCGTTTTAGGCCTAATGTTAGAAAATTATGTTAAGTTTTTGACACATGACAAATAATGAAGGGTAATTTAGTCTTTTCAAAAATGTTATTCCTTTTTCCATTCCCTCTCAGTTGACTATTCTCTCTCCTCTCTTCTACCTCATTTTCTACTTGAGGCTTTTCAACCTCTACTTCCACTAAAACCGTACTTGGTTGATGTTTCTCTCTTCTTTGCCATTAGATCCGATGAAAACCCATCAATGATGTTCCCTCTCAATAAAATAAAATAAAATTGTAGAACAATAGGGTGGGTTTTTTTTACAGCTTTTGGGTGTTTGCACTTCTTTATCTGTATCATTCTGCCACAGGACTTATGAGTCTTTTGTATTTAAGTTTTTCATCTGAACTTTCATCTTTATCATATTGCCAAAAGAAGAGCAAGATTTATCCTACACAAATTCAGTCATTTAGGATTCAGATTTATTGCATTGGATAGTTTTATTGAATATAATAAAGGGCTATCTTTGTTCTTTGTGCCTGTTTGCTGGTCAGTTGATGAATTTTCATTCCCTTTATTTGCAGTGAAGGTTTGAACTTGAAAGCAATTTTTTTTTGGGGGACCTGCAGTGGAGTTGTATATATACCTTCTATCCGTTAGTGTTTGTTGGTGTTTTTATTTTTTTTAACCTTTGAAATTATAAGCTTATTGGTATATATTAATCTTCTAAGAGATATAATTATGTATTCTATCTTATAATCAATTTAATTTATTGCTATTCTATCTTATGATCAATGGAATTTATTGACATTTGGTGAAAGAAAATTTATTAACAATCTGATGGTATCACCAAGTGATAATGAGAGGTTTTCTGCTTAACTTTCCACTTAACGTTGAATTTTAGAAAGGGGAAGTTGAACAATAAATTATTTTCTGAAAAGACGAAATTACTTCAGATGGTTCTAAATATTTTCAAAACTACCATGTAGCTCTGTGAGAAGACATAAAATGTGGCTTTATTGATCTTATATAAACCTTAGGATTGTTATTGATCTCTTCTTCCTTGCCCACTATTTCAAAACACTTCCACATCTTTCCACAACATTAATATTATCTCTTTCCTCTCTCATCTAATTAATTTAGTTTACCGTTCTTATTGCGAATCAGGTGATAACAGGCTATTATAAATCTATTTTTTTGGTAGTATATTTCTCTCTTTTGTTTGCTTTCAAAATAAGTTTGCATTCTAGTTCTCTTTGTTGGGTTAATTCATTCGGTGATCTTTTTTCTTCAAATTTGCTATGTATAAATAAAAAGAAAATTTAAATATAAAGAATTAAAAGAGTTTACGTAAGATAAATTAATTAGATAGGAGAGAAAATAGTTATAATATTATTGTCATGGAAAGTTGTGGAAGTGCAATAAATTCTTGTGTTAGCCACGCAAAAAGAATATAAAATTTTAACCATTAAATATGACGATTTAGAAGTTGTGTCAAAAAACCCATTTATATGTGTGTGTGTATATATATATTTGAAGGGGTGTTAATAATTGAACTGAAGTTACAATTATTGGTGATAATATTTAAGTCTCTTTTGTTCTCAATTTTCATTGCTATCCCATTATGAATTTGTTGATATTCATTGCTATCCCATCATGAATTTGTTGATATTCATTGCTATCTCAATTTTCATTGCATGAAGGTGCTTTTGACTGCTGCAGTTTGCATATATAATTTTTTGTTTGTTTGTAAATTTACTTGCTACATTTTCACATTTTTGCTTTTGTTATTTGCAGGGACCTGGTGATAAGGGTAGTCAAAGAAAACGGTTGCGGAGTTGATACAAGACCATCTTCAGTCATGTGTAACTTACATCGAGTCCTTTCCTGTTTTATGGTACGCTCTTAACTTATTTTTACAGTAGTATTGGAGCTTGTGTAGCTTGGTATCATGCCTCAAATCTTGTATATGTATAGTTGGACTTGATTCATGCACATCATCTTGCAAGAAAGGTTTTTACAAATGCTAATTTGGATTTGCTTAGTAAGGCTTATTTCTCTTGCTTTTTCAGAATTGCTAGTAATCTGAAGTCTACCTAACAATTTCTTTTCTTTTTTAAAGGATCTTTATATTGGCATGGCACTGTCCAGAGTTAAAAGATTCGTTATGTGGATGAAATATATTTTAGTAATGTGTACTTTGGTTGTTCAAGTTGTATACATGTTCTAGTATTTATTGAGTGCTGATAGTATGTGTTAGCCAATGATGCAGAATTATATATACAGTCATACAGTCATACAGTCATTCAGAAGTGCAGTCAATGAATCCATAAGAGCCTTTCCATTGTCAATACTGAATTAGAGTTTTTATTTAGACTTGGTTCTTTTCCCTGCTTCTAGATTTCCAGGGGAATGGTGGTGTATAATATTATTGTTCTATTTGTAGCATGATAAAAGCTCTTGAGTTTATGTTCACTCGTACAAGGTTACTGTTTTCCGCATAGTAGATTTAAGACGTGCTTTCCCTTTATATGGAGTTTTGTTTATTCTTCCTCCAATGAAATTGTTACTATTTATTCTGGCTGTGTCATTCACCCTTAAGAACTTTTTTTTCTTACAATTAAACGATTTTTGTCCTGGTTTGAATTGAAATGGAGAAAGACGAGTCTTACAACAATCTATCCTTTATTGCTAATACAAAATGAGCTATTCTACTTTACTTGCATGTAAATAGATTTTAAATGCCCCACTATGTTGCAACCTTTTACAATTTACAACCTTAGTGCCAGTTGATAAAGTAGGGCAACAAATGATCCAGATATGATAATGCATGTGTCTGCATAGATAGAAATATTTCTTTTTATCTGCATTAGAATAGGTGTGCTGCCAAAAAGTAGTATAAAGCAAACTCAATAAGTGGTATAAAAGGTATTATTTAATTTTTTAATTTTGAGAATGTTACGTTTAGTCACTTATGTAAATGGTGTTAAAAATAGACATTTAATAATTTTGAATTTATTTAAAAAAATGAAAAATTATTAAGAATATTTCAGTCATGAAGGTAAAAGATGGTAATATTCTTACAAATTATGTTTGTAATTTTTTTGGTTTGATAAGATGAGAATAAATGATGAAAATATGTTCATCAATATTTATTTAAATTTATTTTTATCAATGAGTTTTTTTGTAGTTCTTTTTATGAGTAAAAAAATTAAAATAAAGAGAATTACTTTTGAAAGTTGAGGATTAAATAATTTTTTTATTAATAAAAATGAGTTATTGGTGATATTTTATTCCTAAAATTTTTGGAACATTTTAAGAGCTTTGGATGTTTTCTTTTTAAAAGAAAGGTAAATATTAATAACACTCGTTTGATAAATATCAAAGAAGTTTTAAGCATAAAAATAATATCAATAACCCCATTTTGGCACTTTCAATTAGAAAATAATTAAAAATAATGTATATGCAATTGCAACTCTTTTATCTCAAAAAAATTTAATTAATAAAGTAGTTAAAATAAAAAAGTTATGTTTTAGGTAATAATAATTTTTTTTAATAAAGTAAATCATATTCCCTTTTCAATTCTCACCAATTTATATATATTTTTATGTCTCTTATAGTCTTATTCTTCATTTTCCCCTCTCTAATCGTTAAAAATAGAATTAATCTTTAGTTAAAAAGTCTATAATTATTGATTTTGATGTACATTTATTTTTTGTTATTATTGCTTTTAGCTATATTTGGTGAGAAAAATAGTAATTGTTATTATGGATATGACATTTTTTTGTTGGTATTATTTTATATTTTTATTTATTTTTAAACATGTTTTACTCGTGAAGTAATGCTATTTGTTTTTTTAGTTGGTTATTTGTTGGATTTAGAAGCTTATTAATTCAAAGAAAATTATTTTATTGATATTTATCCCCTTTCTTTCTTTTAAAAAGGGCATTAATTTTTTTTCTTTTTATTAAATAAAGAAATGGGGTAGAGAGTCATACTATTCCGAGTTTCTTGATATGCATTGATATAGAACTCTCCTCAAAATTATGTTGAGTAACATGTTTAATAATTATTTTAATTTCTTAATTTTGTTGTGAAAAATTTCAACTTCTAAATTTTCATAAAAAAAAGAAAGATGTTTGATAAGAGTGTTTTGTAATTAATTATGATTTTAAGTTTTAGGATCCATTTTCACTTTTACGAATACTTTTTATAATTTTTAAACTGTTTTAAAAACCATATTTTAAGTTTATTTTTCCTCGTTAATTAATTTTACATTTATTTAAGAGAAAATGAAATAAAAAATAATATTATTTATCAAATGAGTTTTTATTTTTTATTCTAATTGAATTAGAAAACAAAAAATTAGTAAAACAGAACTTCAAAACAAAGTTTATTATAAAATGAACCGTAGGTGACAAAATAGAATGGTCATTACATAATTAGTAGCCATCCCTAATTTATTGAGTTCCTTTAATTCCCTAAGGTCAAATTTACCGACTATTCCTCCCAAGCATATTGAAGATCTTTATGCAAATTTCCCAGTAATACAATGACAAATTTTTTTTTATGGATATTGAAGTGGTGTGGGTTTGAAGTTTGAACCCACCAACGTATTACATAAGATATTTATAATGCTCATGTTTGCCGGTGACTTTTAATTCAATCCACATTCTTTGTATTATTGAGATTATAATATCCATAGGTGATGGAAAGAAAGATCGATGCCTTTATCTCCCAAGAATCAGAAACGGGACAAAATGGTAAACCAAAGCGAATTAGTAATAGGATTTTTAAATCATCAACAATTAATTATTTTATTTGACCATTTTTTTTTTACTTATTTTAGTTTTTATTGTTATTTTCTATAATATTCAGGCCAAAAAATATCTATTATGAGAAGAAATAAATAAAAATCCTCCATGAGATTGTGCTTCATTCTTCAATTAGCTGTTGCAGAGATTCATTGTGGTTCGTAAAGTAGTCGATAATTTGGAAGTTAATGTTGAAGTCCCACATCGACTTGAGCGCTGGATTTTCACTTCATTTATAAGTCTATTGGTAACCTTTCATCTTTAAAAGCTCTTTTGGAGGGAGTTAGGCTATGGATTTCTTCATGGTATCAGAGCCAGGTGATTCGGTCGGTACTCGGCCGGTTGTAAGGGATGGACCCTATGCCGATGTGAGGGGGAGGCACTCCATATCCTCGGTCGAAAATCGATGTGAGGGGGAGTGTTGAAGTCCCACATCGACTTGAGCGCTGGATTTCCGCTACATTTATAAGTCTATGAGCAACTCTTCCTCTTTAAGAGCTCTTTTGGAGGGAGTTAAGCTATGAATTTCTTCAATTAAGTCATTTTATAATTTTTAATCAAGAAAAAGGTGGATAAATATAACAAAACGAAGGTTATGAAACAATCTTAAGGATTTTTATTTTTATTTTTTTTAAAGTTAATGAAATGAAGTTGAAAGCCAACTAATGGAAGAGCCAATGTTGATCCTTTAGAGACACATGTCGGTTATTTATACTAAAATTGCAAACGTAAGTTATGTATTAAGTGTGAGATAGTTGTAATAGAATATTATCAAATAATATCAGCTGAAAACGAAAATATTATCCATGAGATAGTTATGCATTAAGCTATTTAGCTTAAACGTTTTGTGCCAATATTCAACAAATCTCCACCTTGGTTCAAAACGAAAATAAATTCTTTATATATGAAATTACTTAGATTATCAAATAATCGTCGGCCAAAACCCCGTAAGGTGAACATGTATTGCAAACACCAATCAAGTCCAAATAATGCTTGAACTTGTTAAATGGAACTTATTTAACTAACATATCAGCTGGATTTTCTACAATGATTATCTTATTGACAACAATAGCACCCTAAGAGACAATGTCATGAACGAAGTGATATCTTATATCAATATGTTTGGTTCTTTCATGATATATATTATTCTTGGTCAAGTATATCACACTCTAACTATCACAAAATACAACAAAAGTATCATGCTATAAACCCAAATCACAAACCAAACCTCTAAGCCAAATAACTTATTTCATTGCTTCTAATGCTATCATATATTCTGCCTCTATCATAGACAAAGCAATTGTAAACTGTAAAGTAACCTTTCAACTAATGGCACAATGAGAAAGAGTGAAGACATAATCTGTCAGAGATCTTCTTCCATCTAAATCACTAGCATAATCGGAGTCTGCATAACCAATAACACAGCAAATGGTATTAGAACATCCATCATATACCAAACCAAAATTAGATGTGTCTCTCAAATACCGAAGTATTCATTTCACTGCTTGCCAATGACCCTTACTGGGATTACCCATATATCTACTGAAAATACTAATTGTATGTGAAATGTTTGGACAAGTATAAATTATGGCATACATCAAACTACCAACGTTATTAGCATATGGAACTTGAGACATGTACTGCTCTTCTTTTGACTGTGGTGACAAATCTAAAAAAAGTCTAAAATGCGCAATTAACGACGTACTCACATGTTTAGACTCTTTCATACCAAAGCGTTCAAAAAAAATTTCAATATAAATTTTCTCAGTCAAATAAAGCTTGTCCGCTTGTCTATCCCTATAAATTTCCATACCCAAATTTTTTTTACTGCACCCAAATCTTTCATCTCAAACTCACCATTAAGTTGAGACTTTAATTTTTGAATCTCAAACTTATTCTTAGAAGCAATAAGCATGTCATCAACATAAATCAACAAATAGATAGATGAATCATCATGAAATCTTTTATGATAAGCACAACTATCATAATCACTCATAGAGTAACCATGATCGATCATAAAAGAATCAAATTGTTTATACCACTACCTAGGGGATTGCTTCAACCCATATAACGAAATTTTCAATGAAAAAAAACGATCTTTCTTACTTGAAACAACAAACCCCTCTAATTGATGCATATATATTTGTTCCTCAAGCTCACCATGTAAGAAGGATGTTTTGACATCAAGTTGTTCTAACTCCATGTCAAGCAATGCAACCATAGAAATAATTACACGAAAAGAGCTATGTTTCACAATAGGTAAAAATACTTCATTGAAGTCAATACCCTTCTTTTGAAAATAACCCTTTGTAACAACATGTGCCTTGAACCTAGTTGCTTCAATTTTGGATATACCATCCTTTTTCTTGAAGACCCATTTGTTTCCAACAATCTTTTGGCCCTTAGGTTGTTTCACCAATTCCTAAGTATGATTCTTTTGAAGTGATTCAATCTCTTCATTTATAGCAACCAACCAATGAACAGACTCTTCACAAGTGGTAGCTTCATGATAACTAGAAGGTTTATGCACCTCAATAGGCTCAGCCACAAACAAGGAAAAATAAACTAAGTCTGCATCTGCGTACCTATGCAGGCATCGAATCTCTTTTATTCCTTTACCCTTAGTGATACTATATTGTTGGTCATGTTTCTCTTTTGCTACATAATGAGCAAAATCATCTATCTCATCCACAGATGGCTGATCTGAAATGTTCTCTTGCACTTGACTAGGAGATCCACTCTCAAGCTCCACCTACTCACTAACACAGTGGTCTTTACCTACAACAATAGACTCCTTTTTCTTTTCCAACATGGAAAACTCATCAAACTTAACATCTCTACTAATTAAAAATTTAGGTGACTTGGGTTTAACACACCATAATCTATAACCCTTCACCCCAAAATGATACCCTAAAAATATGCATTTCAATACCTTAGGCTAACTTTTACCATTATTAACATGAGTATAAGCAAGTTAACCAAAACCTTTCAAATAAGAATAATTAGTAGGAGTACCAGAGAATACCTCAAACGAAGTCTTCAACTTAATTGCAATTGATGGAGATTGATTCATCAAATAACAGGCATGATTATAAGCTTCAGCCCAAAAAGATTTATCCAGGTCAACTTGAAAGAGCATACAATAAGCTCTTTTTAAGATAGTTATATTCATAAGTTCTGCTACTCCATTTTGTTGTGGTGTATGATACCGAGTGAAGTGTCTCACTGTGCCATTTATTTCATATAACTCATTAAATTGAATTTCACAAACTTCCAAACCATTATCTATCCTCAAATGCTTAATTTTCTATACAAGCCTTGAATTTTACAAATTTTGAGAACACATCATTCTTGTTCTTCAGAAAATATACCCAAACATGACGAGAGAAGTTATCAATAAAAGTCAACATATACCAGGCACCACCCTTAGATATAACATGAGAACGACCCCAAAGATATGAATGAATATAATCAATAGTACCTTTCATTTTATGGATATTTGTATTGAATTTGACCCTACGATGCTTTCCATAGACACAATGCTCACAAAAATCAAGCTTCCTAATTTTATGACCACAAAAAAATCCTATTTACTCAAAATAGATATCCCTGCCTCACTCATATGACTTATACCATAATTGAGTAGTATCTAAATCTTGATCTGACGAGAACGAAATTGAAACACTTCCAATAATAGTGCTACCTTGAAGCACATAGCGGCCACGATAAAACTTCCCTTTAATAACAACTAGAGCACCATTACTAACTCTCAAAACTTCACCTTCAACTACATACTTATAGCCTTGTGAATCAAGAGTATCCAAAGATATCAAGTTCTTTTTCTAATTTGAAACATGGAGAACATCTTTTAAAGTCCTAATAATACCATCATGCATCTTAATTCGGACAATACCAATACCAACAACCTTGCAGGACACATTGTTTTCCATTAAGACAACACCCCCATCAATATATTGGTAAGAAGCAAACCATTTCTTACAAGGGCACATATGGTAAGTGCAACCTAAATCAAGAATCCAAACATCTCCAAGAGAACTAATATATACTGATAAAAAAAATTCACCATCAGAACTAGATTTATATGCAACACTAGAAACATCATTAGTATCATAAAACATTGTGATAGATTTTCCTTTACCTTTGAGTTTCAGACAATTTACTTTCCAATGCTCTTCCTAATGAAAATAGTTGCATTTATCCTTTCATTTTCTAGATTTGGATATAGACTTGTCTTTATTGTTTTTTGAGCCTTTTTCTTGATTTCTACTTCTGACAAATAAACCACTACTATTATCACTATTTCTTGTACACACATTTTTCTTCAACTCTCTAGAATTCAAAGCTACTTTGACATCCTTCAAAGAAATAATGTCTCACCCATAAAGCATGATATCAACAAAATGTTCAAATGAATGAGATAAAGAATACAATAAAACTAAGGCATGATCATCACCATCAATTTTAAACCACCATTTTTTAGATCACGAATAATTTTAGTAAATTCATCAAGGTAATCGTGTAAAGGTGTACCTTCTGACTTTCTAAATGTGTATAAATACTGCTTCAAATATAAACGACTTGGTCATATACAAATTCTCCAATTTAATCCATAACCTAGTAGGATATTCCTCATCATCAACCTTACATAATACCTTATATGATAAGGATAATTGAATTGAATTAAGAGAATTTTCTATCAATACATATTTTTCTTCATCAGTCAATTTATCTTTGCCTTCAAGTGTCTTAACGAGTCTTCTTTGACTAATACGGCTCATATCTTCATTCGCTAGAGACCGGATTCATTCTTACCATTGAATTTCTCAATTTTGTATTTTACCTGCATGACACAAAATCCAGTATTAAATAAACAAAATAATAACCCAGAAAATATGAAATCAATCAAATAACCAAAAAAACTCAAAATAAATCCAAAGTTGCAAAAATGATATACTGCCACAAGGTTTGCAAATCCCTTGATAAATCAGTTCATAAAGGAACGAAAGAGCATTAAAGATCTCAACTTTGATATTATATTAAAATGTATCAAATGTCTGAGGTAATTGTTTTTTTAACTGGTGGCACTATATATATATAGGATACAAGACAAACCATAAAAGGAAAGAAATATCCAGTATTGGATCATTACATGTAAGAAAATAAAACTACGTGGACCGTGATGGCTAGAAATCTATATCGCATTGTGGTTTCGGGATTAGTGAGTTGATTAAAATTAGAAAGAGTTTGGCCATGGTGCCCATTTTTTGTGTCGTAGCATGTATAGTTCTACTTAAATTCCATCTGATTTAGTGGGTATCATGTTATGACTCACATTGAACCTACATCGCGACATGCCTTTAAAATCCAACATTGCTTTAATTTTATTGACTGACTCCTTCCATGCCTTGTGCTCGCTTTGGGGCACTTGTTGATCATGATTCAACTCTTGATTAAGTCCATTAAATACTTACTTGAGTTGCTTTATCTTTGATCTTGTGATATGTCCACTTAGAATTTATAATGGTTTGTCATTCTCCTCACTTTTGCTAAAAATGAGTTGTAAGAACATTCTTATGTCTGCACCTTTTTAGGCTATGCTTCTAACCAATGTGGTTATATGTGTTTGTATATTAACACAAAGAAACTATTGGTCAATAGACATGTGTTTTTCTCTAAACAAGAGTTTCCTATTGATAACTTGTCTCAGATGTCTATTTCTTCAAATACATCAAAGTCAAACTCTTTGGTTCATATGCCTTTATGGCTGTATATGCCTTCTTTAGTGTTTCCTTCTTTTTCTAACACCTCTGGTGCACCTTTTATGCCTTTAGCTCAGTTTGTTAAGCCTATATTAGTGTCAAGTATATCTCCATTTTCTTAACTTGTGTTAGTGTCAAGTCCAACTCACTCACCAATTAGTATCTTTGTGCTCCCAATTGCTTTTTTGTTATATAGTAGTCAAGCCAGTTCCTTTATTAGTGTTTCCTGTCAGTCATCTTTAGTACTTACTTCTACTTCACCTATTTCTCATTCCCCTTCTCAGTCTTTACTTCCTATTTTTCCATCTTCCACCACTTTCTCACATACTTCTACTTCATCTATTTCTTTATCGTGTGTTTTTGGTGCTTTGGTGCCTTATTTTTTTGGTGATTCTAGTGTGGTATCATATGTTCTAGAAATGTCTCTTGAGATGGTTCTACCACCTCTTGATTCTTCTAATATGCATCCAATGGTCGTTAGATCAAGAACTAGCCATTCAAAACCCAAAGTGTTTTATGCAATTATACCATTCTTAAACACATGTAAAAAATCCAATGAAGCTTGTTCATTTCTTAAATGGAGAGAAGCTACAAAAATTGAGTTTGGAGCTTTGATTAAAGATGATACTTGGAGTTTGGTGGATCTATCTCCTTATGCAAAGGTCATTGGAAACCATTGGGTGTTTAGAACCAAGAAAAAGGTTAATGGTACATTGGATAAATACAAGGCACATCTTGTAGCTCAAGAATACTTCTAAACCCTTGGTTTGGATTTTACTGAAACATTCAATCCAGTAGTTAAGATTACTTCAGTGAACATAATTTTTTCCATTGCTTTGTTTTTTGGCTGAAAAATTTGTCAATTGAATATTAATAATGTTTTTTTTGAATGGATATTTAGATGAGGCTATATACATGAGGCAACCTTGTGGTTTTGAGGATCCTTTGCATACCACTAGGTTCTGTAAGTTAGAAATGCTTAATTGCTTGAGGTTTTGTTAACACCAAGAGTGACATTAGATTGCTTGTAAAAAGATGCAATAGATCTATGATGTTTGTGCTAGTGTATGTCGATGATGTTATTTAGTTTAGATGTTTTCCAGTTGCACGATAAATTTTCCTTAAAAAACTTAAGAATCTCTTAAGTTTTTCCTTGGAGTTTATGTAGTTCTTATGGGTACTGGTTTGTATCTAAGTCAGTCCAAATATGTAACTAAGTTGTTACATAGGTTCTGATTTGTATCTAAGCCAATCCAAACATGCAACTAAGTTATTACAAAAGGTAGGTTTTGCAATCTTCCAAATTTGCTTCTTCTTCCATGAAGTCAGGTTGTGTTCTTAGTAAAAATGATGGAATGCTTTTATACCTTATCAAATTTTAGTTAGTGCACTGAAATTTTATGTCATCATAGACTCTGATGTCGCTTAACTGTTCTAGTGTCTTCGTCAACCTACTAATGTGCATTGTGTTCTTCGATACCTTAAAGATTCTTCTACAGTTGGTATTATGCTTTGTATACTATATAGTTTGGATTTAGTTGGCTATATTGATTCATATTGGGTGTCTTGTTCTGATGATAGACGAAGTGTTAATGGCTATTGTATGTTTTTTGGGGGTTAATTCTAAGCAATGTGTTGTATCACGTTCTTCAATTGAGGTTGTATCTCGTTCACTCGTAGGGGGAACAATTGAGGTGGTATGTATTACATTCTTATTGCAAGAGTTGGGTATTAAGCTTAGTGGTCTGCCTAAGCTGGTCCGTGATAACATTAGTGTCTTTCATATTGCTCGTAATCCAATACATCATGTAAGAACCATATATATAGAAATTTATTTTCATTTTGTGAGAGATGCTTCAAAAACAATTGTTAATTTAATATCGTAGGTTCAAGGACCAAATATGTTAACTTAGCCTTTACCTACTTTTAGTTTTATTTTTTTTCGCAACAAACTTATGATCTTAAAATGAAATTAAGTTTGAGCAAAATTACTAGAATTGTAAGTTATATATACATTGAGTGTGAGTTAGATGTAATATAATTGAAAAATGTTAGGTTAGTTAAGGGAACATATGTATGTAACAAAATTATATAATTTTTCATCATTTTTCTAATTGATTTGGTGAGTTCTTGATTCTCTCAATTTCCTTGAAATCATGCAATTTATATTTAACAAATGCAATATTTAAGTAATACAAATGAGACGAAAAATAATTTAATAATATAAACGAAACAAATACAATAATTGGGTGGTATGTTTATAGATTTACTCTATTTTAAATGATAAGGTAGATGGTAATTAAATAATTCATTTGGGTCCACATAATTATATGAAATAAATTTATTTCAAAAATATTTTCTTTTTTAATAAAAAATTATAACTGATATGCTTCACATATTCCTTATCTAGCTTATCAACTATGAATATTATTAAAAAACATATGTTTTTATGGTATAAAAAAACATATTTTCACTACGTTTTTTAGAATGTAAAAAACATATATTTTTTACGTTATATGAAAAATAACATATATGTAACACATGGATGAAAGTTAAAAATAAAATTCTATTTATAAAAGGAGTTATGCTATACAATTAAATCCAGAAAAGAAAAATTATAAAAAAATAATATCCTTAAAACTTATAACAATAAAAATAATACTAAAATAATATTAAACATGATTCAATTAAACGATGTTCAACATTGAACAGACCTAAATGACCGTAGTTCAATTTGAATGACTTTCAAAATAAAATAAATTACCAATTTTTTTTAATAGTGAAAATATATAAGGTAAATATAAGAAATGCTACTTTTATGGTTACAAATTTTAAAGATGTTATTTTTAGAAAAATAAGTTGAAATGACCTTAATTTATTATTTGTAATCTAGTTTGGATACCTCACTTGCATATAATCTAAAAATATCAATTTTATCCTTAATAATATATTACACGTTTGGATAGAAGTCTTATATTTAACTAGACAACAAGTATGATATATATCCAATTAAAAACTAGGGATAATATTTTGAAAATATCAATTTAATTTTATAGAACATAGTTGGAATTGTTCAATCAAGTTTATAAAAAAATGCATAGAAAATATGCATAATCAATTATTCAAATACATATTAATACTAATTGAATCAATATATGATAATAAATTATACTATATCCCTGTCATGAACAAAATGTGCGTTTATTATATATCATTGAATAATCTCCCATGTTCAAATTATTTTAAGAAAAAAAAAATGATTAATTAAACAAGATTTGAATTTAACCACCATATTATTATAATGAATACACATTTTCACCTACAAAATTGAACATATATCGAACTAAAAACTAAGAAGTTTTAAATTCTATCAAATTATTGTTGAGTTTAATCATGTGCCAATTTTGACTAATATAAAATAACTCTTATTTTAATAAAAAACCTATTTATTATAAGTTTGTTATAAATCACAAATAATCTGTGGTAATATCATTGATAAGTATAATCAAATTTAAATAATTATATTTAATAAAAAATTAATATATAAATTATAATCGTGATATATTTTTCTAAAAAAAAAAAAAAGAAATGACAGCGTTGACAGATCATCAACTGTCAATAATAAATAGTTACCTTTACTTCCTTTTTCTGTCTCTTGAACAACCGAATAAAAGACACAACGGTATACGCTACCTAACCAGTTATATATATATATATATATATATGAGTAGTCAGTACCACTGTCCGCAGTGTCTGATTATTCAGAGATTATATTGAAGAAAAACAAAACAAACAGAAAATAGAAGAGAGACGATGAGAAGTCCGTTAACTCTCCTGTCAATTGCTATTAATGCATTCTCAGTTACTCCCTTTGCTACCTGCAGCTGCTTCCTTCTTCTTTCACATGGACAAGGCATTATTGGTATTCTTTTTCTCATTCATCTCTTTCGCATAATATAAAGTGTTTTTTTTTTAAATCATCAATTTATTTTATTTTTGATGTGTCTATACAAATTTCAGTATTTATCAACATTTCAGTGTTAAATTTTAGAAAAAATACGATATAAAGTTATCAAAATTTAACAAAAATTTAGAAGAAATTGACTGAAAATATCAAAATTTCTGTCAAAATTTTATTTTGTGTCAGTGAAATTTAATTTTGTTTGGTTGGAAATTAAAGAGTAGATGCCCATGATGTATCATCTTCGACTGTTCTGGTGACAGTGTACGTAACGGCTTTAATAAGAATATACGTAAGGCATGCAATATGCTTAAATGAAAACTGAGAAGTTTATTGTTTTTTTTTTTTAAAATTAAACAACTAGGAGAGCTATGAATTTTTTTTTTGTATGCACTGTAAAATCTGAAGTTAGCCAATTAGTCATACGAACAATACCTATATATGCTTCAAGAATGGAAAACATTTCTGCAAATAAAAATCAAATCATGATGTTGTACTGTTATTATTGTTTTTTGCATTCAAGTTTGAATCATCAATCGTTATGATATTGGTGTACAATAGAGTTAATAGTTAAGTTGGATGCCAATAGATTAGGGAAATAAGAGAGCAGGGATGTAGCTAGCCACACTTAAGTCTTGTATTTATAATTATGTTTCTACATTTTACGAAAATACATAACAATATCTATTCTATTTAAAATTTTATATTTTTCATATATTTTTTTACATTTTTATTCTAATATTATACAATTTTTACTTATAATAGAAACTCTAATTAATAGAATAATAAATGTTTAACATCTTTTAGTAAATTTTACTAGTTTAATTTTCTTAATATAAATATGATTTCCTAAAAAAAAAAATTAAAAAATTGCCTTCATACTTGATTTATTGTTATTTATATAATTATTAATTATTATTTATAGTATATAATATTTTATTCTATCTATGTTTTCATATACTTGATTTTTGTGTTTATTATTGAATTTCTTTCATTTTATCCTGTAGTAAAATATCTAAAAATATTGAATTTTGTTAATTTTTTATAATATCTACTATGAACTTTTCTACATTATTTAACAATATCTAGATTGTACGTGCAGTTACCACAACATAAATTCTAACTACCTACATGAAGAAAGGAAAGGGGAAAGAAAAACTAAATTAAAGCATTAAGGTCAGAACAAAAAAATGGGATTTAAATAATAAAAAAATCTTATAGGATGAGATTATTTTCACATATTTTTTTTTATTTCATGCAAATTTTTATAATCTTTCTTATGTTAATTAAATTTTATTTTT
This sequence comes from Hippophae tibetana, assembly GCA_037013495.1. Taxonomy (NCBI): domain Eukaryota; kingdom Viridiplantae; phylum Streptophyta; class Magnoliopsida; order Rosales; family Elaeagnaceae; genus Hippophae; species Hippophae tibetana. The sequence goes on from CM072807.1 coordinate 1,481,962, forward strand.
TAAGAATATTTTTATCAATTTATAAAATTTACATTAAATAAACGTGGAACTAAGAAAGAATGGTAAGAAAATAATTATACTGACATAAATTATTTTTAAAGTATGTAATGACGTGTCAATAAAATTAAAAATTAATAGTATCATGTTTTTTTTTAAAATAAAAATAATTTAATTAATTAAAAAATATATTTTAAACATAATAAATAACAACAGTAAAAAAAATTCAGAGTATTAGATGCAAAAGCTGCAATACTCAGAGACTTAAATTCCTCTGTATGACGATAAGAGGATTTGTGATTCTAGAAATAATAATATGAGACATTTCACGTACAGTAGCTCATGTGCGTCTGCTATAGCAATGAAAGACATCACCTAATTTTAGGGCCAAACTGAAATATTTCTTAATGCATATTGAATGGCCTCAACAACACTTTCTTTAATACCATGCATGCATGCAGTTAATTGGCCTACAACTATAGATAAAGATATTAACAAATGTGACCCTACACATTTCGTTTCCTACTTATCTCTGAGTGAGTTTGCTGAAGAGAAACACTTGAGGACTTTGTTATATAACATACACTATGTTTCGGTTCATTTTCAATCATTAATTTTGGAATTTTATCGAACAATATTTAAAGAAAAATATATCATGCTCACGTAGTAAAATCAGTCTCGTATAATATTTTTTATAAAATATATAAAAAAATTTATAATAATAAAAATAACATTCTTTAATATTTATCAAGAGATTTATACATAGAATAGATAAAGATATTGTTTGTAAAAATATTTCTATCAATAATACTTATATTGTGTGTAAAAATAAAAAAAATATTAAGATAAAAATATTCTATCAATACCTCTATTATATGTAATAATTTATCCTTTTTAACCCTCTAAATATATATATATATATATTTCTCTACATTTTGATATTTGTGTTACTCTTTCTCAATTAAATTGTTACAATCTTAATCATTATTTTCAAGAATCAACAACGGTTGTTTTTGTTAAAAGTAGAATTAATATTTTAATAAAATAAATTTATAATTTATTATTTTGATCTATATTTAATTTTTTGTTATTATATATTTTTTAGCTAGATCTTGTGTGGAAAGGATAATCCTTACATTTGAATATTGCTACGTAAATATATTCGTGACCTCCAGCCCCTTCCCGCGTAGTTCGCCTACGGCTACACTTTTTAGATAAAGATATTAACTAATGTGACCCTACATATTTAGTTCCGGACCAAGTAGGAATGGAAAAAAAAGAAAACGCGTATTTATTTGTCCGTATAGTCGGTTTTGTTTTTATATAATAAATTTTAAAAATATATATAATTTTAAATAAAAATTAAGCGTGAAATAATAGATACATTTTAAGTATAATTATATTAGTAATATTACGTACCTAAAATTAATTATATTTATTAAATTAAATTACATATTAATTAATAATTAAAATTTATTAATAATAATTTTTAAAATATTTAGGAAAATAGTTTTTTTTTCGATTATTTTTTAATAACTATCCTGAATCATTATTGGGGTGTAAAAAACTATCTTCGAATTGTAATAATTTTTTGACAATTTCAAATACAGATTTTATAATTAACTATATTAAAAACGATCTATCCTTATGATAAAATAAATTTTCATTCCATTTAAAAAAATGTTAGATTTTGAAGGGTTTGTTTGAATGCATAATTTAAAAATTATTTTTTTGCTTAAGTTATTTAATACTATTAAATATAGGCAAATGACACTTAATGATAAGAATATTTTTTATTATCAAAACATATTTAGTTAAATTATAACATTACTTACAACTATATAGCCATGTTTTAACAAATGCTTTTAATAACACCGATCAAACTCCTAATATTTTTTAAATTATGATTTAAAAATTATTTTGTAGTTATGCGATCAAATATTCCCTAACTATATTGGAGTTTGCTGAATATAAACACTTGTGGACTGTGTTATAACTTACAGTATGTTTCGGTTTATTCTCGATCATTAATTTTGGAATTTTATCAAAACGACTAAAAAAAATATCTCATGTACACTTAATAAAACCAGTCTCATATTTTTTTTTATAAATTACAACATATAAAACTTATAATAATAAAAATAATATTTAATAATATAAAATATATCTTAATTATTAAACATAAAATATTAAACGAATCTAAATAATCAAAATTTAATTTAAACTATATTTAACTTAACAACGTTAAATATGAAATGATATAATATATTTTTCTATTAATAAAAATGATAAATATCAATAACACCTTCTAAATTTGCTCAAATATTAAAGAATTTTAAATTTAAAAATAATATCACTAAACGCCATTTTCTCACTCTTTGATTAAATAATAATAAAAAATAAAAAATATATAATCTTTTAATATTAAAATAAAAATAAAAAATAAAAAATAAAAAATAAAAAATAAAATAATAAAAATAAAAATTTATGTTTTAAATAAATATAAAAAACTTTGTTAATAAAATAAAGTTTAAGAAATAAAATAAAGCATAATTTTGTTTACCCATGTACCGTTTCTTCCTCTTATATACGTGTATTTTAATTTTTCTTTCTCTTTCTAAAGGAAAATATTATATACCATATGTTGTAGTATTAATTTGATTCATTTCATACCTCTTACACTTTTATATTTTTTTTATAAAAATAAAGTGGTAATAAAACCTTTATATCACATATCAATACTTCTATGATATATAAGAATTTCTCATTTTTAACCCTTAAAATATAATTTTCTTTATTTCTCTCCATTTTGATCTTTTTACTATTTTTTTTAACTAAGTTGTTGCAGTCTTAATTCATTATTTATGATTATCATCAAGAATCAACTATTTTAATTGTTAAAAATAGAATTAGTTTTTTTTCACGAAACAATTCCATAATTTATTATTTTGATCTATATTTAATTTATTATTATTATATTTCTTTAGCTATATTGGGTAAGGAAAGGTCAGTCATTGTATTTTATTTTTTTATTTGTATTATTTTATATTTTATTATATTTAAAAATAATTTTTATTTTTATTTTTACTCATGAAGTTGTTGTATATTTTTTTTAGTATTAATTTAAGTTTTTAGGTAAATATTTATTAGAATTACAAGTTTTTTTTATATTAAATTAATTAGTTACATCTTTTCTATTTGAGTAAATCTTTAGGACTTTATGGATATTTACTTATAATAAAAATATATAAATTAGACATAAAATATATTATTTTTATAATTACAAGGTTTAATGATATTATTTTTATAGGAAGAATATTATAAAAATTATGTAATTATTATCAAATGGGCATATTAGTTCCGTAATTATTGGAATAGCTACTAAAAGTCATATAATTTTTTGTAAAAATAAACATTTTAATCATGAGTTAGGTAGTATTAGTTTTATTATTATAAAAAATAAATAATTTTAATTTTATAATTTCCATTTAACTTCGAACGTACGTTAAACGCCTTACACCAATGTGAAACTAAGTTCATTATGAAGAATATATATTTGGTAAAAAAAAAAAAAGGACCCAAGAGAATATTAATTGTTAAAGTTGATCACAAAATTCCAATTAACTACTAATGTCTATTTCTTTTGAAACATACACATTAATTAATTGGGGTGAACTAGGAGTTAATACAATTACGAGGGTACACTAACTACTTAACCCTAAAACAAAATTCAGAATGAACATTAATACAACAAAAGAAAAAACAAGACTTATTTTCTAATATGTAAGAATCAATGTTCAAATGCCCTCTTACCAAATGTAAGATTTAGAGTCAAGGGTTAATTATCACAAGCAACAGCATTTCTTATTCTTTGAACCGTGCACTTAATTAGATTGTTAACAGTAGCCACAGATCCAATAGAGAGTTTTGCTGTAGGAGCTGAATCAACCAATATTTGAAAAGCAACCGTTAAAAGAGAGCCACTAGATCCACCTTCAAGAGTTCCTGTTGCTCCATTGATCAACCCCAGCGGGCCATCAGGAAGGATGGCGAAACCCGATGGAAGGAGCGCAATATAATCGGGGTCTCTGCCACTTAATACCACATTCACAGCTAAAATATCAACCGGTGCATATATGACATACGAACCTGTGGTATCAGTACAACTCTCTTGCAGTATCAACATGTTGCTCTGGCTCGAATTCACACTCTACATTATTGCCATAACATAAATCAATAAAATTGCTAACATAAAATATGGTATTATCAATTATATATAGACATTCTTTACTCACGTTTATGCGAAGTAAAGAAACGCAGTTTCCTGGATCACGACCATTAGCTATATGTGCCATCTCTTGAGCTAAGCCACCATTTGAAAGTATATCCCACTGTCACACAAACATTATAAAGCAACAAATTGCACAGCAGCAATTAGAATTGGTAAAGGTATATTTGTACACACAAACTCTCTTTGAGACATACATACAAAACAGGTAGGGGACAATTGGTCTGTTTAATTTGCGAACACAAAATTTCTTTGAGACATATATACAAACAGATGGTGGACAGTTTCAAATAATAATAAATAAATAAAAAATTGAAAAGTCCAATTTGTATACCTTACTCCTGGAGTTGTGGTCACGGAGGAAATCAAAAAGCCGCTTAGGAGAATCAGGAAGCCAAAAAGAAGTAGCAGCACTGAGCACAATACCAGGAGGTCTGCCTGGATCATCCATACTCTTTCTTGTCATGACTCTAACATCATCAGAACCTGTTGCTGATAATGGAGTCCAAGCAAGTGCGGTTGAAGCACCCACTCCCGTACAAAAGCTCATTACCATTCTTTCTGCTAATTTCAACATACTCTTCCTTCCTTCTGGGCTTGTTATCACTGTACGTATAAATCAAACCCAAATTTAATATATAACTAATTAACAAAAAGAATTTCATTAATTATTGAAATTAAAAGTACCACAGAGTTCTTCTGTTGGAATATGATTGTCCATAAAGCTTGCAAGACGTTCACAATGTCGATCAAGTGTTGCAACCCAACGTTTTGCTCCAAATGCAAGACTAGAATTAACAAGTGATCTGTATATGTTATGAACACCTTTATCATCCATTTCCACATGTTCAACCCATATAACCTGAAATTTCGTAATTAAAACAATTTTTAAAAAAAAGGTCGGCTTAATTATATTTGACATAATATTTATTAAAATAAAAAAAGATAAGAATGATTGCCTTTGAATAACCATAAGGTAGTTCTTGGATTAAGCAACCGGAAGGCCTTCTTCGACTTCTAGACATAGAATTTGGACGTAAATTATCCAAAGAAACATCAACCACAGCCCAAGTTCCATCTGGATGTCTTTTACAGTACCTTACCAAGTAATTTTCTCTTGTTGGTACCAGTGGTGAGGGTACTTGGAATTCAGCTGTTAACTTTTTTTTTTTGTTAAAAAAAAATATTTAATAATATGTTTCATAGCAAAAAAAAAAAAAAAAGTAATTTAGTTAAGTATATATAAAGTATAATAAACACACACCACTTGTAAGGCACCATTATAATTCCCTGCTACTCCAGTTGACAGAACATCAATAGTAATTGCTCTCGAGACAATACCACAAAATACCTTAGACCATTGTTTCTGTAAACCAAAAAATAAAATAAAATAAAATAATGAAATTTAGTTAAATAGATAAAGTTGTTAATTAATTAAAGGAAGAAAAGGTAATTTATTAAAAAAATTACCACATCCATTAGAATCTCAACAAGATTACTATGATTCATTATGACAACAGCAGATTCTCTAGAAGCTTCGGATTTAAAGCCCAAAGGTTTAGGACGAACACCTCTATGGAAATTTCTGAAGTATTCTTCTTCGTTAAGTATATCAGTGGAATTAATGTCACTATGTATCCAAAGGGGTTCACCAGCATTAGCCATTTTCATAAGTTCTTCCATCGCTGTTACAGCGAGCTCAACAATCATTGGCTTATCTGCTTCGGTAGGCACTGTAGCCGACCTCAGAAGATCACTATATTTTCCAACTCCAACATCCAACGAACGCGAAGAATCATGTGCTAATAAATTAGGATATGAACTCAATAAAGGCTTCCCCACATATTTTGCAGCAATCCCAGATATCCTATCAATCTGTATTAGCACAAGAAACAAATATATTTTATATTAAATTAAAATATATATATATATTCGTGAATATAATTTTTCTTTTTTAAAGAAAAGAAAAAGGGAATAATAAAATTGTACTTCTTCTAGTAAACGGGTATTTTCAATTCTTAATTGTTGTTCGTCAAAAGACATTTCACCGAGAGCAGGTGGGCCTCCACAGTTTGGGCAAGAGGCATTGCTCAGTGCTTCTTTAAACCTATGATTCTCGGCTCGAAGCTTATCGAGCTCGGCCTTAAGAGTTGAATTTTCATGACGTTCTTGTTGGGCCTGTATATTTCAACGTACCGTTTGAGTCATTAAATAAACATACAAAAATATACCACCATATATACCCAATCTTTTCATATTTAATTACAACGAAAATTAAAGCACATGATTTATATATAAATTTAATCATCGGTTCAATATAATAATACTAAGAGATATATATGATTATATATAGATTAATACTTTCATTTGGGTGCGCTTGTTTTGGAACCAAAACTTGACTTGCAATGGCTCTAATCCTAACTCACGACTCAGTTCCTTCCTTTGCTTGTCGTCTGGGTGAGGACATTCTTTAAAGAATCTGAGAGACGAAATCAAGTTCAAAAAACCATGAAGATGAATAACCAGACAAAAGAACTGGAAGATTTTCAAATATCAAGAATGAACAGATTCCAAGTATTATTATTTATAAAGAAAAATAACTGCCAATTAATTCAGTACGGATTTGCATGTACAAATGAATGTATTTATTTATATGACAATCTTCTAATACTCTTAAAAAATATCCAATAAACGAGATAATTAATAATCTTATTATTAATTTTTTTTATGATTTAGTCATTTTATATATTAATTTATTTTTGTTACTTTATTTTTAATTTAATCTAAAATTTAAGATAAATTTTAAAAGCATAAAATAATAAGGGGATTAAATAATATTTTAAAAATTAAGGGAATAAATAGCGAAGAAAAAAGTTAAAACAAAAATAATAAGAACACAAAAGTTTAGAATATGAAAAACTTCATGGATAATTTTTTAAAACTAAATTAAACTTACGCTTCCATTTCCTGGATTTGGCGCTGTGTATGGCGATGATAAGGTTTCTTTTTGGGTCGTTGATTCGGATCTTGGTCATCACCAGATATGGTATCCATTTCAGTACCCGATTTATTCTCATAATCGTCATCTCGGAGGTTTCCAAGCTCACTTAACTCGAAGTTCTTTAAATGGGTCATATCCAGAAAATGTTGATCCGACTCGAAAATATCAGGTTGAAACATTTTTGTAGCTAGGAATTACTCTACAAGTGCTTTCAGTCTGTTATACGAAGATGAAGCAGAAAGTAGTAATTAAAAAAGAAGAATTTACTTAAAAGTCAAATCAATGTAAGAAATTAAAGAACTCAAAACGTGTTTAGTTAAAAGTAGGAGATTTTTTTGAATGCTCCAGTATTAATATTGCTAAGAACAGCCGCTGCTGCCTAAAAGTAAAACAGAATCACATTTTGCTGAGTTTAATTGACCATATTTTTTTACCTGTATTCGATCGGGAGCCGTTCTTACCTGTGTAATAGGTAAATCCGGGTTAAAAGAGTTATTTTAATATAGGGGCTGGTTCGAAGTGTATTAAACTACTAGTACTACTACTACTACTACTTATAAACGTGAGTGCATTTAACATGTTAGAGAAGCAATATTTGTTTTTAATGCAATACTGACGTACTTATTCATAACTGAAACCCCAGGCATTCATTGTAAAGTTAACTTCAAGATATTGAGTCACAATTTCATACATTATTATTCAAATATCACGTATAAATTTCACTTATTTTTGTATATTTTTAAGAAAATTTAAGGTGTAAAAAAATTATACTTATTATTTGAATAATAATGTAAAATAAAAATGAGAATATAATTAATAATGTTTTCATTATTCAGGGAATATTATTGACGTGTTATTCTAATTCAATAAGTTTTCAAATTAAATGTAATAATGTTTTTTAAAAAAATAACAACAACCAAATATCCTATTAAAATAACAATTAATGAAATTTGTATGCATATGTATTATTTTAAAAATAACAAATAGATTATTAATTTTATATCAATCTCTTAAATATATACTTATCTTAAAATCGATTTTAACAACTCATTACATTTTAAACCAAATAATCTTTAAAGTTAAAATGTCAAAGTTAATCATTTTAAACCAGTCTCTAAATATAACAAGTTAAAAGGTCAAAGATTTTGTCTTATTTTTCATTGAAAATTAGAGAAACTGAACAACTAAAAGCTTGAAAGCAATTATTGGAAAAATATAATATTTTATGTAAGTGATCTGGACATAACTGTTGAATGTTGATAAAGGCTGTAAAACATCTGTCTAGCAAAAGCAAATTAAGTACTCTCGTCCAAACCAATTAAGCTTCCTCAAAATTTCTAGAGAGACTTAAAAAAGATAATTAATTAACAATAAGGATAAAATTTCTCAAAATACTTGCTTAATTATATACAAGTAATAAACTAAATTGCTGTTTTTAAGCTAAAAACAAAGTCAGATTGTATTTTTAATAAGATTTAACTGAAAAACAAAAGGACATGAAATGATGTATCGAGGAATCGAACAATAAAAATGGAACGACAAAAGAGGTATCTGAAATGATTATTGACCTATTTGCGGAAAATACTAGTGATAAACATGAAATATCAGCAATGCAGTCTTTTTTTTTTCTCAGATCAGTAAAAGCAAATGCCAGGTGATTATTAACTGGAACCATATTTTCCGGCCACCGTATTTCAGTACACTTAAAAACAAAAAACTAATTTCTAACTAGTTTGTGTGGTAGATAAACTAGGATATGAAGTTTTTTCAAAAGAATAATTAGGTTAATATTGAAATTAGTTGGTTTGTTATAATAGGCATAGTATATTTCCGAAGCAATAAATAATTTGTATAACTGATACACTTTTGGGGGTTCGTTAACTTAAAAATACTTAATTTAGTGCGTTCATTATTACAAGAATATAGATATACTTAATCAATTTTTTCTCTTTTATACAAAATACCAAATTTTTCTATTAATTTTTTTTCCCTTTTTTTTCCTTTTCTTAAACTACAATAATTATTTAAATATAAAAAATTTATATAATCACGATTATTAAATAATCGTAATTATAATTGAAATAATAAAGTTAATTTTCAATGTTTAAAAACCGAAATCAAATAATATATTGTGTGTGTTATTTATTGAAAAAAGTATAAAAATTACTTCATAATTTTTTCATTTATCTATTAATTTAATTTAATATATTTATCTCTTTTACACCATACACGCACCAAATTTTTATATCAATTTTTTTAATGTTCCCAATTTTTTCCCTCTTTGTTTGTCTCATTTCCCCCATCAATTTCCCCATTTTTACCCCAGTCCTCTTTCTCGCATGCACGCATTTTCCTCTTCTCACAATTGATCAAACCCTAAGCTCATCCATACTGCCTTCTTCCTCGCTCGTGAATTTGGTCACCATTAAGGTCATGGATTGCTACACCAATAATCGTCTCTCTATTTGGGAATCTGAGAAAGCTGTTGATGACTCAATAAAAATAGAGTTATCAGTACATTTTTTTACTTAATATTTACTTATTTTATTCAATATATAATATTTTGGGATAAAAATTATTAAAATATAAAATTTTCAGTGAAAAGAGATGAAAATATAATTTTTGGAATTTTTATAGATTTTTTATAAATTTTTAACGTAGTGCTAATTAGAGGTTGCTATGTGGCCTACCATGCAAGCAAAGGAGCTGAATGGACAAGCCATGCGGACGCCAAGCAAATAGAGACAATAAATCATAGATTTCCGTATGGGAGGAGCAAAGTAGCACGTGCCACGTGTTAGCACGATGTTCAATTCGAGTTCGGAGAGTGGTTAAACCTTCACGCCACATGTCATTATGCCATTGTTGCTCCCTGCGTTCCACTCGTGGATCATGCCATCAGTTACCGCAAATCATATTACCCCGCGTGGGGTTGACTTAGCATGTGTTGAGTTAGACCAGTCTCCATTGCCATGTGTTGCACTCTATTTTGCCTAATAAATTTTGTGTGTCATATATCACGTTGTGATTGGTTGGCGCTATTCATTTTGCTTGTTTTGATCTCAACCTTTGATCTGATGGTATAGATTGCACCTGAGTTATATTTAAGCCTATTATCATCTCACAAACCCTAATGAGCTAAAATTAGCATAATTTTAGTAAGTTTTTGGAGCTAAAAAGAGAGATAAATACAAAAAGAATTCAAGAGGGGATACAATTTTGATGGAGATTCTAGAGAAGATTAGCACTAAAATTCAAGATATTGAATTTATTTCTTCTTTTACTCTTTTCTTTATCAATTTTATGTTTTTCTTTATGAAAAATATGACCTTTATGAATAAAATTATATGTAGTTAATTTATGAACCCAACTTTCACCATGTGATGATATAATAATTTACCCTAATTATAAATTTAATTTAATTATATTATTTAATCTGATTTTTATTCTATTAAATGTTTGACCAACAATTTATCTATAGAGTCAATTAAATAGATTTGAGAGAATTATTTAATTATTTGTCTTGATTAAATAACATGCATAGTTTTTAGACAGAGATGTATGATTCTTATATATGTAATTTATAATTGATAAGCTTAATGAGTAGTATACAATTTGATTGACATGAGAGTGTGATTAAATTAATTACTAAATAGTGTGTAGTTTACTTGAAAAAGAAATACATGCTAGGTTAGATTCAATTGATTATGTAATTAATTGATAATTATATTGGGAGAATTTTAACAATTTTTATGTTTAGAAAATTGAAGGATTAAGTATTCATAAATAATTTTCTTATATATCTTCTTAGTTACCAAATCTGATTTAATTAATTATTACTATTTATTTTTAGTTATTTTAATTTTGCTTCCTTAAAATATAAAAACACAAAAAAATTAATTTTTATTTTTATTAGTTTAAAAAATTAGTGTATAATAAAATAATCTTTGTGAGAATAATCTTTTCTTATCATTATATTACTTATTGCGATACATATACTTGCGTATTCATTGCATACATTTCGTGTGTGTCGATCAAGTTTTTGACACCGTTGCCGTAGATTATAAATATTAGAAATTAATAAAAAAATTATTATTTTTAGTTATTTTTCTTAATTTATTTTTCATTACTTTAATTTTAAAGTTGATTTACTTCTTTTCTTTTACTGACTTATTTATATTTTTAATTTATATTTAGTTTTTATTTAGATTCTCCTTTAATATTGTAGAAACATAATTGAGTCTATTGCATGAGTAGAGTTTGTGAGGGTGAAATATTTTCTTTAGATCTTGAAATTAAGCGTACTTTAAGATTAATTAGAAAACAAGTTGTCACCCAAGAGAAAAAAAATGGCTAATCTATTTGAAATAAACAATAATGAGCTAAACTTGAACAATCATATACTTTTGATGGATGATAGAGATAAAGCTCTGAATGAATATGAAAAACCTACGTTGGAATGGATGAATCCAAGTATTACAAAGCCAAATATTCAAGCTAATCAATTTGAGTTAAAGCCATTGATGTTTTAAATGCTACAAATAATTGGACAATTCAACGGATTATCAACAGAGGATCCTTATCTTCATCTCAGATTATTTATTATAGTTGTAGATTCATTTAAGTTGAGTGATGTGGCTGAGGAAACATTTAAGCTTAGATTGTTCCCTTACTCTTTACGCGACCGTACTCGAGTTTGGCTAAACTCTTTGTCATCTGATTCCATTACAACTTGGAATAGTTTGGTGAATTGTTTTTTGATAAAATACTTCTAATCAACAAAGAATGTCAAACTTAGGAATGATATTACTTCCTACCAACAATACTAAGGAGAATATTTATATAAAGCATGGGAAAGATTCAAAGAAATACTAAGGAAGTGTCATCATCATATTATTCCTTCTTGAATTCAAATGGAGACTTTTTACAATGGTTTCAATGCTCAAACAAGAACTATTGTTGATGCATTTGCTAATAGAGCTTTGCTTGCCAAATCTTACAATCAAACTTATAATTTATTTGAAAAAATGGCTAGCAATAATTATCAATGACTAATGGAAAGAATGACAGGCACAAGAAGAGTAGTCAGAGTGCATGAGATAAATGATATCACAGTACTTACAACTCAAGTGTCATCTTTGATTAACCTTTTAAAGGCTCAAAACTCACGAGCTAGTATAAACCAAATCGAAGATTCAAGAGTATCGTTTGTGTTTTGTGGATGAGTTCATTTGTTTGAAAATTGTAAAAATAATCTTGAATCAACATTCAATGTAAAGAATATGAACCGAAACAATAATACATACTTGAACACATATAAATAAAGATGGAGAAAAAATCAAAAATTCTATTGGACTAATACAACTCATTACATTTTAAACCAAATAATAAGTTAAAATGTCAAAGCTAATCATTTTAAACCAATCCCTAAATATAACAAGTTAAAAGGTCAAAGATTTTGTCTTCTTTTTCATTGAAAATTAGAGAAACTGAACAACTAAAAACTTGAACGCAATTATTGGAAAAATATAATATTTTATGTAAGTGATCTGGACATGTTGATAAAGGCTGTAAAACATTTGTCTAGCAAAAGCAAATTAAGTACTCTCGTCCAAACCAAGCTTCCTCAAAATTTCTAGAGAGACATAAAAAAGTTAATTAATTAACAATAAGGATAAAATTTCTATAAAATTTCTCAAAATACTTGCTTAATTATATACAAGTAATAAACTAAATTGCTGTTTTTAAGCTAAAAACAAAGTGAGATTGTATTTTTAATAAGATTTAACTGAAAAACAAAAGGACATGAAATGATGTATCGAGGAATCGAACAATAAAAATGGAACGACAAAAGAGGTATCTGAAATGATTATTGACCTATTTGCGGAAAATAGGTCAATCATAGATAGACTCAGATCAGTAAATAAGTGATAAACATGAAATATCAACAATGCAGTCTTTTTTTTCTCAGATCAGTAAAAGCTAATGCCAGGTGATTATTAACTGGAACCATATTTTCCGGCCACCGTATTTCAGTATACTTGAAAAAAAAAAAACTAATTAAAACCGTTCGTCGTCGTCTTAATTTCTAACTAGTTTGTGTTTAGAATACGATGGGTTGTGTGGTAGATAAACTAGGAGTTGTAATTCATTATTTTTGAAATTTATTTTTTATTAACGAGAGTATCGTATCTCTTCAGCGAATTTTTTTCAAAAGAAAAGTTACTTTAATATTAAAATTAATTGGTTTGTTATGATAGCGATCGTATATTTACGAAGTAATAAATAATTTCTCTTATAACTATACAATTTTGGGGTCAATTGACTTTAAAATATCCAATTTAATGCATTCATTACTATAATACATACATATATTCTTGAAAATTTAGTATCCGTTTTTTTTAAACGGAAACCATATACATATCTAATCAATTTTCTTTATTTTATACCAAAAATTAAATTTTTTTATCAATTCTTTTCTTTTTTCTCTTTCCTTAAACTACAATAATTATTTAAAAATAAAAAAACTTATATAATCACAATTATTAAATAATTGTGATTATAATTAAAATAATAGAGTTAATTTTTAATATTTTAAAAACCGAAATCAAATAATATATTATGTGTTATTTATTGAAAAAAATATAAAAATTACTTTACAATTTTTTCATTTATTTATTAATTTAATTTCATGTATTTTATCTCTTTTACACGCATACACCAAATTTTTATAACAAAATTTTTTTGTCTCCAATTTTTGTCTCTCTTTCTTTTCCCACCCCTCCTCATTTTCCCCTATTTTACCCTAACTCTCTTTCTCGCATGCACACACATTTTTCTTTTTTCCTTTTTCCTTTTAATTTTCATGCTCACATTTTCCTCTTCTCACCATCGATAAAACCCAAAGCTCATCCTCATCGCCTTCTTCCTCGCTCGTGATTTTGGCTGTCATTAAGGTCATGGATCGCTACATCGATAATTGTCCGTTTATCTATGAATTTGAGGAAGTTGTGTTGCATGATCTATCTTGGCTTGGTCTTGCTTGGAATAAAGGTATTTCTTTTGTCAATTTAATTTTAATTTTTTCTTTACAAATCAATATACAAGTAATATTGAGGCTGAGAGGTGAAGTTGGTAGTTGACGGCAACCAAAACTTGTAAGTAGACATCATCGTTTCAACCTGAACGATAGTCGCCTTCTATATTTGTTAGGTTCTCTCAAGATTCAAAGTCATCTTTGATTATTTTATTTTTCTTTGATTTTCTATTGAAGGTGATAAAATGAAAAAAAAAATGGTCACATTGTTAGCTTTACAAGGAGTCGTTTGCCTCTATTCAATCACCATACCTACCTTTTCTTATCCTTTTGTCTCTAAGATACGTTCTTCGTGGATTTTGTGTCCAAGTTCTATCTCTTATGCACTTAGAACCTTTTTTCATTGAGTTGTAGAATCTAGGTTTTTTCTTATGTTCCTCTTAGTTCCTTGTAATTAAAGAGGCACATCTTCAATTAAGATGAAAATTTATGCTTCTTATTTTCTAGGTATTCTTCTTGTATTTATTCCTACTACTTCATAAGTTTGATTGTGTTTAATTTTCTTATTGCAATAAGATGTGTTCTACAATAAGATGTGAGAACTTAGTACCTTTTGTCTTACCTTGTGATGGTTTAATGTCTAGAATTTTTTCCTCGTGAATTGTATTGGTATGAAAGATTTAGTTCGTCATTTGTTTTTGGGTCTTTGTGATAGGAAAGGAGATTACTATCGATATCTTACGGAGTTTAAATCTAGTGATGAATGTAAATTAGCTGCTGATCAATCACTAAAAGCCTATGAGGTAAAACAGATTCAACCCACAAGTTCCCTTTGCGCTTTATTTTTGTTACTTTGCTATCTACTTGTTCACAATATATGATACTATGTAATGTGGACGAGTCAAGTTACAAGATTTTTCTCTTGCTACTACAAGCTGTTATGAGTACAGCTTCCTTTGATTTGCCCCCAACTCATCCAATCAAACTTGGCTTGGCTTTTAACTTCTCACTTTTCTACTATGATATTCTTAATTTCCTTGAGAGGTCTCCATACATCCTTTATCCAAATTCCTATCCCTTCATCAGTTTCACACTGCATGTTGCAAAGCCCATCACCTGGCTAAACAAGCATTTGATGAGGCTATTGTTGAACGTGACAGTCTCAATAAGGACTCCTACAAGGATAGTACCCTTATCATGCAACTTCTTAAGGATAATCTCACTTTATGGACCTTAGACTTGCATGAGGAAGGAGGTAAATTTCATGAATATTGTACCTCTTATCTCTTTCATATGTATGTATTTTTTCAATTTGTTTCCCCCCCTTTTGAAAGTTACTAATTATTTTAGTGATTTTTTTTCTTTTGAAGATGGTAAGAAATAGTCTTGCTAATGTACATTAGAATCATACAAAATATGAAGTTGCTGTGAATACCATTTTAACTACTGTATAGAAACTTATTGTTGCTTGTTCACTCAAAGAGTGCTCATTTTCGTCTCTTTTTCAAAAAAATAATTTTAATGCTCCAATTATTACTTGTTTTAGCTTGTTAATGGAAACATTTCTCTTTCTATTGGTTTTCTTATTATAGTTCATGTATGTATCTCCGAGATGGTGTAGATGAATATTATTACACTCTTATTCAAAAAATAAAAATATACAAGTCTCAGTATAAAGATGACAATTTGTTATGGAGCTTAAATCAACTCTGGCCTAATCATTCTCATCAACAGCGCACCAACACACTAATAACAATAGTGGGTGACCTGAGTTCGATCCCCGACAAGGGCGCCAAAAACTTGATTGTTACACAAATTATGTGTGCAATGAATACACAAATATACGCATTGTAACAAGTAATATAATGATAAGTGAAGATCGTTCCCACGAAAATTATTTTATTAGAAACTAATTTTTAAAACTAAAAAAAATAAAAATCAATTTTTTTGTGTTTTTATATTTTAAGGAAGCAAAATTAAAATAACTAAAAGTAAATAACAATAATTAATTGAATCAAATTTGGTAACTAAAAAGATATATGAGAAAATATATAGGAATACTTAATCTAATAATTTTCTAAATATTCGAATAGCTAAAATCCTCTTAATATAATTATCAATTAATTACATGATCAATTGAATATAATCTAACTTATATTCCTCTCTCAGGTAAACTACACACTATATAGTAATTAATTTAATCAAATTTTCATGCTAATTAAATTGCATACTACTCATTTAGTTTATTAATTATAGATCACATATATAAGAATCATACATCTCTACCTAGAAACTATGCATGAATTTAATCAAGACAAACAATTAAATAATTCTCTCAAATATATTTAATTGCATTTAAGATAAATTGTTGGCCAAACAATTAATAGCATACAAATAAGATTAAATAATATAATTAAATTATAATTATAATTGGGGTAAAATATTAAATCATCACATGGTGAAAATTGGGTTCATAAGATCCCTAGATTAATAAATTAACTACACATAATTGTGTTCATAAAACTCATGTTTTTTATAAATAAAGACATAAAAATTGATAAAGAAAAGAGTAGAAAAAAATATAATCAATACCAGCACACCAATACCAACACTAGCAATAACAACACACCAATAACAACAATAATAACACAACAGCACTAACATCACACTAGCAGTAACCCACCATTACCAGCAACAACAACACATTAGCGCCATCACCAACACTAGCACCAATAACAGTAGCACACTAGCAGTAACCTACCACTACCAACAACAACATCACACCAACACCACCAACACACCAGCGTCAGCACCAACAATAGTAGCACACCAGCAGCAACAACAGTAACACACCAACACATGAGCACTAGCAGCACATTAGTAATAACACACCACCAACACCACCAACATCAACACACTAGCAACAACAACACACCAACGCCAGCACCAACACTAGGTTTTTAGTGGCTTTGTTGGAAATGACTAAGGAATAATTTGATTAGTATTAATATTAGTAATTTTGTTTTACATGTATTTCATATTTTATAACATTTTAATTAGCTAGTTATTATAAGGTTTTATTATTTTTTAGTGCATATAAAAACTCTTAAATGTAATTTCACTCTTAATTTTAATATAACAACTTAATTTTTTCAATTTATATAATTTATATTGAAAATGAGGTTAAAGGGTATGTTTATGGAATCCTATGACCTCGGTTATTGAAAGATCAATCAAACATTTAATTATTTTTGAATTACTCTTAAAAATAGTTTTTGAAAAATGTTTTGTGACATAAGCCCTAAGGTTTTGATTTTGGGATTGGTAAAGAGAAGCATTGATGAGAAGAAGGACAAAAACCGGAAAAAATGGGAGGAAGAGAAAGTAATTAAATATTCAAATAGAAAAGTGTATCACGATGGCGAGTAAGTTTTATATGATAATGATTCTTAAGTGAGGTGATAACTTATTCATTATTTCATTTGTATCGGTGATGGTTTTGTAGTTTTTATTAAATATGCTATTTAGTATTGTATTTTTAAGTAAAGTGTTTTGGTCTTATAAATTGAAAAAAAAAATACTTTAATTTTTAAAAACTAAAAAAGAAAAAGAAAAAATTATGACAGTAAATCTCTCTAGTTAAAAGTATGACATTAAAATAATTATTTATACACCTCTTCTAATATACATGCACACCTACTTTTCGTAAGCAGTAGTACATAATTATAAACCTAGCTCATACAATTTTTGTATGAAATGTCATGGAATTAATTATATTTATAGAGAGGAAGGGAGAAGTGTAAATGCTATAATATTGAAAAGATAGGGATAAAGAGAGAGATCCTCGTGGTTTTAATTTCTTCTACAGAGTATTTGGTGAAAATGTACGACGGCATGCAAATCTGCCTAGCTATATCGTCATAAATGCAGGGTCTAGGGTGAGGTTAGCATTGATTATTTTTTTTAATATAAAACGTGTATTTGTGGATGTTGTATTTTAATATTTTCAAGATAATACTATTTGTGGTTGAATGAAAACGAGTCATGGTACAAATAAGTTAAATATTGATTGGAAGTAGGTTAATCATATTATCTATGAACCTAATGATTAGGATATTCTGCAAGGATCGGGGTCTGATAATAAGGCTCTTTTGGTGGCTTCGATTCCTAGACCGTCAAAGGACAAACATGGATTCATGTTTGAAAGGAGATGGATGGATGTGCTGGAGTTTGAGAAAGTGGTGAGAACGGCATGAGCTGCCCCCAGGGGCCCTAAAATTAAAAAGTTAGGGAAGAAAAGGGCTAATTGATTGAAAAACATGGTCTAATTTTAATTCCTAAAAGTAGTATAAGGTGTTGAGATAAATGTTAACTCATATAATTTAAATTATATTTAATTTAAGTGGTTGAAATATATGGATATAAGTTAATTAATTTATTAAAAATGAATGATTTATTATAAATACTCATATACTTGAACCTCAAATGATATGAAGAAGTGAAAAATAAAAATAATACTAGAATTCTTATATATATATATATATAAATCTCCAATTATGTGTAAATTTTTAGATTGAGATATAAAATTATATATTCTATTTTTTTTAATAATTAGTATTAGAGTCACAATGTAAGATTTGTAAGACAAGCTTGTTTCACATATTCGAACTATTATGAACATAATGGGTGATCTTCAAGTAGTTGAAGGAATCAAAAAGCCCAACACACAAACTACACCACATGGACAACATGTATGAAATCTTATCTACAAGATCAGGATATTTGGAAGTTACATAATCGATAGCAAAAGATGTCAATGACATCTTGTGAAAGTGAAAAATTAAAGCAGACAAAACTATGTTTGCTTTAAAGATCACAATTGAAGAAGAAATATTGGAGCACATACACTATTTCAAAACATTGAAGGAAGCATAGGACACCCTTATTACACTCTTTTCAAAGAAGAGCGATACAAGATTACAACTTCTCAAAAATGAGCTTATATTGATGGCACAACGTGACATGACGATTGCCCAATATTTTCACAAGGTGAAACCAATATGCCGTGAAATTTCTAATTTAGATCCAACGACATCTATTGGAGATGCCAAAATAAAGAAAATAATTATCCATAGTTTGAAACCTGAATATCGAGGGTTTGTTTTCACTATACAAAGATGGTCGACATAACCATCTCTTGTTGAATTTGAAAATTTATTTACTGGTCAAGAAGCTATAACCAAGCAAATGAAAATATTTTCATTGAAGAGTGAAGATGAGGAGCTCTACACCAACAAAAGTAACAACAAGCAGCACATTGATGGTGGATTTAAAAATAATGGTGAAAAGAAAAAGAATTACCAAGGAAAGGAAGACTCTAGTTGATGGGGAGCTTCAAAGAATCGTAGTAATATTAAAAAGTTTGATGGTAAGTGTTAAAATTATGGAAAAAATGGGCCACACGGAAAATGACTATTGGTCCAAGAAAAAACCTATTGAAAGTAATATTGTTACTTGTACTTCTAAGGAAAGCGAAGATGGTTGGGATGTTGAAGTGCTTTTCGCTATGAAGGAGGAAGACTTAGTTCTCATGGTAACAACACCAGAAAAGATTGACTACATGAATGACTAGATTATAGATTTAGGCTGCTCAAATCATATGACATGTGATAAATATAAGTTTCAAAATTTGTGTATAAGGGAGGTCATGTAGTGGTGACAATTGATAACTCAAGGTTACCGATAGCTCATATCGATAAAACTATAGCTATGCCTCGATATAATTCTAACCAGGTACCACTTTAAGATATCTATTATATCCTAAGAATGAAGAAATTTTTTCTATATATAGCTCATTTAACACCATCAGGTCATTATATTGTGTTTGGTCCTTAAAATGTAAAGGTGTATTATGACATCAAAATCTTAGAAAAATTGACAATGGAAGGGCGACGAGTCTAGTCATTCTACGTGTTGTCAGTAGAGACTGCATATATGGACAAGGCAAGGAAAAATGAGACAACAGATCTATGTCACAAGTTGTTAGGTCATGTTGGCTATTCCAAGCTAAATGTGATGGTAAAGAAGTTGATGTTGAAGGGGTTACCATAACTTGATGTGCGAACAAACACAATATGTGTAGGGTGCCAATATGGTAAAGCACACAAACTACCATACACGGTGAAATAATCATCAATTGGTGGTATGTGGTACATGGTGACTTTCATTAATGATTTCTCTAGGTATGTGTGGGTTTTCTTTATGAAATAAAATCCATTGCTTATGCACAGATAATAGGAGAGAATATAGTTCAAATGAGTTCTCTAAATACCTGAAGGAATTCCAAATACATCATCAATAAACTTGTGCCAATACACCATAACAAAATGATGTAGTTGAAACATATAATAGGTATCTTGCAAATTTTTTTAGTAGTATGCTACATGCAAAGAATGTACTAGGAAGGTTTTGAGTTGAAGCAATAAGGACTACAACTATTGTAATCAACAAACTTCCTCAATAGAGGTTAGAATTTGTTTCACCCTTTGAGAAAATGTAGAACATAAAACCTATAGTTAGTTATTTTCTAGTATTTGGTTATGTATGTTATGTATTTGTTCCTGATCATTTACGAAACAAGTTTGAAAAGAAAGCTATAAGATGTATTTTTATGGGATACAATAACCAGAGAAAGGGATGGAAATGTTGTCGAGATAATTTAAAGACAAGCCACAACAAAAAATGAAGGAGCATATTGCTCAACTTAAACCAATTTCAAATGAATCAAAAGATTCGAATGGAAATGAAGTTGAACAAATAGTGACTCAGAATCCTTGGTAAACTAGTGTGTATAAATAACCAACAGGAGAAGGCAAGCCTAGTGAAATAGAAGAATCAAATCCCTAATTTGAACTTCGAAGGTCACAAGAACACGAAGGCCAAATCCCAAATATTTCAATGTAGCTATATTCGAAGAAATAACTATAACAAAACTTGAGACGTTCGAAGAAGAATCAAAAAGTTTTGAGTGGATGACAACAATGAAAGAAGAGATTGATGCACTTGAGCAAAACTAAACTTGGGATCTATTACCCAAGCTAGGAGATGTGAAACCCATATCCTATAAGTGGGTTTATAAGATAAATAATCATCCAGATGGCTCAATCGAAAGGTACAAGGCACGATTGGTAGCTCGTGGTTTTTCTCAACAATATGGACTATACTATGATGAAAGGTTTAGTCCAGTAGTGAAATTTAAAACTATGTGAGTCTTACTTGCACTTGTAGCCAACAAAGACTAAAATTTATGGCAAATGGATGTGAATAATTCTTTTCTTCATGGAGAGCTAGATCGGGAGATCTACATGATTCAACTAATGGGGTTTCAGAGTCAATATCATCATGAATATGTGTGTAAGTTGTGAAAATCACTCTATAGACCGAAACAAGCACCTATGGCATGGTATGGTAAAATTGTTGAATTCCTAACATAAAGCGATTATTGAGTAACATCTATAGATTCCAAATTGTTTGTCAAAGACATAGAAGGTAAATTAGCGATGATTTTAGTATATGTGGATGATTTAATCCTAACTGGTGATGATGAGGTAGAAATTTTTCAAACAAAGGAGAATTTATTAGTACATTTCTAGATGAAAGAACTTGGACAACTCAAACACTTTCTTGGCTTGGAAATTGATTGCACACAAGAAGGAAAAAATTCCAAAGATTTTTTGAAAAGATTTGGAATGCTTGAATGTAGGTCGATGGAGCCAAATTCCAAAAATGTGTGCACATGAAGGAAAATATTTGAAAAATCCAATGATGTACAGATAATTGATAGGTAATCTAATCTACTTAACCTTCTTGGTGTAGGAAAAGGCAGTCAATAATATCATTATCAACCACTAAAGTTGAATATCAAGCAACTATAATGGTAGCTCAAGAAAGTACATGGTTAGTACAACTGTTGAATGATCTACATCAAATAGTAGATTATATAATTATGTTTTATTATGATAATCAATCTGCAATTTGTTTGGTAGAGAAACTGGTCTTTCTTGTAAGAACTAAGTATGTTGAAATGCACTACCACTTTATAAAAAAAAGGTTTTGCAAGAAGAGATTAAAATGGGACCGATCAACACAAATGATCAACTTGCCAATTTGTTCACGAAGATTTTAAGTACTAGTAAGTTTGAAAATTTCGTAATCAATTACAACCCAATGTTCCTTTCCAGGATTTGAAAGGAATCTACTCACAATTTCAACTATATGAGCGATATCTAGCTGTGTACAAACCATGACATACATCAGACTTCCAACTACTGAAGCATATGGAACTTTTTCCATCTCTTCCTTCTCTTTATCTATAGAAGGGCTCTTCTTAGAACTTAGCTTAAAGTGATTAGCAAAAGGAAAACTAATCAATTTAGCCTTGTCTATATGAAATCTCTGAAGTACTTTCTCAATGTACTTCTCCTATGACAACCATAATTTCGTGGCGCCTCTATCTCTAATAATACTCATGCCAAGAATATACTTTGATGCCTCAATTCTTTCATGGAAAAAGACTTACTCAAGTGCTTTTTCAAATTGTTGAATCTAGAAATATTCTGGCCAAAAATCAACATATCATCCACATAGAGCAAAAGAATAATGAAATCATCATCAGAGAATTTCTACATACAACACAATGATCTGAAGTAGTCTTTTTGTAGCCTTGCTCCTCCATAACAGACTCAAACTTATTATACCATTGTCTCGGTGTCTGTTTTAAGCCGTAAATGTTTTTCTTCAATTTTCAAACATAATCCTCTTTTCCCTTTTGCTTGAAACCCTTTGGATGCTTTATATATGTCTCTTCTCCAAGTCACCATGTAGGAAAGAAGTTTTGACATCCATTTGCTCAACCTCTAGGTTAAGACTTGTTGCTAACCCCACCACAGTATAGATGGATGTCTTTTTTATAACTGGTGAGAAAGTCTCATCAAAGTCAACTCATTTTCTTTGGTTGAATCCCTTGAAAACCAGTTTGGATTTGTATCACGTACATGAATTGTGTTCTTCATACTTCACCCTGAACACCCATTTATTTTTCAAAGCCCTCTTCCCTTTAGGTAGTTTCATCAGCTCAAAAATTTTGTTCTCATGCAAGGAATTCATCTCATCTTTCATGTATTCAATCCATTTTTGTTTGGATTCATCATCGATGAAGTTTTCATAACTCTCAGGTTCTTTCTTCTCAGTAAAAGTTACATACTTATATGAAGGATATGTGGTAGATCGTCGTCTCAATCTATCACTTCTTCTCAGTGGAACAAGAGAAGCCGTAAATGTTGGTGCTGGATAATGAACATTATCATCTTCATCACCTTCAAAACTAACTTCTATGGGAGTATCATCTTCATCAGATTGATAAACATGGTCTTCATCTCCAACTTGCCTTGGCACTAATGTTAGAGGAATTAATTCCAAATATGATGAGTCACCATTGAAATTAGGAACATCCTTCTTCATTTTGACAATATCTTCAATGGTCTCATCTTCAACAAATACAACATCATAACTCCTGACAAGTCTCTTTGCAACCGGATCATAAAATCTATTGCCAAATTCATCTTGACTATAACCGATAAAAATACATTGTCTTATCTCGGCAACAAGTTTGGATCTCTTAGCCTTAGGGATTTGAACAAATGATTTGTAGCCAAACACCCGGAGATGATCATAGGAAGCATCCTTTCCTGACCACACTTTATTTGAAACATCCATCTTGAAAGGAGTATAGAGTGAAAGTTTCAACATATGTGCAACTGTGAGTATGGCTTCACCCTAGAAAGTTTTAGGCAACTTTGAATGTGAGATTAGACTTCTAACTCTCTCCATCAAAGTTATGTTCATCCTTTTAGATAAGCTATTCAATTATGGTGTCTTTGTAGGTGTCATATGATGTGGAATACCATGGTTTTTGCAGTAAGCATGCAAAGTATTCTCCACCATTGTTTGTTCGAATGTACTTCAGCTTCTTCCCAGTCTGTCTCTCAACTGAGGCATGAAATTCTTTGAAGACATCTAGCATATAATCATTTGCCTTTAGAAGATATACTCACATCTTTCTTGAATGATTATCAATGAAAGTCACAAAGTATTAAGCACTACCAAGTGACTTTGGCATTGGTCCACACTAATACGAATGAATCATATCTAAAATATTATTCATTCTGGAAGGAGGGGAACTCTTGAAAGCAACTCTGTTTTGCTTTCCTGCTAGATAATCAACACATTTCTCCAAATGTACTTCATCCACTCTGGGTAGTATATTCTTCTTGGCTAGACTTGTCATACCTTTTTCACCCATGTGGCTAAGTCTCATATGCCATATTTCAAATGCACTGCCTTTCCCCACGACATTTACTATGTTGGTGGAGAGCTTCACTTACATTATATATAGATTTGTATGTTTATCACCTTTAGCCACTACTAAGGATCATTTTGTAAGTTTCCATTTGTCATAAATAAATGAGTTGTGATATCCTTCATTTGCAAGTTTGCGTACAAAGATCAAATTCATGCGCATATCTACAATATACTTGACATCATTCAAAAATAGATGGTTCCATTCTCTGTTTCCAAGCAAACATCACTAGCTTAAATGTTTGGTCTTGTAATACTTGGATTCACCCCTTCCATCATAGGTCTTGCATATTCGTTCATAGCTCTATCCTCATCACCCATTAAAGATACCTAGTTATTCAAATTTTGCTCATTATTATTTATTTCTAATGGATTAGTAGTTTTTCTACTTAAGTGACAATTTTTTGTTGTCTTATTGATCTCAAAGTATGCTCAATTTCTCCGTTACAGACTCTACTCATGTTATAGACTCAACTATGTTTCTAATAGCACTAAAGAATATGTCTAAATTAGAACTAAATAAAAATTAAAAATAAATAACTAAATTAAAATAAATAAATAAATAAATAAATAAATAAAATAAAGGAAGGAAATTAACTAAAATTAATTAATTAATTAATTTCTAATATTTATAATCTTCGATAATAGCACCAAAAACTTAATCAAATACATGAATTATATACAATGAATATGTAAGTATACATATCACAACAAATAATATAATGATAAAAAAAGATCGTTCCTATGAAAATTATGTTATTAGAAATTAATTTAAAAAACAATTTTTTTTGTGTTTTTATATTTTAAGAAAGATAAATTAAAAGAACTAAAAATAAATAAGAATAATTAATTAAATCAGATTTTACATCTAAGAAGATATATGAGAAAATATCTAAGAATATTTAATCTCTTAATTTTTTAAACATGTAAATAACTAAAATTCTGCCAATATAATTATCAATCAATTACATGATTAATTAAATCTAATATAACATATATTACTCTCTCAATTAAAGTGCATACCATATAATAATTAACCTAATTACATTCTCATGTCAATTAAATTACATACTATTCATTAAGTTGATCAATTACATATCACATACATAAAAATCATAAATCTCTATCTAGAAATTATACATGTTATTTAATCAAGACAAATAATTAAATAATTTTCTCAAATATATTTAATTGTCTTTATAGATCAATTGTTGGCTAAACAATTCATAGTATAAAAATCAAATTAAATAATATAATTAAGTTAAATTCATAATTGGGATAAAATATTAGATCATCACATGATGAAAATTGGTTTTATAAAACACCTAGATTAATACATTAACTAGAACTAATTTTGTTCATAAAGTTCATAATTTTAATAAAGAAAGACATAAAAATTTATAAAAAAAAGAAATACAACTAGTCTCTTGAATTATAATATTAATCTTCTCTTAAATCTCCACTCAAATTGTATCTCTTTTTGAATTTTTTATGTTTTTCTCTCTTCTTGATTTCTCTCTTCTTGATTCCAAAAACTGATAAAAATTATGTTAATTTCGAATCATTAAGATTAATGGTGTAATTAGAGGGTTAAATATAACTCAAGTGGATCTACTGTTATATCAACTTCAGATCAAAGGTTGAGATAAAACAAATAGCTAATAAGAGCATGACACATGACATGTTAGGTTTATTAAGAGAATCAAAATGCGATGTGTGGTAGGAGGACTGGTCTCGATTAACACATATTGAGTCAACACCATGTGACGTAACATGATTCGCAGTTATAGATGGTGTGGTGCACGGGTGAAATGAATTGACAAATCAGGTGAAATCGCACGGCGAAAACGTCGAACTCAAAATGAACATCGTGTTGATACTTGACATGACCCTACATCACTAGGACATGCGACGTTGGGTGATTTGCCTTCTCTAAATGTGTGGCATCTATATGGATTGTTTTGTCAACTCCGCTGCTTACGTGGTATTCATGCGATAATTTCTAATTGGTTATACATTAAAAATTCAAAAAAATTCAAAAAAAAAAATCATAAGTTATATTTATCCCTTTTCATTATAAAGTTTATATTTTAATATTTTTAACTAAATAAAATATTACTTATTGAATAAAATGAGTAAATATTAAATAAAAAAATACAATAATGATTATTTTTGTAGATTCAATTTTTTCCGTATATTTAAGAGTCGTTATTATCAGACTTGTACTTTTCTTTCTGAATGAGTAGGCTCACCAGTTTCGTGGGCTTTGCGTGGTTTCTTGCAGGCCTGCTTTGCCCGCCATATCCTACAAGCGGGCTTTCAATGGGCGATTCATGCAGATTAGTATGTTCATATATGTGACGATCTGCGGGTGCTCAATTTTCCTGAATTCAGACCCCAGTATCCTGCAATACCTAGTATTAATTAGGTGTGTAAGCTTTTCTGATGAGGTTACAAGCATTTTAGCCAACTCAATAGTGTCTATGGGTATGGTAGACAAGTGGTGTTGGCACTTCGAATCTAGTACGGTTAATTTTGCTTATCCTCCAACATGTGAGGTAGTAGGGCATCTGTTGGCTCATACAAGCACCTTGTGTCATACTGGTCGATTGATTTGAAAATCGGTATGGAAAATTAATGCTCCCCAAAGGTACATCATTTCATTTAGAGATGCCTTCATGATGACCTCGCAGTGAGACATTCGCTGGTTCAACGCTGCCCTATTGATGTGAGTCGTGGAGATTTTGTTGAAACTGCAACACATTTACTAGTCAGGTGTGACAATGTGCGCTCTATTCTTTCTTCCATTTGCAACCTAACTGAATTGAACCAAACAATCTGAAGCTCTGGATATCGTTGTGATAGAGTTGATAAAAGAAAAACGCTATTTTGATTTGATTTTATATCATTCACTTGTCATATAGAAAATGAAGATCAACAGTAGTTTTGGTTCAGTTGCAATCATCATTAACAGTATCACCAAGCTGCACAACTAAACTTCAAAACCCTCACTGTATTTATAATACAGGCTATAAAAAACCTTTATCATCCTAAAACTGAAAAATGATCAATATTAACTTCTTTTTTCTTTTCTTCACTTCACATTTCTCCTGCTTTCACAATCTAGCTTCCATTTCTTTGCAGAATCGTACATTTCCAGATACAGTTACTTTCGGATTTTTTAGGATCCGGATGATTGCTTTTCTGATATCCCAATGTAAGAAACGGGGTGTTCCACAAGCTTTGCTACTCATTTAGACCGGTATTGTGAATTACACACCAACGTCATAATGTTTTCTTTTTGCTAGAGACATTAGCTTGATTTCACAATTTGATACTCATTGCAATTTCATACAACATTCTTTTGCCGCTCGATGTTGCTGTATTTAGATTTTGGCTTTGCTGATCGAGATTCTTTTGAAGAAGCCTTTGGGGAGGAAGTAGACTTGGGTTTTTTCCTCCTTGATTTCTTGGGAATATTGGGAAGATCATCAGATCGGATATCTTTCAACATGTCACCAGACCTTGCTTGTGCTTCTGTGCATTCTTCAAAGTCTGCCATGCGATATCAAAGAGGGAAAAGATGGGAAAAATTAACAGAAAAATAATTATGTCATATAAACCATGCTTTGAAACTCCTACTATAACTATCGGTATCAAGAACAGTAAGAACAAGCAGTTGAATTCAATAAAGTAGTATTCATGCATCTCAAACAAAATGAATAAGATCAATTCTTACGTTGGCGCATTCAGCCACTTAATTTAACAACCATAAAACTTTCCAAAACGATATTATTCTTATGTTAGTAGTGCTTGTATGTCTTTAATAAAGGCAGATTTTTTTGAGGAAAACAATATTATTCGTAAGGGGGTGATAATGGTGATATTCAATTCTGCTCCCGCACTTTGCTTTAGCAACACTCAATCAACTGAGCTATCAATTAATTCTCTATATTCATACAAGTTAGAACCACTAGACATCTCATACAGAAGAAACTTAGATGATCTCATATATAGTAAAAGGACTTATGCTTGAAGCCAGTTACATTAAAGAACAGAGAAGACAGACAGGAGGAAATTAATTATCAGAGTAAGACCTCAGGTAGAGAATCTAAATGGACAGTTTTCATTTTGGAAGTAAATCTTTAATACCACTTTTGGTGTGTCACTTTAGGTGCCACTTAAAACACATGAATACACCATTTTTTATGCAACAAGAGTCCACTTTTTCACCCATTTTTACCTACATGTTGTCACATATTAGTGGGACATACAGTGGCACACTAAAAGTAGGACAAAACAATTACTCTTTCTTTTTTGACCCTATGATTACTCTGTTTTCCATTTTAGATCCATATTCAATTTATACTAAAAGATTCAGCACATGTTAAACAAAGTAGTTACGAGGGTCTATAATAAAAGCATTACTTGAAAACGGGTCATCTTAAGCAACTTGCCCAACTATAGATTAATAAACAGATTGTAGTCTTACATTTACTTGACACAAAAGTTTCAGAATTCACACCATCCATGTTTTTCTTTCCATAATTTATACACGAGTTTAAGGGAAAAAATAAATAAATGGAAAAGTATCCTAGAGGTCACTAAAAATATATCATTTAAACACTTTGTTCACCTACCTTTTGCAAAGAATACATAAATCACTCATAACTTTAAATAGACACTTTAGTTACATAACTACGAAATTATGTGACTAAAATGTTAAAACTTTAAAAATCGAATGACTCATATGTCTCTTGCAAAAACTACGTGACTAAAATGTTTTAATGACACAATAAAAGTCACTTGAAGAATTTATTACCCAAAACAAATTTTCTATAAATAGCTATAATTTCATTTATAAATACTAGTTAAAACAACGCAAAAAAGAGTTGGTTAAAAATAAGTGCATTGCACATACATTGTTATTCTTCATTTTATTAATTTCTACAACATAATTGAAATTAAAAAGAAAAGAAATTAAATTTCTTAATCTTTCAAACTAACTGAAAGTTAAATCATTATAGAAAACATGTTTTTGAGTCAACTAGAGATCCATTATAGTAAAAACTCTTTAATTAAAAGTATACATGCATTTAGAAAATGAATATGATTAACATTGTTAATTAATTTTTTTGAGTTTTGAAAATGTGTTAAACGCTTGCATAAATTTTTTAAAGAAAATATCAAACTCTTTAATATAGTGTATCTATTAGAAAAATACACTCTTTAACATCATAAAAGTCTTTTTATTTAAAGTTGTTAACTTAAATATATTCCAAATTTAAAACAAAATATAAAGTGCAAGATATGTCATTATTTTAAAATATAACATTTTTATTCAAAATTATTTTAAGTGTGATTTAAATTTTTATATATAGTATAGATATATAGATTAGAAAGATATCAATTAATTCTTGGCTTTTTTTCTCACCTCATGACTGTCATTATGTCCTAATCACAACCACCTTTTGAACGTATTTGCAATCTTAAAGGAAAGGCTATACATACCCAATTGAACTTAGTTTCTAAGCATCTTGAGAGGGAAGGGAAAACCAATATTAAACCGAAGGCCAATATACCAAGAAAGCAAGATTTTTCTAGCCAAAGAAACTAATACAGATTTAACCCAAAAAAAGTAAGCCCAGTATTAGTAAATTTTAGCTAGGACCACTGAGAATTGCCTTTCTCAAGTTGATGAAGTTCTAGATTCCCCTTGTTTGGGAAGTGAGGCCTCGTGACAGAACAGCCAAACTCTTCCCACCAAGCTAGGCAAAGAATCTTGAGCGCTTTTTTTAATACCTTACCAATATATACTTCCAATAAATTAAAATAGCTAAATATACCATTAGTCCTTAAAGTTTGTCAAATTCTACAATTTAATCCCTTAATTTTTTTCTTAATGTTAAGTTCATTATTTTTTAGACTAAAAACTTGTGGAAAAAACTTATTTTTGCATTATTTAGTATCTTAATTTTTAAGTTTAATATATTTAGTTTATTATCTTTAAATTTAAATTGGATTAAAATTATTAAATTTTAAAAAAATATGGAAACTAAATTGTTAAATCTGATAGAGTTTAAAAACAAATGTATTTCAGCCGATTAAAATAGACATTAAACTATATTTGCACTTGAAACTATTAAACCCGTGAAAAGCGACCCTGTTATGTTCTTGTCTGAATAGAGACACTTGACAGATGCACATGACAGTCAGCATAGTTTATTAATACATGTTATTCAAGTTACATTCTTTTGCTAAACAGTATACCTCAAACACATTTGAGTATCCTTGTAAAATACAGTAACATTGAGAAATAGTAAAACATACCTTGAGAGGACCATGTAGATAGAGACATCGGATTGGATTCTCTTCGTTCACCATGAGATGGAGGTTTGAATTCGCTCATCTGAAATAAAAAGATGTTCAGAAAATTACAAGCTATAATTGGCATTTTTACAAGAACATGGCAGATGAGATAAAGAAAGCAAAAGCATTAGAATAATCATTTGTCAGAAACGTACCCAACTAGGGGCAGACCCAGATGAACCATCCCATCCAATGTGAGCTACATGTTTAACATCTGTGGGATGTCCAATTTCCATCTCTCGCTCCTTCACAACTATCAAAAAGACCCATTTGCTATCTAATCTCAGAATCATCCAAAAGTTGGAAATTTAAAATCAAGTAAAATAATAAGTATATAGGTTTACCAAATATTTGTGAGATGTATTTGAAACTCTTGTAGAGTCCTTTGATCTTGGTTGACATTGATGAAACTACAGCAAACCCAATAAAGAAATAGCTCGTCCTGTTTTAAGGTAAACGGCGGAGAAGCAAATACCAAAAAGAAGGAAAGAAAATGGTTCTTTTAGTACCTGCCAGAAAGTAGACACATTTAGAACAACTTTCGAATTCTAATGGGTTTCTTTAAACGAATTTTGAAATCATAAAGGCTCAATGGTAGGTGATTTGGGAACCTTTATGCTTCCTTTCATATTTACCTCTGAATGAAGATTGATATCTATTCATGAAATTAAAGAAGATTTAACACTCTCTTGGTTACATGTAAACTCTAAGAGAGATTTCAAAAACCCCAAAAAATATATATGGGGAAAAAAATCAAAGAAAAATAAAAATACCTTTAGCGGGTATGAAGAAGTAAAATAGGAAAAGAAAAACAATTTCTCCTCCACTTTTTCCTATGATTAGCATTACTGAGTTCCATTCTTCATCATTTTTTTCCCAACAAATCTTGATGATTGGAAGCCTTTAACCAAATCAGAAACTTATGGAAGCTAGCTAAAGTCCCAAAGATAAGGCAAATTGGTGTGATTAATTAAAGGGTTGTCTGAAAATCTGGGCCCAGATGTTGAGAGAATGTAGAAAGAGATAATGAAAGACAAACAAAGAAGCTTAGTAATATGAATGAAAAACAAAGTGGGTAACCATGAAAATGGAAACCCCCAAAGCAGAAGGCGAGAGAAGGCTAGCTTTGAGAAACGGGGGAAACAGACAGAAATTGAATTGAGGAGGTGTGTTATCGTCGTTGTTGTTGTTGTTGTTGTTGTTTTTAATGTCGTTTTTGTGAGTGTACTTTTTTTTTTTAACGAGTAAAACGCTAGCGTTTGATACAAAACTAACGAAAGCCTTCTTTTCTCAACTTAATTAGGAAAACCATTTTCATGAAGAAAAAGAGAGAGAGATCTTAACAAGCATAAAACTGAAATAAAGAAAAAATAATCATAAATTATAAATTTACACTTAAAATAATTATAATATATTATGCCTTAAAGAAAGTATTATAAACATTATATAATTAGTTGCTAGCAGTGTAATATATTTGTTAAAGATAATTTAGGTTATTGAAATCTTTATACATCTAATATTTTTTTTAAACAACTACAACTCACATTCTTATTACTTAAATTTTAATCATTACAATTCTTATTTTTTACATAATAAATTTACACTATTAACCAACTTTTTTTTCCCAATAGTTATTAACACAACTTGTTATATTTCAATTATTAATTTATAATCCAGCTATTTAAGTATTTTGATTTTGCTTCTGATTTTTTTTTTTAAGTTTCTGCCCCCAAAATTCAATGTACCATCAGAAGTTTTAGAAAATTCAATATTAAGACTCGTTATTTCTGTTTATTTAACATATTTCATTATTATTATATATTTATTTCTCCATTAAAAGTAAAATTTTATAGATAAATAAGATTATATAATGTAATTAAATCTATATTTATACGTGTGGTTTAAATATTTTATTTGTATCTGTCAGGTCTTTCATATATATGTCTTTGGTGCGTTCCACATGGATAATTGTATGCTGTACTAGACTGAGATGGCAGCACCTTCTTGGAAATTCCAAAATGATTAGGTGTTTTTTATAGTAGATATGCTGCTCTTAGCTGTTTCTAATTGGAAATATTGATGGTTGGAAGCACGTTTATCTCTGGTTTGTTGCCAAAATGCTACACAATACAATCTCATCTTCAATATTGAGGGTAGAATAATAATACATAAAAAAAATTACATTAAAATTTAAGAATTTTTTTTTTTACTGATTTTTACCAACAACAAAAAAGATTATTTATTAGATTCAAATAATTATATTTATGAAAAACTAACTATAAATTATCATGGTGATATATAAAAGTATTATTATTATAATTGTATACTCTTTGTATTGAAACTCAAAAATAAACTATATATTTAGTAAATATTTATCCGTCAAGTAAAATTTATGTTCAAAAATTAATATAAAATTGATATCTTGGTGTAGTTTATGGTACTTGGTATAAATAAATTATACTAAATTCCAACTTATATTAGTTATGGTGTAATATAAGTCAAAATAATTTTAAAAATAATAAAATTATCATTTTTTTAAGAAAATTTTATAACAAAATATTATAATTAACTTAAGTGTAAATTTATTTATAATAATCAGTTTAATTAATTGGGAATATGGTGACAAGCCTGATATCATCTATGTGTACAAATCAATGGTTTCATTAGTAGCTTATAAGATCTTATTACATTATAAATTGCAGAATAGTTACATGCTAAATTGCTAATTGAATGCCCACGTTATTATTTATTAGAATAATTAAGCATGATAATTGAAAAAAAGTTGACGAAACTCATAAGTAATCGGCAATTAATTATAATCAATGCATTGTTAGTTGAATTCTAACTAAATTAAGAATAAAGATGATTCAACCGATATAATAATATAAGCATGATGTAGGTTTATCTTTAGTTGTAATACAAATTTTCATTTTTTTTTTTGTATTAAAGTAAATTAGTCAAAGTTGTTTACTTGTGATAAGTTTCCTTATTCTATGTAGTATATATATGGCGTGGTGTTTTATTTGATTTACTAAGTAATGCTAGAAGTTTGATAATTTATATAAAATTATGAGTTTGTTTAAAATATTTTTTTTATTTTTTTAAGAATTAAGTATATTATTGAGCTCAAAATTGAAGTAAATTGACATATAAATATTCAAAATTTTCAAATGTATGATTTGATATCTTAATTTTTAAAATATATGATTTAATCATTAAACTTTTAAAATTTCGCACATAAATTCTTAAACTGTTAAATCCTACAATTTAGTCATCAAATTTTTAAAATTTCATATATAAGTCATATCTTAGTTACTAAGATACATACTTATGAATAAAAAAAAATGAATATACGTTTTAAGTTTTAAAAATTCAAATACTAAATAGTATAATTTAAAATTTTAGAAATTTATACATGAAATTTAAAAGTTTAAAAACCAAATTTACGTTTTAAAAGTTTAAAGATGTATGTGCAAATTTAGTTATAATTTATAGATGAATGATACACTTTAAATTTTTATATATATAAATATTAAAAATCACACTTTTGTGATGTTGGTTTATACTAGGTTGGAATCCCAGAAATGTGACACTTAAATGGCTCAAAATCATATGTTATAATACTCGATAACGGTGGCAAAAACTTGATCGTTACACATAAAATATGTGCAATTAATATGTAAGTATACATATTGTTACAAGTAATATAATGATAATAAAATATCATTCTCAGGAGAATTATTTTATTATAAACTAATTTTTAAAATTAAAAAAATAAAAATTAATTTTTTTTGTGTTTTTATATTTTAAGAAAGAAAAATTAAAATAACTAAAAGTAAATAGCAATAATTAACTAACTTAGATTTGGTAACTAAGAAAATATATAGGAATACTTAATCTCCTGATTTTTTAAACATTCGAATCGCTAAAATCCTCCAATATAATTATCAATTAATTAAATAATCAATTAAATCTAACTTAACATGTATTCCTCTCTCAAGTAAACTACACATCATATAATAATTAATTTAATCATACTCTCATGTCAATTAAATTACATACTACTCATTAAGTTCATCAATTATGGATCACATACATAAGAATCATACACTTTAACTATGCATGTTATTTAATCAAGACAAATAATTAAATAATTATCTCAAATTTATTTAATTGCCTCTATAGATAAATTATTGGCCAAACAATTAGTAGTATAAAAACCAGATTAAATAATATAATTAAATTATAATTAAGGTAAAATATTATATCATTACATAGTGAAAATTAAGTTCATAAGATCCCTAGATTAATAAATTTACTACACATAATTGTGTCTATAAAACTCATATTTTTGATAAAGAAAGACATCAAAATTGATAAAGAAAAGAGTAGAAAAAGAAATACAATCAATCTTTTTAAATTGTACTCTCAATCTCCTCTTGAATCTCCACCAAAATTGTATCATCTTTTGAATTTTTTTGTATTTTTTTTCTCTTTTTAGCTCCAAAAACTGACCAAACCTATGCTAATTATGGATCTTTAGGGTTTATGTGGTGATTAAGGGCTTAAATATAGCTCATATGCAATCCGGATCGTCAGATCAAGGGTTGGGATCAAAACAAGCAAAATTGACAATGTTATCCAATCACAGTGTGACACGTGGCACACAGAATTCACTAGGCGAATCAAAGTGTAGCGCGTGGTAGGGGAGACCGGTCAGTACCACGCGAAATAACGTGATACACCATAACAAATTTTGTGGCTCACGGGTTAATCGTAGGGAGCAATCACATGATGACACGTGGTAGTGTTGTTTGACCGATCTCGAAACTCGCATTGAACGTCTTGTTAACAATTGGTACACCATTCATCCTCCTCATATGCGTCGATCTACAATTCATTGTCCTTGCTTGCATGGTGTTTGTGTAGCTTGCACAGTCAGCTATTTGACTTGCATGGCAGACACATCACAACTCTTGATTGGCAATGCATTAAAAATTCATAAAAAATCGTAAAAATTTCAAAAACATCCGAAAAAATGTCAAAAATTATATTTTCATCCATTTTCACTAAAAAAATTATATTTTAATTTTTTAGTCCCAAAATACTATTTATTGAATAAAATAAGTAAATATTAAGTAAAAAAAATGCGCTAATGACTCTACTTTCGTAGAGTCATCATCAACCGATACAATGTCATATGTAGCATTAGTTGATATGTAATATCGACGTGGAATTTATTAGTCGATCCTACATATTAATCGACACTATACATGATTTAGCGTCATTTCTATGAGTAAACAAATGTTACGCTACGTGTAGCATCGATTGATATGTAGAACTGATGCTAGTGACACGTCATGTAGCATCGGTTGTACATGCCAATCAATAAAAAAGTTTTTCCTCCTTTCCCCCACCTGACAGTTTCCAGCTCTCTTTCTCTTTCTCACGTGACCTCTATTTTCGATGCCATTTTTTTTTACAATTTTCGACCTCTATTTTCCAATGCTGTTAGCTTAGTTTTATTCCCCAATACTTACCGACCTAGATCCATCTATTTTTAATACTTAAATCTTCTTCTAAAACTAACCATTTTTTATCCATTTTTCTCCACTTTCTTACTTACCAAAATTTGTTTTTTCATTCTCACTTGTTTAATTCTTGTAAATATTTCTATAAACTATTTTGCATTCATTATTCATATTTTTATATTTTTATTTTATTCTTTTATTCTTTTTGAATTTAAAGTTTAATTTTTGATAATTTTTCTTATATATATAATGTGCTATTGATTATTTATATATATATATATATATATATATATATATATATTGTGTTACGTAGATTTTTCATATTTATCTAAGCCTCAAGAATACAAGATATTTTTTTTATCTATTTATTACTTTAATTTCATGTTTATATACACATTTTTTAAATTTATTTTGAATTTAAATTTTACTTTGTAAACTTATTCTTATATGTATGAAATATTAATTTTTTTAATTAGTTAGTATGTTTATTTATATGTGAATATAACATTATATATTGTTAAAGTTACAATAAATTAATTAATTATTGGGGTGTTTGTGTATTTTTATATGATATTATATTTTGTTTATATTCTAATAATTGATAAAGTTCATATAATAAACTATAAATTGTGTGAGTGATTAATACATGCATATTTATTGCATATATATTTAATGTGTTCAATTATTTCATAAAAAATGAATAAATATTGGATATCAAAGTGTGTAATTGAGCACAACTATACATTTGGAGTATAAACTTTTTTGGAATTCACTCGTAGATATAGTAATAGTAAAATCAATATGATTCAATACACATGTGTTAAATGTAAAAATAAAGAATTTTATGATGACGAGATTAAGTAACATATTATCCATATTGGTATTCTTTTGAGTTATACATGTTTGTATTATTATGAAGAAAATATTAATAATACTCGTAGAAAAGAGATAAATAATGATGATAATGGATTAGATACATCCTATTGGGATAGACACTCCAAACATAATACCATAAATATAAAGACGGAAAATATGTTTCATATGTGTGGAAGATGAATTATATGAATATAATCTAGAAACTTATAAAAAAAAATTGAAAGACGCCAAAAATTTGTTATATTCAAAATACAAGATATACAGTAAAATTTCTAGATTGGTTCATTTGTATAATATGAAGGTAAAAAATAGTTTTACAGATAAGAGATTCACAGAATTACTATATGTGCTCATAAATATTGTTCCTATGGGCAATGAGTTTCCTTTTTCAATGTATGAAGTGAATAAATCTTTAAGTTGATTTAATATGAAATATCATAAGATTCATACTTGTACAAAATGATTGCATTCTTTAAATGAAAGAATATGTTTTTTACTAGCACAACATTTAATAACCAGGTTAGGTAGATCTATTTCTCTGATGATCTTTGTCTCTTTAGGTGTATCGACTTGAGTTTTAATTACCTCGTTATTTTCTCTTGGAAATTTTCTCTTCCTTACTTGATAGGTCTAGCTTTTAGATCGACATTAAATCTGTGGATTATAATTCTCAAGTCAATTTGAGGCATGTCTGCAGGCTTCTATGCAAAGATATCAGTGTTAGCTTTTAAGAACTGCAATTTTTTCCTTAACCTTCATTGTTAAGTTAGTACTCGATTTTAAAGAATGGCCTTTTATCTTTAACTTGTAAATCTTAAATTTCATTTAATCAATTGATTCCACTAGGTTGTTGTCCCATGGTATTTTTTGACAAGACCCATACTGTAATTGCTACTTTGGAACCACATCTTTCATTATAGCATTATAATAACTCCTAGCCTTTTCTTGGCCCCCTTATCTATTCTATGCCCTCATCGGTTGGGTATTTGATGACTTGGTGAAAAGTTTTGCTTTTATCTTATGTATCCATGGTCTACCTAGAATAGTATTGTAATAGGCTAGGACATCAATCATCGTAAAGTTGGCTATGATTATTAACCCTGTCACCATGATATGTAACATCATGGCCCCAACGGAATAGGTAGTGCTATTATTGAATCCCACTAAAGGCAGCTTCCTCTTCATGATGTTGCATTCTTTTACACCTAGCGCTTTCATAATTAAAAGAAAAGAAGGTCAATGAGCTCTTAGTATCAATCAAGATTCTATAGATATCGCATGACCTTACCAATAGGGTGATTGCCAACGGGTCTTCATGAGGAGATACAGTCTCATCATTACTGGAAAAGTGATTGATGCGGAGGACATCCCTCTATTAAACATGAGGTAATCCACGCAATTCTTTAGCGTATCTTTTACGTGTATTATTGGAGGTCCCATTGAGCCTAGGTTTTCCATGTATACTATGAATGATCATCACATTAGCTTTATTGTATGGCTCTATCATGATAATTGGTAGAGAATGTAGTCTCAAAGTTTCACATTGGGGCTGTCGATCAGCTCCTCTACTATCGTTTCTCATGAGATCACTCAAATACCCTCTGGATAACAAATCTTCTATTTCTTTCTTCAGATATCAATAATCTTGCATTTCGTGGCCTATATATTTATGAAAGGCACACCATTTATATATGTCTCTAAGAGATGCCTTCATTTTTTATGGTCATCTAATGTTTTGTTTATTCTCCATCTTCAATACAACTTGAGCTAAACTTACTCTCAAAGGTGGAGCTCTAAAGGGTGATAATGACCCCTCCAAGGTCCATTATTTCTTGACCATTGACTTATCTTTTTGTAACTTGAGGTGAAACGTTTGTTTTTGTTGATCATTTTGTCTTGATTTGCTCTATCTAGATTTATCTTTTTTTCTCCTTTTTTGGTGCAACCTCTATGATAGCCTTGTTCTTCTTTATCTAATTTTAACTCTCTTTCTAGATTAAAAAATTTATGCCCGTTCCATAAGCCACTTTCATCGTATGTGAAATGGTTTTGTTTAACTTAACAAATAACTCAGAATTTCTCAGCAAACCTCATATAAAGGCTTCTATTGTAATAGAATTGGGGCACTTAACAATTTCTAACTTTTCTTCTTTGAACCTTCTCATGTATTCCTTAGTTGACTTTCCATTTGCATGGGTGTTCAAGAAAAGGTGATTGGACTCTTTTCTTATAGGCTTGTTATTAGCATAGTTTGTGATGAACAATTTAATGAATAAAGAGAAAGAGGTTCTGGTACGGGGTGCCAAGTTAATGAACCACTTTAAACGTCATAATATAGAGTGGTAGCAAAACAATTGCACATCATGTCATCTCTTTTATCTCGAGTGAGGCTCACATGGGCCACGGCCATTTTGAAATGCTGAACATGAGTTATCAGATCATTCATTCCTTGGTAATCTAGACCCTTGGGGGCATTAAATTTGGTTGGAGGTTCATTATTCTCTATTTCATCAAAGAAAAGAGAGATACATAGTTTTCGCAATCCATATCTTACCTTTTGTTTGTTTCTTTGAGGGCCTCATCTTGTTTCCTATTTATTTCTTCTAAGGCTTGGAAGCGTGCCTCTCAGATTCTTCACTCTCCCATTAATTACTCATTATTGAGCTCAATTGCATTAGAGAGGGACACCATTTTCTACATTCTCAACTCAAACAAACTCATCTCTTATAAGCGTTGGGCCAATTTCTTCAACCAGGTTATTAGTTTGACCTAAGAGGGTGTGTGAGCCTATTCATGTGGGTAGCACTCTATTTTCTTGCCTGGTCTCGGCAACTCTCTTCTTAGCTCGAGAAATGATTGAGCCAGATCTTGATGAGGGTCTATCTCAACTTGTATCTCAACTCGTGGTTCAGCTTGAGATTCTTCAATGATTGGTAAAGTGTTGTTCTGTGATTCCATTTTATTCGCTAGTCTCAATCTTTCCTCCACTCGTGTTCTAACCATGATGAATGTGGTTTTTAGAAAATACGAGGTGGAGTTTTTTTTGTTTGCAAGGTCTCTTTCTCAAAACTTAGGGTGAATCCTCTAAAATATAGGGTTAGAAGCTAAAGCTCGACCTTTAAATCTTAAGCCCTACAGGGGCGCCACAATGTTGGGATAATCTCATTTGAGAGAGAACGAAGCTAGAGAGAAATCAGAGAATTGAATGAATTGTATGGATCTCACATTAGTTTCATATATTTATAGAATATTACATGTAGATGTGTCAATATTATAAGGAGTATGTCACATCGTGTCATATGGTACATTAGTAAAAACATAATCTAACTTAAGGTCGACTACCTTGATATAAAATAAGATGTTAAACTATCTTATTCATATATTGATCATCCAATTTAGTTAGACTCATTTGAGACTATCATTTCAAGTTATAATTTATTGTGCTTTTATTGATTTATTTGTACATACAAGTAATGTTATACCACATGTTTTATATATATATATATATAATGAATTTGCACTAGGTAAACTTTTTCCATCAACTTATGCCTCAATTAGTTAAAAAATATTTTTATTGCTCCATGCATATTTAGACTTTATTAAATGGTTTTGTCCATCCAATCTCAATAGGTCTCATGTCTTAATCCATCTAGATATTAAGGATATACTACAAAAATATTACTAATTTTTTTTTCATATTATTAATTTTTTTATAATGTTCATACCGTCATATTCATCAAAAGTTTTATTTATACTATTTTATTAATTTTTGTCTAATAATATCACAAATAATAGTATAAATTATTATTTTAAATATATTATTTATCTATTAGAATTGTTATAAATATATTATTGATGTATGACGTGATTAAAAATAGATTAACATAATGATATAAATAATTTTTTTTATAAATTAGATGAAAAAATATAATTTGATGGTATGATACAAATAAATGTAATAATTTGATATTGTATTTTTGTAAGTTTATTGGGATATTAATATCCAATGGAATATGGTGAGCTCAACCAAATAATTTTCGAGCGAGAGACATGGTGAACTTTCTTTCTTTTTATTTTTTATTTTTTATAAAGGAACAAATAATAAGTATTGTTTTAAAATTGGGTTACTTAAATTCAATTAATTCAAAAGCTAACACAAATTGCCAAAAACTTTAGTGGATGAACTGATATTGGTTTTGAAATTACCACCAACAAAATTTTTTACTCTAAAATTTAATTGCCTATTTTTCACCCCTCGTTATCTTTAGAGGTAAAATATTTGTGTTTGAAATTTATTTAGCAATCATTAGATGTAGGAGTAACGTGTTTAGTGAATTTGATGCATAGGATATGTTAGTGGATACAACAAACAATTTTTTTTTTTATTATTTTGATCAACTTGTGATTTAAAAAACAATTTTAATATTAAATTAAGACAATATATGAGTATAGATCTCATAAACCGGAAAGAATAAGGTAAGTATATTACAGCAAAAGTTAATAAATACAATTTGCTTCAGACTTTCTTTAAGGAATTATTCAATTTTGATTTTATTCCATTTTCATGGATGTGATTTGAGCTTGTTCTTTCATTTAGATTTCATATTAAATAAACAGTGTCTATAAGAGATGTTTTTAAAAATGGATTTTGCGGAGGAGAAACGGAGTTGGTGAGGTCAGAGGATGAAATTAAAAAGAAAAAGGAAAGGAAGTAAAACTCGAAGTTGCAGGATAGTATGCGGGATTGAAGGATTGGTGGGAATTGGTAAGGGTGTTTTTTTTTTTTTTGAGTGAAAATAGATTCTCTTCTTATTCCAATAATATCCCGTTGAAAATTATCATGTGCTTTTTGAAGTATTTAGAACTTTTATGAGATTGTTTCCCTACATCCTTTAAGGAAAAAGCTTATACTGAATTATATTTTTATTAAAATTATATAATCTTTTTTTGTTTTATATTCATTGAGGTGACATTTTATTCAAAAAAAATATAATCAAAATGAAATAAAAAGAAATATTTTTGTTTGATTTGAATATTGTAATTAAAGAAAAAATCAATATTATAGTGCTTAGTTTACAATTAGAATGAAATGAAAAATATTATATATTATCTTAATATTCTTATATTCAGTAAAATTTAAATAATATTATTTAATTATTATTTTTTCATCTCATAAAATACATTATTAAAATCATTATTATTTTTTAAATAATTATTAATTAAAAATAAAATATATTATTAAAACTATTTTTTTAAAGAGTGTTTAGGGTTTTGAGATTTAAGATTTAAGTTTTTGAGATTTGAGATTTGGGATTATATTTGTGGGATAAGGTTTAAGGTTAAAATTATTGTTTTTCTAAATAAGGTTTTAAGGTTTGGGGTTTAGGTTTATATTTATGAGTTAAGATTTATGGTTAAAATTATTATTTTTCTAAATAGAGTTTTGGGTTTTGGGATTTGAGATTTAAAGTTTAGGGTTATATTTGTGGGTTAAGGTTTAAAATTATTATTTTTCTAAATAGGATTTTGGGATTTGAGATTTAATGTTTAGGGTTATATTTGTGGGTTAAGGTTTAAAATTATTATTTTTCTAAATAGGGGTTAAGGTTTTGGGATTTAAGATTTGAGATTTAAGATTTAGGGTTTAGGGTTTAGAGTTTAGGGTTATATTTGGGGTTGGGGTAAAATTGGAAAAAAAAAATTGAAATGGGAATGGAATCATGATTCCTTCTCTTTTATGAATGGATTTTATTTCATTCCCATTTTACAGCCTAACCAAACATAAAATTGAAAAGAATCAATTCTGATTCCATTCTATTCCAATTAACCAAACATGACATGCATTACTTACATTTAATAATAGACATATATTTTAATATTACTTGATTTTTTCTTGATTTTAGAAATTATGAATGATTATGGGTAGCAATAATTGTCATTACCATAAAAATATTTTATTAATAATAATTTTATCTAATAGTAGTGGCACTTGTTAGAAATACTAAATAATTGTATTTATTTTATTTCTTAAGGAATATACATAGTACTTTTATATAGAAGGTATGTGTCTAAAGCCCATAACATGATATACATTAACAACCCCCCTCAAACTCAAGGTGTATGTAAGACTAGCTTGAGGTTGTCAACCAAATTACGAGTGCGTCCCTTAGTAAAAATATCTACAAGTTGATTGTTGGAGGAGACGAGAAAAATCTTGAGAGCACCATGGACAGGATGAGAACGAATAAAGTGACAATCAATCTCAATGTGTTTAGTCCATTCATGGAAGACATCATTGTGAGCAATATGAATGGCACTAAGATTGTCACAATAAAAGGGAGTAACGGAGGATGTAGACACACCCAAATCCTTAAAAAGCCATTGTAGCCAAAGGAACTCAGAGTAAACTAGATGTGTATAAAGCCTATAACATGATATACATTAACAACCCCCCTCAAACTCAAGATGGATGTGAGACCAACTTGAGGTTGTCAACCAAATTACGAATGTGTCCCTTAGGAAATGCCTTGGTAAAGATATTTGTAAGTTGATCGTTGGAGGAGATGGGAAAAATATTGATAGCACCATGGACAAGATGAGAACGAATAAAGTGACAATCAATCTCGATATGTTTAGTCAGTTCATGGAAGACATCATTGTGAGTAATATGAATGGCACTCAGATTGTCACAATAAAGAGGAGTAACAAAGGATGTGGACACACCCAAATCCTTAAGAAGCCATTGTAGCCAAATGAGCTCAGATGTGGTATGTGCAAGAGCACGATATTCTGCTTCAGTACTGGAGTAGGCCATGAAAGTTTGTTTCTTACTTTGACAAGAAATCAAAGAAGAACCAAGGAGAAAGAAATATCCTACAGTGGACCTACGATTAGTGGGATCTCTTATCCAATTAGCATCAGATAATGCATAGAGTCCAAAAGG
The DNA here is from genome assembly GCA_037013495.1 of Hippophae tibetana. NCBI lineage: Eukaryota > Viridiplantae > Streptophyta > Magnoliopsida > Rosales > Elaeagnaceae > Hippophae > Hippophae tibetana. The sequence continues at coordinate 1,526,419 of CM072807.1, forward strand.
AGACTACATTGAGTAAAAAAGGCCATGGAAGAGAGTGTCCTTCAAATATCGTAGAATGCGTAGAACAATAGCATAGTGAGTCGATTGTGGAGCAAACAGATATTGGCTCACCTGATAAACATCATAAGAAATGTCTGGACGAGTAGCTATGAGATAAACCAGGTTGCCAACCAATCGTTTGTAAAGAGAGGGATTAGACAATGGTTCCCCCCCCCCCCCCCCCCGAGGGTGTCACATACACATTAAGTTCAATTGGAGTGTCAACATTCTTCCTGTCAGTGAGTCCAACTCGAGATAAAAAGGTCAGATGCATACTTGGCTTGAGTAATATAAAGGCCATATATGGAACGAGTGATCTCAAGACCTAAGAAATAGCTGAGATGTCCAAGGTCTTTCATCTCAAACTACTGACTAAGAAAATCCTTGAGTTCTTGAATGCCACTAAGGTCATCACCAGTTATGATCATATCATCCATATATAGGAGAAGCAAAATAGTGCCTTTATCATTATGACGAAGAAATAAGACAAAATCATAAGGACTGGTAGTGTAACCCAAGGAAAAGATGGTGGAGCTAAACTTGGCAAACCACGCTTGTGGAGCTTGTTTAAGGCCATAAAGTGCACGTCGAAGGCGACAAACCTTGTTTGTTTCAATAGAAAAACCAAGAGGACGTTGCATATAGACTTCTTCATGTAGATCCCCATTAAAGAAGACATTTTTAACATCCATATGAAAAAGGTCCCATTTACTAGCAACGGTAACAACTAAGAGAGCACGAACAAAGGAGATATGGGCAACTAGAGCAAAAGTCTCTTCATTATCAATCTCATACTCTTATGTAAAACCTTTTGCAACAAGACAAGCCTTGTAACGTTAGATGGACCCATCAGAGCGAGTCTTGATCTTATAGATCCACTTACAACCAACTATAGACTGACTAGGAGGGAGAGTAACAATAGGTGTGAGGCTCATGGAGTGTAGTAAGGGTAGTGTAACAATGTTATTCAAATAAATGTGTAGTAATGGATCTTACCCGGGTTACGTGGCGAGGTGAAATATCTTATGGAGGATCTTTAGGTTGATCAAGAGCAGGGGACCTAGGCTCAACGTGGGGTAGCTCATTGTCAACCTGTTCATTTACAACATGTCTAGAAGAATCATTAAAAATATCTGAAGATTGAATAGATAAGTCCAAAAGAGAATTAAGAGTATCTATAGAAGGAACATGAGACTCATCTGGAAATATTTCTAAAATAGAAGAGTTAGTTTGGGAAGAACAAAAGTGAGAAAGTTCAACAACTAAGCAGTGTTTCCAAAAGACAACATTACTGGAAACACGAAGACGACGAGAGATAGGATCATATAGAACCGATACCATTTTTGAGTTTCACCATAACCAAGAAAACAACAAAATCTAGATCGAGGCTCAAGTTTGTTGTGTTCATGAAGCTGAAGAAGAATGAAACAGGCAAATCCAAAGGAGCGAAGGTAATGATAGTCAGGGGATGACCCAAAAAGGCACTCATACAGAGTCTGATTATGAATGACAGTGCTTGGAATGAAATTAATGGCATGAACAGCATCAAGAGCAGCTTCACCCTAAAATGGGGAGGAAACTTTGGTAGAAATAAGAAGAGCACAAATAATGTCAAGAATATGATGAAGTTTTCTTTTGGCTCGACCATTTTGTTGAGAGATGCCTGGATAGGTTAGATGATGTACAGTTCTATAGGAATATAACAAAGCTTGAAAAGTATATTGATTATATTCAAGAGCATTATCAGATCAATTTTTTTTATATGTTTAGAGAATTATATTTCAACCATTTTTGCAAAGTTACTGTATATTGGTAAGATTTCATAAAAAGATTTCATAGGAAAGATCCAACTATGATGAGAATAATCATCAATAAAAACAATAAAATAATGAGATCTACCAATACTAACAATAGGAGAAGATCCTCAAACATCATAATGAATTAACTCAAAAATACTATTAAAGATAGATTCATTATTATTGAAAGGTAAAGTTGGTTGTTTTCCTAACTGGCATGAAGTACAATCAAAATTGTCTTTGGAGACAAAACTCAATAGATCTTTAAAAGCTAACTGTTGTACCCGAGTGGATGAGGCATGACCAAGATGAGAATACCAAAGTACGAAAGAAGGTAAGGAAGAAATTGCAGCAGCTGCAACAACAATAGAAACAGGAGCAACATGTGAAAGATGAAGATTATCCACGGGAAACATACGCCTAACCTTAGGACCGGTCCCAAGCTCTTGCCCCGTTCTCAGATCCTACACAATACATCCATAATAGTAAAAAATAAAGTGATATCCTAGTTCATCTAGTTGTCCCACATAACACAAATTATAGGATAAGTGAGGTATATGGAAGACCCTAGGAATAGAGATGTTAGAGGTCGAAACAAAACCTAGACTATTCTCATGCATGGTGGAACCATCATCTATATGAATATTAAGAGGATGTGATGCAGGGTCAATTTTGGAGAGTAAATATGAGTGAGGTGTCATGTGATTACAACATGTAGAATAAAAAAACCAAGTTTGAGACTTACGGGAAAAAACTAAGAGAGTAGTGGAAATAGATGCATTACTAGCCATACGAATAGCCTGAGTTATGATCTTCTATAGTTCAGTGGGGGAGAGGTTGACAGTGGATCCAGAAGACTAGGACTCTGTTGAAATGGAAGGTATAAACGGAGTAGGCTTAGTATTAGTAACAATAGTAGTAGATTTGTTGCTACGGTAACAAGTCTCAATGGTGTGGTCAGGATGCTTGATATAATTAAAGAACTTCTTGTTGGTCTTCTTGTGATGATTGTTAGAGCCAGAGGAATCACCTAACTGTTGAGGTTTCTCAATGGCAGGAGCAGAAGAAGTAATAGCCAAAACATTGAACTTATTCTGTGCTTGAAAGGTTGCAAGCTAAGCTTCTTCTCGAACCAACTCGTTTACAATAGTATCAAGAGAGGGATGAGGACTGCGATTAAGAAGTTAACCTCGGATGGGCTCAAATTTCTTGTGAAGTGACATCAGGAACTCATAGAGACAAAATTGATCTCTAACTATAGCATATTGCTTTGCACCCTTTGAGCATGCTCAAATTGGATCACAAAGGTCAATTTGGTCCCAAAGAAAACGAAGCTGAACATAGTAATCATTGATGGATTTCCCTGGTTCTTGTCGAAGTTGATGCAATTCAACTACTAATTGATATTTCATGGATCCGTGAGTAGTGGAGTACCTTTTGGCCATCATATCTCATGTTGATTTTGCATTATCAAAGTTGCCTAATAGATTTGAGATTGAGGGAATAGAAGTATTTTGAATCCATGTGAAGATCGCGTGGTTGTGACTATTCCATTCAATCATGCGACCAAGGAAGGCATCATCTTCTTTACTTGCTTCTTTGACAAGAATGGTAATTGCACCTATATAGTAATGCCAAAACATGTGCCCCTTAAGAAAATTATGCATAGCTTGAGACCAAGATAAATAATTTTTGGTCCCTTCCAATACAATATTGATGGGATGAGGAAGAAAAACATTTTTTATCCATTTAGAATATGCAAAAATAAACTATAAAAATGAAGTCTGTGCGAAAAACTGGATAGGGAGAACTTGATCTACAAAAGTCAACCCTTAGCCAAGTCAACCCTTAGCCAAGTCAACTGTGCTCATGGTCAATGGTGGTCAACTATCAACGGCGATCAACAGTCAATGATGGTCAACAATGTCAACTGTCACGGCGATCAACGATGATGTCAACTACACGTGGTCCATGATGTCAGTAGAATGGGATGATGACGTCAGCCCTAGGTGACATGGTAGTATGACATCATTGATAACGTCACAAAACCTGAGTGTAGCGTGTGAGGTGTGTGAATCTGAGGTGCGACTTCTGTTGGCTATGCGTGAGGGCATGTGCAGACTCTGATGCTTGCGAGATTTCCATGATTGTATAGATTTGGGCAAGGCGGTCACATTGGTACCTGTAAAAAGGTTATCGAAGCAATATGTACGCCGGAGACGATGATTGTAGTGGTCTATGTAGTGCGTGACTCTTCAACGACGACCGCTATAGGCCTGAAACCCAAGGACAATAGTTGAGAGACGTCAGAGGCTAAACGGTGAGCGGCTACAACGAATGTTGTGACAGTGGAAGCGATAAGGGTGGAATAACACCATAAGAGACAAGACTCTTAAAAGAAAGGTGAGAATAGTGACTCTCATATCATGTTAAAAATACTAAATAATTGTATTATATTCTATGTCTTAAGAAATATACACGATGTCTTTATATAGGAGGTACAAGTAAACTAGATGTACCTAAAACGCATAACATGATATAAATTAACAATATTATAGTATAATTAATACTATGAGTAAAATAGATATTTTATGCATCTTTATTATGAAAATAATAAAATTTAATCGAAAAACTTGATTTGCATTGACATAATATGAAGATATCACAACATTTTATTTATTTGGAGAAAAAGCAAGAATACACAATAGCTAATTCAACAAAAGGACTTAATTTTACCAAACATCACAAGCCTTCTGTATAAGCCACACCAGTAGATTTCAACCAAAACCCACCTTGAATCAAATCAGATACTGTAAATGTTTTGGCTTCAGCTGGATTAGTAATAACATGATAACCAGGCCACTTTACTCGCTTACTAACACCAGCCCCTGCTCCTTTATTTGCATATTCTCCATAATACAATGTTTTCAAAGCAAATTCTCCACTCCAAACAGACCAACCGCTTGGATCAATATGGTCACCAATATTTGATTGCATGACAACAGTCCTTGAATACTCTTTCCATGGCCTACCCAAATATGTTCGGACGGAACCCTTAATGGGTTCTAAGTCAGAACTGGCAATTATTTCACATTTTTGGATTGAAGTCCCTGTGTTCTGATTTGGGTCCTCTCTGCCTTGGGCTGTCACCATATTGTTTTGTCCACTCATGGGCTTTCTTGCTATTATCTTACAATTTTGAAACACTACCGCTGCGTTACCAAAAATGAAGTCCACTGTGCCTGTGATTGAGGAGTCTCTATAGAATTGTCTGTTGGTGTGAGTATAGAGTGTGTCTTGGTATGCATCAATACGACACCTGTTGATGACAGATTGATCTGCCCCAACACGTAGAGCAACAGCTTGGTGCTTTTCTGGTCCAGCTGTGTTTTGGAACCATATGTCTTGGGCTATAAATCCATCACCAACTGCAACTGTATTTGCATCTTATTATGAGCTTACATCATTTTAGTCCTAGATATTGCTTACCAAGATGTACAATTAATTGCTTTTCAGAAAGAAAAAAAAAATGTTTACTGTTTTAGAGATTACCAATTACAAGGTAACAGGAGAGTTGCTATACTGTAAAATTTATCATCTATTACTCGAAATTTTATTTTCAATTCAATTTATTATTCTAATTATTTATTAAATTTAGTTCACAAACTTTAGTATATTACTTTTAATTATTTTATATTCAATATATTACTCAAATTTGATATTACCAATTTACTATTTTAATCTTAATCTTAAGATCATGTTATTCTTCATACTTTTGTTTGTAAAAGTAATATAACGAGTCGAATGAATGGTGAGTATTAAATTGAATAAAAAATATAGTAATAAATTAATTCAAAATAAAATTTGAGTGGATAATGAGGTGTGACTCAACAACATCTGGACATCTTGGGGTTCAAGTCCGGGTGCGTAAATAATGTAATTATTATTTTTATAAGTAATTTAAAAATTGAGAAAGTCATGATCTTACCTACAGTGGCAGAATTGAAGGTGGTTGATCCATCAACAACATTCAAGCTACCAGTAATTACAGTGTCATGCATCCCATCTCCAACAATCATCAAATTCTTTTTGTTACTTCCAATCTCAACCTTTTCATTGTATATACCCTTTTTCACATAAATAACATACCTAGTCTTGCTATTACTTGGTGATGCTTCTACAGCTTCTTTTACTGTCTTATAATTTCCACTTCCATCCTTTGCTACCACAACATTGGCCTTAATCTCTTTAATTGAACCTTCCAAAAGCCTCCGATCGCTTCTCGAAATCCACGTTGGAAAATCTCCATTGAAAAATTCGAACATTTTGTTCTTCTTTGATGGAGAAATTGTAACAATCATAGCTAAGGAAGTTCTAGCTCTTGAAATCAAGTCCTTGAGCTTAGGCTCTATAGTTGTCTTGATTGTTAAGTCTTCAAGCCCATCAAAACATGTTACATAATTGGTTAGGACACCACTAAGCCAAGCATGAGCATCTTCATGTGAATGAGTTGAACCCTTTTGAAGAGATGTTATGGATTGATTAACTCTGTCTAAAGACAAGTCAATTAGGTCTATACAGTCTAGTAAAGCTGCTTGATCTTTAGGATTATTGATCTGTCGACGGCTGAGATTTTTTGCCATTTCAAGTGCTTTTTGTATGTGAGTGGTGGATTTTTTAAAGAAATTGTTGAGTAAAACAGCTCTGTTCATTTTTGTGCTACTTGTGTTGGAAGCTACTTCCAAAACCAGGGCTAAGCATGACTTTTTGTCTTGGGCTTGTTCACATATGTTTGTTGGCAATGAAGGAATAAAAGATGTGGGTTGAGTAAAATGGACAGAAAATAGAGTAATGGAGACTATTATAGCAGCAATTGAGAGAATTAGATACACATTTTTGTTGGGAGAGATTTTTTGGGATTCCAAGAGTGGCTGATGGGTTGCCATTTTTGTTGTTCAGTTTTTTGCTTTGAGCTTCTTAGTACTATGGGGTCATAAATAGACCATAAAAGGAACTTATTTGTCTTAATATAATATTATTTGGGAGCCTACACTAGTGATAATGGTCATTTAAAATTGAACTTTGGGGGATAAAATTAATACAATAGGTCCAATTGAATTAGTTTATGTCAGGACACCACATCTTGGATCAGCCAGGTTTTTATATAATGGTTTTGATTTGGATGTAAAAAAATAGTTTGAAGTAATTACTTGTATGGCCGCTCAAAGGTATTTGTGGTCTAAAAAAAACATAAAATAAAGCATTCTATATTTTTTTATAAATCCAAATTTTATTGGTGGATAAGATTTTTTTTTTGTTAAATATGAATAATAATTTAAACTTAAAAAAATAGTAAAATTGAAAAAATAAATATATAAAAGTTACATTGGTAGGGTAGTTAATAGGAAATTATAACTTTATTTAGAACTAGGTAATTTTTTAGAAGGAAAAAATTAATATGTCCTATTTTGCGTGTATAATTCATGTAATATCAATTAAGTGATGTCATGTCAATTTATTTAGATAACTATAATCTGCTCTTTTTATTTATCTCAATATTTTTTTTTATCATTTATCTCCTTAAATTACTTACATGGCATCACCTCATTGATAATATAGTAGTGGGAAATAATTAATACTTTGCTCATTTTGGAAATATTTTCTAAGCTCTCAAGTGTTTTGATTTTTGAACATTTCTTAATTACAAAAAATATTTTTGTGTATGATTACAAAATATTGCTGAAATTTAGATAAATTCAAAGATGAATGATTGTCTAACCATTAAAACACTAAGTCAAATCTTAAAAAAATAAGTGTTAGATCATTAATAATATAGAATGGAAAACAAAAAAAAATAATGAGAAAAAGGTGTTTCCCCAGGAATTATTAATTTAATTTCTTATGAAATATTGATGTATTATTTTAAATCAATAAAATATAAAATAAATATAATAAATTTTGTTCGAAAAAACAATAGCTCGTTATTTTGCTAAAACAAATATTCAATAACGAGCACCGTTAGTTTTTTTTCTTTCTAAAAATAAGGAATAATTTCGATATTTAGTAACACATGTTATAACAATTAATGATGCTAATTTTCACTTCGAGAGTTGAAGTAATGATACAATAATTTTTAAGAGTAACAAACAGTTCCTCATTAAGATAAAATCATAAGAGGATGAAAGATAATGAAGCATAAATTTACTTTTACCAAAAAATATTAATATGTAATGAGGATTTGAATTTTGTATTTTTCAGAGTAGAAAAATAAATTATATTTATTTTATTTTAATAATTATACGTTTAAATTATTAAATTTATAATAAAATATTAAGTATTATACTTTAAGAATAGTAACATCTCTTTATTTTTTTTTATATTCAATCATATGTTATTTTTATTTCAAAATAAATAATATTTTATATTTTAAAATAATTATGGTAAAAATTTATATATGATTAACATTTGAATGTGTATTGAGAAAGTGGCGATAACAATTGCCCTAGTGGTGCCATTGCCTTAATATACAACAATATGTCTATATTTTAAAAGCATCATCTACAGCGTCCGTTTTGTTTCTTTTTAAATTTTATTAATCCACGTACGATTTTTCAAAGTTGTCTTATTTGTTTTTCCTTATATATGACTGTGAAAAACTGAAAACATGTGTGCTTTGCGTGTTATTTTTTTAATATCAACTAGCACGACACGGAGCCTAATGCTCAACTGAGGTTTAAGAATCACACTTTGAGAGAAACCCACAAGATTGCTTGTATCATGTATTTATTTTATATAATAATATTATAATATTATAATTAAAAAATAATTATACAATAACCATATTTTTCAACTACAAAGAACGTTTTAACTTGAATGACTAATAGAATTAAAAAAAATTAAATAAAAATATAAAAAGAGTTATTTGCCCGTTTACTTTATTTTATTAACGTATAGTACACAATTTTTTTTTATTTTTATCCTCTAATTAATTTATTATAAAAATTAAACACATTATTAACAATAAAAATTATTTAAACACATGTTTATAAGTAGTGTTTATGGTTTAAAATTTTAATTTGAGGCATATCATTTTTTGATAGATCTCGAATGACCGTTCATCTTCAAAGTTGTTTTCTCTAAAAATTTAGTTTGAGGTCTATTATTTTTTGATAGAACTCAAATTGACTGAAAGTTGTTCTCTCTTTAGCGATAATTATGTTTTTAAACGAGTATATTATGTATTCAAAATAATTTTTTTGAACATGGGTAAAAATAATAAATAACCAAAAATAAAAGCGTTGTCTCAAGGAATATCACAAGAAATTTTCTATTTTTTATTAAGAATTATTTCGACTAAAATAATTTTTAAAATAAACATAAGGGTAATATATATATTTTTTAATAGCAAGCGAATGGGGATCTTAAAAGCAAAGTGATTTACATCCAATACATCTCCCCATTCACTTTTTTAATTTAACTTTCAGTCCCTACCCTCTCTCTATTGCTGTCTTGCTAAGATTCTTGTTTAGAAATAAAAATTATATTATCTTCTTAATTACTGAACGAGAGCTGACATTATTATGTAATGAAATGAGGCCACCATAGTCAATTAGTTATGAGTAAAAGGAAACTTTTTGGTAAAATTGTTTATGAGATAAACATGACATGTGCTTAGTTTTGATTCTTGGTGTTAGCTTGAAATAATGCATCTTAATCCCGAATGAGGATTTGCCCTTCGATTTGAAAAGCAATTAGGCAAATTATATAAATAATAAATTTTATAACAACAAAAAACAAATATTTTAATAATATTTAATATTATCTACTTGATCAACATTTACATTTAATATAAAATAATTGAATAAAACTATATAAATAGTACATAAAAATAATTTTTATTATTATAAGTTTTAATGTATTATAAATATTTTTCTCAAAGAATTTTTTAATACAAATTAAAAATATCACAAACGATATCATAAAATATAAGATGAAGGAATCTAGGGATCCTATACGGTTGAGAAGTAACAACAAACAAATCACACATTAATAGAATATTAACCCCACAAATATGTTCACTTTTTAAGATGAAAGTTCATTACCTATCAAGTAATATCATAGTCTATAGTTATCTTGTGTTAAATTGATGAAATGTGAGCTTGATGGGCTTGAAATATTAATTGAGAAATAAGAGCGAACAAATCACACGATAAAAGATAAAATATGAACGCATGCAAGGGTTTACAAGTTAGGGAGTCAACATCGCCCAATAAATTAAACTTTTAAGAAGAGAGTCCATTGTTTTATGAAAACTCATGAGTTATTGGGCCTATCACAGTAGAACCAGAGGCTACGCTAACCCATTTGGACATGCAAGAGTTCACAAAAAGCCCTAAAATTTCTCTAACACTTATCAACGCAATCTCGTATATCTAATAAAAAAAAGAGGCACCCCAATTATTCACCCAACCCTAAACCCCCCAGACTGGGAAATTAAGAAATCCCTACACGTTTCTTCCATATCTCTTTAAACAAAAATTAACACTGATTAAATTAACTTATGCAGTGGAATACCTTGAAAAAATAAAGCCGAAACTGTAACAAATGGTATGGTTAACATAAAACTTGTGCCCAACTCGGTCAAAAAGAAAAAAAAACGAAAAAAACGAAATGGAAAATAAATAAAATGGAACCAAATTAGGAATGAGAAAAAAATTAATTACCCAAAATAGAAAGGAAAAAAAATTAAATATGAAGCTAAAATAAAGTATTGACCTTCTTTATACACAACACAAAGTAAATGAAAAAAGAAAAAAAAATGATCAATAGTTAATTTAAAACTAATATACATCTTTTCAAAAATAATTTTTTTTTTATAAAACAGTTAATAATTATAAATTTTTTATTCATTTTTATTAAAAATTATGTGAACGTAGTATGCGTCACGCTAAATTATCACCGGCTCTTTGTTAGTAAAAATCTCACACTTCTTGCACATAGTCCCACATTTTAAAGTGATAACCAATCGTAAAATATTTTAAAAAATAAGTAGTGAGAAATTGGAAAGAAGATCCTTTAAAAATAGCAATAAAAAAATTAATATATTAAATTTTTATTATCATAATATTTTTTATTAATGTGTTTTTATTAAAAATTAATAATATTAAAATATAATTAATTATAAAAATTAAATAAAATTTATATATAATGTTCTTTTTACAGGCAATTACATTACTAAAAAGAAAAATTATCTCAAATAACATTCTTAAAATTTATAAATTATAAACGTAAAGTGACACAATTATTAACTAAAACAATATGATCTTTTTTTTAACCTATAATTATCCGTCATATTAATTGTGGTAATACCAAAACAAGTGTTAAATAGATTTTTCATGAATCAAAGGTTATTTGTATAAAACAACAAGGGGAATATTGAAACTGTCAAGAATAAATGGAATTACGTATGAACTTTCAACCAAATCATGACAGAAATCATACTATGCCTCATAATCATGAAGACGAAGCTCGGTCTTTTGATTTGTGTGATAATGATACTTCGCTAACTCTGATTTCCCAAACCCAAGAACACTAACTTTATCAAAGACTTGCCTGTTTTCTCCACAAATCGCTTAAAAGAATAATATTTGACAATTTGAGCACACAACATATCAAACCTAGCATCTGCTATGATCAAAGGGGCTTTATTAGGAAGCATTACACATTGTGTAGTCTAATAAATGCATAGGTTGAAAAATATACATAACTATAGGCACATTTTCACCATATGGGTGATAAAAACAACCCTGAAGAAGGCATCTCTGGGAGTCATTTTAGAGATATCCAGTGTCTGACTTTAGCGAATTGATTCATATCAGTCAAAAGAACAGATAGCAGCATAAAATCGACAAAGTTATGAAGCTTAATTACTGATGTCTATTTTTTTTTTCTCACCTCAAATATGTTTATATGTGCATATTTATGTGTGTGCAAATTCTCTTCTAGAACAAAGATGCAAAATGTTACTATTTACAAAAAAATGCTCGTTTTAGACCCAACTTTGGATTCATATTTCTTAGTTCTAGCATTGTTTAATCCTATCACAACCTCATGATCATCAATTAGCTTACCATAATCAGCCTTTAGCAAAATCCCTGTAGTGCAAGTTCTTCATGTCTACATCATATTTCACCATTAGGTAAGTTCAGTATGGCCTTGGTCTCTACTTAATGCAGGACACAGTTACTCTTGGTCTCTTCTAGAAGAACAAATTAACTCTCTCTCTTTTTAGGTTAAAAGAACACAATTACTCTTGAACCTTAAAATATCAAAGCAAAACAAATATGGTACAAGGGTAAGGATGGATTAACTAGAATGAGGAAACTTCATTAAAATTGTATATACCCATATATGTAACAATGATGAATCGATTACCTTTAGAAACAAGGCGTCGATGAAGAAATCGTCTAACACAAAGATTAGTTTCAATTGCGCTTTTGATGGACATACTCTGTTGTACTTTATTCTAGATTTCAAGCCATATTGATTAAGAAATAAGCACGAGAAGGAATTGATTGAAAAGTTTCTAGCCCTAAAACGATAAATAAGGAAAAGTATTACAATGGAAATTGAAACATATTAAGAAAAAAGGAAGACCTTACCATAGTGGGTGATTATAGGGGCTGATAGTTGAAAGCCCCATGCCCACATCAGAAACTTGACTGGAAATCTACAGACTCGAGCCTTTGAGCATCGCGTCGCTGAGTAGGGAGTCATAGCCTGGGTTCTGTGATTAATGGCTTTTTTTTTAGGTAAGAATCAGAATAGCTTACTTGTTTTTTAACTAATTTTAATTTGTCGTCGTTAATATTGGTTTATATTTGATAATTTTTTTTAACATCTTCTTATAAAAGAGTCATAATATTATAGAAATAATGATAACTTGTTCTTAACTATCTTAGATGTTTCTTAACAAATTTTAGACATAGACAAAAGTCTACTCACGATCTTAAATTTTAAGTAGCAATCGTACGATATTTAACACCGTCCGTTGCACTAAATATGTTTTTGAATCCGAATTAAACACTCTAAAAAGATTAGAAATAGAGTCTGTAAATAATGTTTTGTATTGTTCTAGAGAAAGTTTATCTTACAAGATACTAAGAATTCTTAAGATTTTCTAAGATGAATACAAATGAAGATCAATGAATTTATTTATAGTGTGGTTCCAAGCTTAGGGATATGCCACAACGTTCTAGATCATTCTAAGTCTAGAATGTACAAGAGTGCTTTTTTATTTACAATATGTCACAAGGTTCTAGGATTTTCTAGCCAACTCTAAAGTCTTCTAGGTTTGTCTAACTCCTTCATGCAAGTTCTAGGATGTTCCGTAAGCTTCTAGCGACTTTCACATCCTTCATGAACCATCCATCACGTTCTAGAATATTTCAACCCATTCTAGCACCTTCAAGCACATCCTAGTATACTCTGGAGCATTCTAGAGTCTTCAAGGCTTGAGTTGAGTTCATCCAACTCTAGCTTCCTCTAGACATCTCTAGTCCACTCTATAACTTTCTCATGTAGAAAAGTCTAGATTCTTTAGGCAACCACCATTTATTTGGATATTACGCGGCATTTTGAACGGGACGTAACACCCTCCCTCACTCAAGTTCGCAACGCCCTTGTCGCGCCTTCAAGCTTAAACCTTTATATGTCATCTTTGAATTGTCACAAAGAGTCTTCAGGTTCCCAGCTTGCTTCTATATCTGGGGTGTTCTTCCATTTGATCAAGTATTTCCGATAACTTGGTACACCCTTACGCCGGATTAGGTTGTCTGCCAAGATTGAGTGCACATCTCTATCAAAGAAGGTTATTACTACATTAGGCGTCCTCTTTGATTTTCCCCGACTTATATCTTTCTTGTCTTCATGATAAGGTTTCAACATACTTACATGGAAGACTGGATAGATTTTAAGCTTCGGAGGGAGTTGTAGTTTGTAAGATACCTTACCGACTCGCTTGAGGACAGGAAATGACCTTTCATACTTCCGCACCAACCCCTTGTGAACCTTTCGTAGGGATTTGAATTTTTAGGGTAATAATTTAATAAGGACTAAATCTTCTTCCTGAAATTCCACCATCCTTCTTTTCTTGTCAGCCTATTTCTTCATCTTTTTAGATGTCTTGTTTAAATAGGCTTGGGCTAACTCAGCTTGTTCGTGTCACGCCTTGGCAAATTTGAAGATAGCGAGACTCTTCCCTTCATAACTCGTGGCCAAAGCATGAGGAGTCATGGGTTGCTACCCCATGATGATCTCGAAGGGACTCTTTGTGGTATACTCGATCATTTGTAAGTTATAGGAGAATTGGGCTACATTCAGCAACTTAGCCCAATCATGTTGATTGGCACTGACAAAGTGCTTGAAATACAGCTCCATTAATGCGTTGGTACGCTCTGTTTGTCCATCGTTTTGTGGATGAAAGCTTGTAAAGAAATTCAAGTCTGATCCCAACAACTTGAACAATTCTGTCCAAAACTTACCAGTAAATCATGGGTCTCGATCACTCGCAATATTGGATGAAATTCTCCAATTTTGAGATTATTTTTTTTCTTAAAAAAAATTTCAAAAGACTTTTAATAAGAAAATTTAATAAAAAAATAATATTTAAAAAATATCAAATTTCATTCTTCGATAAATTTTTCATAATTAAAATAACTAAAAATATATTTTATAATCTAAGAAATTAATTTATATTTTTTTTTCGAAATAAAATGACTAATTTTAATAAAGACAATTAATTATGGGTAGCCTTATTTTCATAGTAAAATGTGTTATTTAAGAAAAATATTTTTATTTTAAAAATTTTAAAATATTAAATTATAAAATAAAATATTTAATTATTTTGATATTAATATTTTTATTTTAAAAATATGAATTCTTTTTATTATTAATTCAGTACGTTTTTTTATGTTTATTTTTTATATAATTAATTCAATAAATTAGGAAGTCAGTACATTTATTTTATCCTTTATCTTAAAAGGCTCAATCATTTCAAGAAAAGGTTAAAAACGCCTAAAATCCAACTAAAGCAAATAATTAAAGTGAACCGTGTGCTCTTACGTGGACAGAATATTCTAATAACATAAACGAAGTACTTTATCGTGTTTTAACAAACAAAACTACATTTTTACTGCAACTTATTTATACATCAATATATATATATATATATATATATATTATAGTATAATTAATAAATAATCCCAAAATTATTTTATTATCTTATATCATAAACTTTATATTAATAACTAACATCTCAATATAACGATATTTTTTAACAAAAAGGTTTTGTTTCCAACTCTCACATTGTTTATTTTGTTTTGTTTTGATACAAATAGTTGCCGGGAAACTAGAAGATTCAACGAGTTGAATAATTCAAATTTATAGACTTTAACCTTCGACGGTTTTTGATTATAGTTTAGGAATTAGTAAATTGTAAGAATTTTATTTAAGATATATGCTATTTATTTAAATTAAGTTAAATATGTAAATAATATGAATATTGGTTATTTTCGTAAATAAAATATTTATCTATAAATTTGTTTTAGACTTGTTATCAAATCTATCAAGAAAAATAAACAAATATTTGAGTTTCAGATAACCATATTTCAGGTATATCTTTTATAATTACGACACATAAGATTACATTCATGTATTTAATAGCATATGTTCATAATAAAGTCTTATCACCATCGGGGTTCAAAATCTGAGTAGAACGAAAGAAACACGTATTAAGTTATTACTACCACATTATGAACATAGATCAATGCGTAGCATCAATGCTAGAATCTTAGACCTCACATGGATATCTGAAGATGTCTTGTGCTTCCGTTAAGCTAGGCTTGATTCAAATAATTAGTATTAGAATAAGACCTTAAAATGAGGAGATGAGATATTAAAATTTATAATAAAAAAATTCTATTAAAAAAAATGTATCATCAATTATATTGCTTTCCTATTCCCTGTTAAATTTCTAATTTCTAAAATTTTATTACCTTCTTTATTTATTGACTTGATCATGTCTCTATACAAATGTACCTAAATTAATAAATTGTAATAAATATATTTATCTAAAAATTAATAAATATTTTATTTCCACGAGAAATAATGATATTTTGAGAGAATTATACATGTTTCTTATAATATGTTGACGTGATACTTTGCATTAAAAAAATAACTAATTCTACTTTTTTTTTAAAGTAAAAATTATTATATATTTTGATAAAATAACAAATAATGTAACTATTAGGATGTAATGTACCCCTATTTACCCCAAATTACATATATCATTACTGGGTCCTAACATATGTGCCAATAATATTCAATAAATATGGGAAAAGTGATTTAAAACATGAAATTTTTTGCATAAAAAATGTATATTTTGTGAGAAAAGTGGCTCAAAAGTCACATTAAAATAATTATTTTTGGGAGTTACAGAATAAAAATCATATTGATAAATTTTAGAGTCTTTGAAGGAAGATAAAATATGCCATTTTAATGAAATGTTATGAAAAATCATATTAATTACACATTGGGATATATAAGGATTGATAAAATAACCCTTGTAGATATTAGATGAATACTGAGGCTTTTGAGGTGTTAATAAAGCAAATTGGTGAATCACGTTGATTTATTATGTTCTTGCTTTTCTTACTTTCGCATTTGTTTTTTGGATTTAGTTGTTTTTGTGCTTATGTTATATCTAAAACATTTATGTTATGTTTGTTTGAATAGAAAAAAGAAGGAATTTTTATTCTTTATCCCTTAAGCAATCATGATTTTATTTCATTTCAAATTTGTTTTTTTAATTTTACCCCAATCCCAAATATAACCATAAACTTAAATTCTAAAATCCTAAACCCTAAACCCTAAACCCCAAATCCCAAAACTCAAAACCTTAAATTCCAAATCCTAAATTTCAAAACCTTAAACCTTATTTAAAAAAATAATAATTTTAATCCTAAACCTTAACCCATAAATATAACCCAAAACCCTAAACTATATTTAGAAAAATAATAATTTTAATCATAAACCTTAACACACAAATATAACCTTAAATCCCAAATCCCAAATCCTAAAACCTTAAATCTTAACCCACAAATATAACCTTAAACCCTAAACCTCAAATCCCAAATCCATAAACCTCAAACCCTAAATCTCAAATCCTAAACCTCAAAACTCTAAACCCTATTTAGAAAAATAATATATTTTCTTTTTAAATAATAATCATTTAGAAAAATAATAATTTCAATAATAAATTTTTTCTGACGAAAAAATAATAATTAAATAATATTATTTAAACTTTATTAAATATATGAGTATTAAGATAATATACAATTTTTTTCCATTTTATTTCAATTTCGATTTTATTTTGTGAACCAAACGCCACCTTATTGTATAACCTGTCTCATATCAACCCAAATAGCATGGGACGTATTCCAAAGTCTTTTCTAACTAATTAAATTGTTTTCTTATTTGATTATGAGTTGTGTTAAAACTATAACTTTATAAAGTTCTACAAAAAAAATTGACAAAGTTTATCCTAAATTAGGACTAATTATCATGTATTAAAATGACAACAGTTCTCATATAATAGTTTTCACTTACTAAGAGATATTATAATCTTTTACTTAACCATAAAGTAATTTATATCCATCAATATAGTTATACATCTTAATATATATGCTATACATTAAATCATAAAGGATATAGTCGTAGCTACTAGTCATTTACACACCAATCAAAAAAACTATATAAAAGAATAAATAGATCAAATCATTTAAATTATATGATAAAAGATCAATCATATACTTTCAAATTTATTGTTATAATATGTTTTCTCAAAGCTACTACACTATGAGTAAAATATAAGTTAGTAAATAAATGAGTTTATATATGTAATTATAAGTTTGAAAAATGTGAATAAAATAATTATAACCTATTATGAAATAATATATATAATTACCGATAAAATATCATATTAAATTTGTACAAATCTCAATTTTTGTAAGAATTTTACCTCAAGTTAATAACATATATTACGCAAAAGTATCACATAAGAAATAGACTAGTATGACATCTCATGTTTTACCTCATATCAATAATGAATAGTTGGTTGATTGTTTGCTATTATAAATGGGCCATAAATTTTTTCGTACGAAAAAGAAAAGGTATAATGAATTTTCCATGGCAATATAAGGTAATGATTTTCATGATCACACTGGTATTAAAAACGTGTTTGGCAGAAGGCCCAACTCGCAAAAAAATAAAAAGAAATATTAAGTGCATGGGACCAAATAACTAATGCAAATAGAAAGAAACACATGACAGTGATATTATCATATATATTACAATTTTTTATTATAATAAAAATTATTTATTAATATTAATTTCATTAAAATATAAATAATATAATAATATTAAAAATAAAATAGATATTTTATAAAAATATATTTATGATAATCATTATCCTAAACTAATCCTAATATTTTTAATTAATTGTAATTTATTTAAATTAAACAATTATAATATTATTTAATTTTTATATGAAAGAATTACTCGTATAGTTTAACAATTAATTTTAAAAAAAAATATAAATACATCAAATTTTTAATGTAAAAAACACATGTATATTGTATTTTTTAATATGAAAAAAAATATAATTTTTACGTTATAAACAAAATGAACAGAAAAATATAGGCTAAAAATAAAACTCTATTCATAAATATAATTATGTTATACAATTAAGTTTACATTATATATATTCTAAAATATTTTAAATACACTTAAATTTGTAACTACCTTTACAATCATCTCTTATATTATTATTGTAAGTGTAACTATAATATAAGAAATAAGAAAGTGAAATTTTTATAATAATTTTAGCACAAGATACAATATAAAGAAATATAAGTATAAAAAATGATATATATTTAGGTGACATTAATGTGTGTTGTTATATTTTATAACATTGTGTATGAAAGAGATATGTAATTACGATTTTTACTACTATGGATCAGTATTATTCTTTCAAAATAGAATAAGCTTAGAAAAATACACCTATCAGTCGATCAAATCCCCTACCCCTAGGCCTCTAAATAGCCAAAAATACTTATCAAAATTTTAAATATTATAAATTTGTGGATATGTTAAAGTTTAATTGAATAATATAATTAATTTACAAAATAATATCATGTAAAATTAATTATGATTTTAGTATTTTGTATCATATAATAATACTTAAATACTTATCTATTGAAATAAAAGGAAAATAATCAACTACTTGTCAAATTTGTATTTAAACCTTAAATGCAACAGAAAGATCAACTACCATTCTTGTGATTAAATCTTCCTCCACGGATGCATCTACTGTTAACATTGTCATGATTATCGTTTTATAAAGTAGTTTGTATTATTTAATCTTTTAAATTTAAATTTAATTTTTTAATTTTAAGAGAAAAATTTATTTAAAAATAAAATATATTATTTTAATAATTTTTTAATTAAAATATTATTATGGAAGAAATATTTTAATATAAAAATATAAAAATAATATAGTTTATCTTTAATTGATTATTTTTTAAAATTAAATAATACAACTTATAATTCAAGAATAAGATATCAAATGATATAATCTAAGTAAATTTTACAATATTTTTATTAATAAACAATATAAAAAAATTCTCATTTGAAAAAAAATATTGTTTTTATGTTATAGGAAAATGCACCATACTATGAAATTAAAAAACAAAAAAAAACAGTTAACGTAATATTTTTAGTTATATATATATAAATAAGAGAGAGAGAGAGAGAGAGAGAGAGATTGATCCATTGCCTTTAGCAGTGGTAAGAAACAATTAAAAGCAAATGGCTGACTCCCAACACTCTCCATCTGATCAAACGTCCATTGACTCTAGAGGTAACCATTTCTTTATGTTCAACTTGTATGATCTTATTCTTTCTTAATTTATTCCATTTTGGTTATTAACATAATTTATATCTTGTACACATCTTTACACATATTCTCTAAACTTAAATTTGAAAGTGGTTAATTTAATATATATATATATATATATATATATAGCAGAACAAAGTAGTACAGAAGATCGAAAGCTTCAATTCTCCGAGGAAGAGGAATCACTAATCAATAGAATGTATAACTTAATTGGAGAGAGGTTTGGTTAATTTCTTCTTTTATATATTAATTATTATTATTTTTGTCATAATCATTAATTAACATATGTATATGTATAATATATGTATATAGGTGGTCCCTAATAGCTGGGAGGATTCCTGGAAGAACTGCTGAAGAAATTGAGAATTATTGGACGTCCAGGTCTTCTACAAGTCAATGAACAAGATCGATTATATGTTTTTAGAGAACAAGATCATATTATTAATTAGACCTTTTTTTTTTATATATATTTGCTGCTTGTCTCTGCAACGCCATGGTTGCTCTGCTTCTGTACTTTGTATATCATTATCAACTTACTTATCCAATTTCTAAATTTTCGATCCATCTGCAATTAATAATGGCTTGCACTATTAATATATGATTTAACCCTAAATTTTGAAGCTATAGCTGTTTATTAGGATTGATTTTATGGTGTATTTAATATTTTGATTATAATTTTAATTTATATTCAATAAAATTCTTCTACTTATTATTAAAAAATATATTTATTATTAAAAATAATTTCATGAAATTAATCGTATTTTTTAATAATATTATATCATATATTTTAAAAAATATTTCAATTTTAAGATGCATAATATTTTTTCATAAACTATTTATGATCTCAAAAGTTAGAATTTTTTATATATAAAATAGGTATATTTATAGATGATTTCATCTTAATATTTTAAATACAATAATATAATATTTGTAGATACATGCATATGTTAAGCATGAATCTAACTGGTGTAATACTTTCACAATAAGCGATTTTTTTTATTAAATATAATTTTTATAAATCTTAGGAGGAAACTATATAATAAATCATTAAAAGAGTTTCGTACTTTTATAATATCCTATTTATATTTTGGTACCAACAGAATTTACCTAAATAAGAATTTTCACTATTATATAAATAGCTTATTTATTTAATTAGTTTTATTTTTAATTTTTTAATAAAAATATATTAATTTCTTTAATATTAAAAAATATATATATACAAATAATTATATTATATAATTAAATCTTCAAAACTTACTCTCAACGACTACGCGTCTATGTAGGGTACTTTCTTCCAAGTCGAGAAGGATATTGCCAACGACGACAATAAGACATCGATGGATTTGGGCGGTATCGGGGCATATTTAGACTTTGTTTGTTTGAACAGAGCAGAGAGAAAGAAAGAAGAAAGATGAAGAAATGTTTTTTTTTCTTTTTTCAAAGAAAACAATTGTAATCAAGTAACATATATGTAAAAATTTACCATTTAAATTTTTATTTTTACCAATTAAATTATATAAGATATTATAATTCATTAAATATTATATTTTATTTATACTATACTTTATTATACTATTTCACTTATAGTACACTTGTTATAACCTAATAATAAAATTCTCTATATACATTTTAAATCACAACATTACAAAAATAAATTAGTTTTTCTTATATCTTTATACTTTTAACATGATATCAAAGCTATCTTTAGAATTTTTATCAAAATTTTACCTATATTTATCATAATAAATCATTATCATTTATACTAATCCAATCAAAGCCAAAATATCATCATTAGACTCATCTCATCTAAAAAATTCTAGAGTCACCAAAATCACCTTAAAACAACCTCTCACGTACCCTCATGTGCCAATCCACTCTTAGGCCCAACTTGTTCCAAATTTGCTCTGCATCGCAACCCACGCATGATCTGTGTTCCAATCGCATCTCACTCGCACTCCAGCCGAACCCCTACCCGATTCGTTAATTTTTTTTCCATCTTCATAGCTCCTGTTCAGCACCATCCCGACTGGTTCTCCAATAATTCCAAGCTTGTTTTCGACTCCTATTTTCAGTTTAAGGTTATTTTTTACCTATCTAAACTACTTTATACTATTCTTTTATAATTCCTCTATTATTCCTTCAAAATGGACCGAAATGATGTCCTCAAACCAATCTCTACCACCTTTAATGATATTAAATACTTAGCCTCGGCACAAGCAATGAAGAGTTTCTTGAAAGGATATTCATAACTGGTGATATCTCTACACCCATAAAAGAAACCATTGAAACCAACTCTTCATTTGCTGACCGTCTTGAAAACTAGAAGAGTAAACATTATCAAATTATTACCTAGTTCTGCAACACTAATCTACCCTCATTCCATGGTGAATTTAGGCATTTTGACACTGCCAAGGAAGCCCGAGAATTTCTTGAGGATCGTTTCACTACCACAGATTTGGCCAATCAATATCAACTCCTAACAAATCTTCATACTAAATGTCAGAGGTATTATCAAACGATTAACCAATTTCTATCTTAAATGCATGTTATTTGGGATCAACTCATTTTCTCTAAATCAACCTGGACAAACAAAATTGATGCTAAGATGTTTGCAACTTACTGTAATTGTCAGTGTCTTGTCATTTTTCTCATGGCTCTCCATAATCGGTTTGAACCTATTCTGGCTTTCTTACTTTATCACAGTCCTTTTCCATCCTTAGATATTGTTGTGACTAAGCTTCTCCCTGAGGAAACTCAGATTGGGGTCTTTAAAATTCATCCTACAGATTATATTCTTGTCACTTCCTTTTATCGCCCTAAAATGATACTAAAGAAAGCTTCAAACAACAAGGTTACACCTACTGTCATAACACCAATCATGGCCTTCTCACATGTCACATCTAGGTATGTAACTTTTGTCATAAGAAGTGTCCAGGACATTTTCAACAAGATTGTTCTTAGAGTCCCTCTTGGAATCCCTATCCAAATGTTTTAGGTAAAATTAGTAACTCATCTATCATTGTTATTGTTTCTTAGGATAACCATGACAAATTTACCTTCTCCACTCAAGAACTCGAAGGTTTTTCTTAAACATGTCCTCTCAAAATCTAGTAATCCTCCCCCTACTGCCTTGTCTTTCACATCAGGTAAATCTCCATGGTATTTTGATTCTACTTATTGTAACCATATGACTCATGTTGATGTTGATTGAGGAGCAGATGTGGATGATAGGAGATCGATGTATGGTATTTTCATTTTTCTTAGTGCTAACCCTATTGCATGATCATCTCATAAATAAGCCTCTGTTTCATGATCCATCATAAAAGTTGAGTATTATTTTCTTACTAATGCAGCCCCTGAAGTTTCTTGGATAAAGGGATTACTTGATGAGCTACATGTTCCAATTAAATCAACCCTAATTTTGTGGTGTGAGGTGTGATAATCTTGGTGCAATTAGTCTTGCAACTAATCTTATTTTACATTCCAAAATCAAGCATGTGGAGCTTGATGTGCACTTTTTAGGGAACATGCGATGGCTAAGTAATTACAGGTTTATTAGTTCCAAGTGAGGAACAACATGTTGATCCTCTTACGAAAGCATTGCCAACAACTTAGTTTGTGTTTTAGGGTGGTAAACTTAGTGTGCAATTGATGCTTCTAAGTTTGAAGGGGATGCTGATATGCAGGTAATCCAGGATCGTGATCAAACAATGAGGAAATGTGATTGATATAACACCCTTTCATTCAAGCTTAAGTTGCAATTTCTACTCTTATTTGTAGCATATTAAATTGAACAATATATAGCTAGCATTTAATTAGGAGTTACTTAAATTGAGTAGTGCAAAGTTCAATGTAATATGTGTATATTACACATCAATTGTTATATGTGCAAGTTTTTGTTCTTTCTTGTTGAATATTGATGCATAATGATCATCAATTGTTAATGTATACCAATAATCACTACTACAAAAATGAAATGACTTAAAATTTAAAGTCGATTCAACGCGTGAACCGATTTTAATTTTTTTTTTTTTCACAAAATTTACTCATTTTATATTATACTCAAATTAAAACATGTATTCGATCACTAAATAATAGCAGAAAAAAATAAAATCAGTTTAACAAATAGTTTAAATAATACAAATAATTGAAAAATAAAATATTAATTAATAGTAGAAAAATTACCATGATGTTGTTCTATGTTATTCAAGATCATCATATTCTTCTCTTCATGTTATAATATAAACCTACATATATAATACAAAAATCTATACAGATAAATAATAACACATAATAACAAAAATACAAAAAATTATACACATAAATAATAACACATAATAACAGAAAAAATATGAATAATAAGTGCATAAGATTAATAAAAATACTTACAAGAGTAAATGAAGTGACAAAATGAAGGAAATGAAAAAAAACAATCATGTTTTGTAAGTGAGAAATGAGTATAAAGTTTTTGAGTATTTTGCTCAAAAAAATAGGGGATCTAAAAGATTAGTTAGAGAGGAAGAAAACTCACTGACCAACGTTGGAATTGGTGGTCGTAGGTGGTCGGAAAATGAGAAAGAGTGGAGGAGAAGTGGAAGAGGTTTTGGATTTTTGAGAGTTAAACAACGTTTGTAATAGTTTCTGTCTGGGGAAAAAAGAAGAGAAAAAAATTTATCCACGTGTGTAGCATCGGTTCTACATGTCAACCGACATTATCCACATGTGTAGCGTCGGTTTTAGGTGTCAACCGACGCTACGCTACGTGGATAGCATCGGTTGGCGTGATGAACCGACGCTACGTCCTACGTGGATAGCATCGATTCTATACCGAACTGACTTTAAATTTATTAAAAGTCAATTTTTCTCAAAAATTAACTTTACATATCGACTTAAATATATCTTTTTATAATAATAAATATTCACACTTGTTAGATCATGACCTTTGAAGACCAATTTATTGAAGACGTATGTGAGATTGACCAGCCTTAAGGAACTTTGTTCGATCCCTTACAATCCACTCTCATTATGATATTGTGTAGTATGTCCCAAGTTATTTATATTAGTTAGTATTTTCGTCTAATCTTTAAAATAAATTAATCAAATTAGAGATATTTTTAAGGTATGTAAACATGACATCATCTTAAAATAGTACACTTATACCTCCCTTAGACGTTAAGTATAAATGTAATTTTAGGTTATAATAGTAATTATAATATTGTATTCAAAATAAATAATAAATAATTGTAATATTGTATTCAAAATAAGTAATAAAAAATAAAGAGAACAAAATATCCTATTGAAGAATACGGAACTTTGTATCTTTGTTAAATTTGAGATACATAATTTTGCAACTTGTCAACAATCAATACAATAATAAGATATCGAAATATATTTAAGGAATAATAAATAACACTTTAAAAATTATTTATTATTTTAAAAATATATATAAGGTGATATTTTAAATTTTTAAAATTTAATATTAATATTATTATTTTTTAAAATAAATATTTAATAAAAATTAAAATAATATGATTGATATAAAATATATTAAAAAATTAATAAATAACGGGATATTTGTGCGAATAGAAATGGATAGGCTCTTCTTATCTAATGCTTATCCGGAACCATATTTTAACCATTTCACATGCAAAAGTAGTAAAAATAAAATTGGAATCTAATGTCACCGTCACTCTGTCAGGATGGTCGTAGCTACCTATATCTTGTTTATTTCTTACATAAAAATCTTGATATATATTCACCAATACTTATATTATATTAACTAAAGGATGATTTGTGATTATATAATTTTAAAGATAAAAATATGTATTTATCTTTAAAAATAATTTAAATATATATTAAACTATAATTAATATAAATATAAATATAAATATAAATACAATTATAAATTTATATAATATTTTTTCTCACATAATAGAATAAATTTTACTAATATTAAAGTAATATATTTTTATTTTTAAAACTTTATAAGGGATAAATATTTATTTATTTTAATATTAATAATTTTTAGTTTAAAAATATCAATTTTTATAATAACATAGCTATAATTACTATTGAAATGTGAATTATTCAAGTTCAACGTCGGCAAATGTAGATAGTTTTAATTGATTTAATTACGTATTGAGGTTTGTAGGACGAAAATATAATAGAAATAAAAGTGATAATAAAAATTAAATATAATAGAAATATTATTATTATATTTAAATAATATAATAAATATTAAAATTAAATTTATAAATTAAATTAAAAATAAATATTTTTAATTTTAATAAGATAAAATAATTATAAAAATAATAAATAATTATAAAAAGATATAAAAAAATAAATTATTTTTCAAAAGAGTATGGAATGAATAAAAGTTTATGTTTTATATTTTATTTTATATTAACAATCAAATTAAATAAGTGAATATTTTAAATTATTTTTATTAACATTTTTATCTATATCAACTTAAACATGATCTCTAATTTATTATATAATGAATTAGATCATACAATTGAATAATAATTTTTTATATATTATATAATCTTTTCTAAAATTATATAAATGAAATAAAAATATGTAGAATATATAGTCCATTATATAAATGAAATAAAAATATGTAGAATATATAGTCCATTATATAAATGAAATAAAATTACTTAGAATATATAG
Organism: Hippophae tibetana; assembly: GCA_037013495.1. Lineage (NCBI taxonomy): Eukaryota > Viridiplantae > Streptophyta > Magnoliopsida > Rosales > Elaeagnaceae > Hippophae > Hippophae tibetana. The sequence goes on from CM072807.1 coordinate 1,552,939, forward strand.
TCCATTCATTAGCAATGTAAAGTTTGACATATTATCATCTAATTTGCTCAAGATTCAAAATAGTCTCATCCTTTTTAAATATCAGTTTATTTCATCATATCTAATTTAAGCTTATACTTATAATATGATCTCTTAAACATAATTTTCCATTATTTTATCATGAAATTTTTTATAAGTTAAAATTCTATAATTGTAACATATATAACTCCTAAATTGAGCTATAAGAGTATAAAGTAGGCATCAAGTTTGTACTAACACCTAAATCAAGCATCTCTTTAACAACTTTTTTATCCCCTGTAGTTATGTTTATGATAAAACTTCACGAGTTTTTCAACTTAGGGGAAAATCGGTGTTGAAGTACAGTATTAAAAATTTCTAATACTACTACTCGCTCATTAAGTTAATACTTCATTTTATTAGCATTCAACTCTTTGAAAAACTTAGTATAAGAAGGTACATTCATGATCACTTCTAATAATGGTAAATTGATATTTACTTGAAAAAGCATATTAAAAATATCATAGAATTGCTTATCTTATTTGGATTCTTTCAACCGATACGAAAAGGTACTTGTAGCTTATGTGGTTCTATTTTCTTTTGAATTTTGGGGATGTTAGATGACTCCCTAATGAGTTTTTCCAAAGGTTTGTCAAGTTTAGCACTTGTGTCTCATTTTTGCGAGACTAGAATTTCACATTCTTTGTTACGTGAACTACAAGGTAGATCTTTAAAGATTCCAAATAAATTAGTATTGACTACCTTACCACTTCAAAGGGTTTTTACATCTTTCGCTTGTTCGGGTTGACAGGGTAACTTTCATGGTTCTTGCCTTTGCATTTGTTACGCTAGTTTCCCAATTTTAGTTTCAATCCTTTTAATCGAAGCCTCTATGGTGCTCAGCCTTTGATTATTCATCAATTGGTTGTCGTAACTAAATTGAATAAAAGCATTCAAGTTATCTTCTAAGGTTGGCTTAAAAAATTGATTTGGTGGATAAGGATGGTTTTTATTTGCCTTAGAGTTTGACATTGGGTGTAGGCTCGGTAAATTTTTGGTGTCCAATGATGGTTAGGGTGATTATTGGTATTTGGATGGTGCCTTTGAAAGGAATTGACTTCCTCCATGGCATCCATACTAGAATCACAAGTATATGAGAAATTACAGGTAACACACCCAATTGAAAAATACACTTTACACACCTCTTGATTTGACATTTGGTGGGTAGTGAGAAGTTGCACTTGCTTAGTCAATTTAGCAAGTCGCAAGGTCATTTCATTACCGGAGCCAATTTCATTAACTCTTGCTCTCCTTCTTCTAGTACTTCTTTGTTGGGAATTAAAACCCAATAGTTCATAGAGACTATAGGTTTCTTCTGTGGTCCTTTCTCCCACAACTCTGTAGCAGTATTATCAACCATGTATTGACTCTGCAGTGTCAATCTATCATAAAAGAATTGGTTATGTAGCTATGATGAGCACATTGAATGAAAGAAGTATGAATATTTTCCAAGCTTCATGAAAAGGTTCTTCATCCATTTGAGAAAATGTTGTTATCTTCATCCTTAGATCAATAGTTTTTTTTATGGAAATAGAAGCTACCCATAAAATTTTCATAGACTGCCTCCCAAGTTGTTAGATAACCCGACTACAAAGTAATGAACCATGACCAAGATTTATCCTTGAATGTGTAAGGAAAACACTTCATCCTAAGCTGGTCTTCATCAATTCTCTACAGTGGAAAGGTTTGGATAATAACATATAATTCTCTAATGAAATGCAAAGGTTCTTCATTAGGGATACTGTAAAAGGAAGGCAACAAAGAATAATGAATCTTTTTCAATTCATAGTTTCTTGTAACCTTTTGCAATTGAATGCCGGAAGTTGCATTACTAATGATTGGCGTTGCATAGTTTTTTATCATTTTATGTCTATATCTAGCATCTCCTATGACTACTTCTAGTTGAAATTGATCCTACTTCTTTTGTGTATCTAACTCCTAAATTGAAAAATAGTAGAATTCTCTAAGAAAGATTTATAACTTGACAAAATATATAGGCTTAAAGAAGATGAAAGACATAGGGACCTAAATTTTTATTTTTATTTTTTAGTGAAAATCTAAGTTAATTAAATTAAATGAAAATCTAAGTTAATTAAGTTAATAAATTAAGTTTTTCTTTTGTAAAGAAAAATTTAAAGAATGGACACAATTTTTGAAACAAATGAATTTCTATTATTTCATTTGAATTTTATTACACACATTCTTAAAATAAAAACAAAACCAAACAAAACAAACTAAAAGAAAGGAAAATACAATAATATGTGACCTCCTACTTAGGACTAAAATTTATCGTCTTCTAGTAAGACGTTGCTTGAAGATTTCATAATGACAAACTCAATGTCTCCTCTTTATTGAATTTATTTGATCCAATTTTACAATTCAGTTAGTCTTTGCTTTGTTTTTGCAAATGCTCAACTAACTATTCCACTTGTCCTCTAAGGTTAGTTTATTGGAAACGCTTCTTGGAATGGGCAAGTGGAATTGATGGCCAGGCTAATTTGAGCTTTGAGAGAAATGAGTGTTGTTTTGCCTCCAAGAGAAGTTGGGATGATTTCTCCACCCAGGATTGTAGGTATTTGAATTAAGATCGAATCTTGGTCTCTGTTGATATGATCCCAAAATATTAACTTGTTCAGGTTCAACTGGTGTTTCTCTTTGATATGGACAAGCTTCAGTACAATAACCTATATTGATATACAAACCACAATGTTCATTGTTGGTGTTGATTTATGTAGTGAGAAGGGCAACTTGCTAGGTCAATTTCACAAGTTATTGTTGAATTTCATTGCTAGAATCGATTTCATGAACTCCAATTCTTCTCACTCGTGAGTTCTATTGGGAATTTGCTCCTAACATCCCAAAGAGGTTGTACATATCTAAAGTTGTCTTTTCTCCCATAACTCCTTCGGTAGTGTTATCAATAATGAATTGGCATTGTTGCGTACTTCCATCTCAAAAGAATTTGTTCTGCAACTACAAGGGAAAGTTATGATGGGGGCATTGAGTAAGGAACAATTTGAACCTATCCCAGGCTTTATGTAATGGTTCTCCTTCCACCTGAGAGAAAGTGACAATTTTCGCTCTCAATTCTGATGTTTTTCTATGGGAATAGAATTTTCTCATGAATTTGTTGTAAACGTCATCCCAAGTCATTAGAGAACTTGAAGGGAGTGACATCAACCAAGCTTTGGCCTTGTTCTTCAAGGTGTAAAGGAAACACCTCATTCTAAGCCAATCCTCGTTTAGAATATCGATGGGGAAAGTTTGAACTATGGCATAGAATTCCTTAATGAAGGAAATAGAGTCTTCATTAGACAGCCCATAGAATGAAGGAATCATAGAAATATGAATGTTTTTCAAGTCATAATTTCGAGCATCATCACCGAGTTGGATATAGGCAATTATCGTGCCAATTACTAGCCGTGCAAACTTTTTCATAGTGGTTTCCTTAACATGTGAGTTTTCTCCCATTTCTATTTGTTTCGGTAGAGTATTAAGGCTTCGTTTTATGTTTGGCTCAAAAATAGGTTGATGGTTAGAATCCAGCCTTGTGAATAGTTGTTTAAATTTATGTCTATGTATGGCGTAAGAAGGTTTCCTAAGGATCTTCTATCATGCATAGACTAGTGAAAACGTAAATTTAAAACACCTGTTAATTAAAAAAAATACTCCCAAAGTCGATCTAAAGAAGAAATATATATATGATTTTTAATTTATTATTCAAACTATTAAAAACGAAATTAAATCCTAAATATCATGTCATAATATTTTGATTTTTGTTTCATAATCTAATGATATAAAAAAAACATAGATGTGGATTTAATAAATAATAATGCAAATTTTTATCATTCATAACAGTTGAGTATTTATGAACATAATAATTAAGTTAGTTGTGATTTCTCATATTATTTAGATTATTAAATATATAAATTGATATTTGTTGATTTTATTTTTTTGGTATAAAAGTGTACTTAGGTCGGGTCCAAATTCTTTTGTTTAATATTAATTAACTAATATACTTAGGTAGGACATATTAATTAATTAAGTATTAAATTTCTACTTTATTTATAAAAAAATAGCAAACCATCTAATCACAGCTTTAGGCGGAGTTAGTTAATTAGACTTTATTTAAGATGTATAAATTAAATCAAATAATTTAATTATTTGAATTCTAACTTTCAAGTTTTAAAATCATTACTAAAAAATATTTTCAATACATTTTTGAATAATAATTCTTATAAAAAACTTTTGAAATAGAACTTCTCTCTAATTACCAAGCAATTGTACCAACAAATAAAAGAGCATTATTCTAAATTAGAACGGATAATTAAACCTTAGAATCTAATTTTCATATTTAAATTTGTAATGAAAAAATATATATTTGTCTATAGCATTCTTAATATAAAATCTTAAATTAAAAGAAAAACAATTTATTTTATAGAAATGTTTTACCTATTTTATATTTCGCAAGTCTAACAAAGTTATTATTATATCATATTTATACACAACTAGCTATGTTAAGTTTAATCGTAGATAAATTAAACATAACATATAAGAATAAAACATAAAAAATAACTGTAAAGAATTTATTTTAAAATTATACCACAAAAGAATCTATATAGAACTTTGATGTTAATTTTGTTATTGGAAAACCTCCAAACATATTTGCATTTTCATTTCTTGAATCAAAAACTAGAAATCTAAAAAAACATAACTACTTCTTCTCAAAAAGAGAAGAATTTTAAAACTAAAAAATTAAAAAGTAGAAATGGTCCTTTTATAAATAAGAAAAAAACCAAAAAATGTGAGAAAATATCTCAAAAATTGATTTGGGATGAGTTTGGATAGGCTGACATACGTGTAAGGACGAGTTTAGCGGTAGACGGGCGTTAGAGCTGGTGCGTTCAGGACTCAACATTTTTGACCCATTTGTCCAATTTTTCCATTTTTTTACTTTTTCTTATTTTTTCTTGACATATTTGTAATATATTTCCTCTAGTATTTTTATTCGAGTTTTTAAGTTATTTTTGAACGAAAATACCTAAAAAATAATAAAAATATCTATGATTTAAAAAAGATAAATTTATATAAAATATGATAAAATCATACAAATATAAATCTATTTAATCAATTAAAGTACATTAAATAATGATAATTTTAATGTTTTTTAAGCACTCATCACAACCCCCAACTATCATCTTTCTTGCCCTTAGCAAGAGAAGCGGTAAAAACTAAAATAAAAGCTAAAAATTACACTAGCTTAAATCACTTCTGTGAATTGACACAATTGCATTTAACATATGCAACAAGCCGTTAAACCCCTTGGTTGTCCTAGTGGACAAGTTTAAGTCTTATGAGGGTTTTTAGTAATGATACTCACAAATATTAACAAAAAAGTAAAATAAATAAGAAGTTAACTAAAATTTAAAACAAAGTAAATATATAAAATTTAGTCAAGTAATCAATTTTGAAACAAAAATTATTTTTAATAGAATTGATTTATTCACGATATGCATAAATATTCTGATAAAACACACATACATTATTCAACACATACAGTAACATATTGATAATTGCTCAAAGTATTAAAAATATTGAAAGTATAATAGTATATCAATTAGTCCATTCTTGATTAATTATAAGAGATTTAAAGGAAAGATTATCACCTATAAAGAAAGAATTGCAATTAAAATCAAAATTACACAAAATAAAATTTTACTTACCAAAAGAGAACTTAATAATTAATTTTTTATGAATTCCCTCATATTATTTATAAACATTTTTATAAGGGATTGGATATTTATTTTTCTATTTGCATAACCATTTATAGATTTTTTGTGCATGTAACTACTTTTGTATATATTTTTTATGTTTTCTTCATATTTGTTTTTGTGAAAGAATTATGCACGAGCCAAAAATCTAGTATGATGACTTGCAAACTAGTTCTGATGTAGCTCTATCTATTCACTACAGTAGCTTCACACATAATAGTGGGTAGTCCTCTTAAAACTATGTGTCTTTATATAGTAGCTTTAATAAAGAATATAAATACACAAAATAAGATACTTAATTACTCAATGTATAATTAATTAAAATAAATCAGGTCATATAAAATATTCATTTTCTTGATCCAAAATAATATTTGAAGTTTATTTCAATGTTAGAACAATTATAGTCCCTTCAAAGTATTTTTTTAAATGAAATTTTAAATAAACTAAAACGAAATTAAGAATCAAATAACTAATTTCAAACTTAGAAATAAACTACTAAACTAGCTAAACTAACATGCTCACTTAGGGTCAATCAATCACAAAATAAAAATTCCTTGGTGAAAGAGAGAGAATGTTAATTTCCCGTAAAAAAGACAAATTTTCTTAGCCTAAATTTTTTTGAATTTTGATTTCACAATATTTTTGGTTTTGGATTTGGATTCAATTAGCTTAGTTATTTTTGACATGTTCTTGAATTTATCCTTATTTTTGCCTTTATTTGTCTTTTTCATCATTAATAAAGTTGCAACATTCATGTATAGATGATGAAAATTATTTCTAGAATATCAAGAATGAGAGGCATTGCTAAAATATGGATATGTTACAAGAAAACTACAATTAGGTCTAACATGACTTTTCCTACTATAATTATGAAAAATAGATACAAATTTAACATGTTTTTCAATTACATATGCAACTGTTCTTTCTGTATAGTAGGATACAGTAGGTGTAGAGTTAGAAGCCCTTACCAAATAAGTTCTTGATACTGAAGGTGTAACCTATGAATATGACATGTTTGAAGGTTTGACAATCTATGTTATTTTTGAAAAAGATGGTAGAATGTGCTTATTTACATATACTAGTACTATCTTCTTTTTGACTGGTTTTCCATATTCTAGAACTTTATTCAACCTTTTAGCTCCAATGGTTATTCAACTTTATTTAGATCGTTAAAACACTTAAACAAATCAATTTTTTTTTATTTTTCAAATACCATTGAATTTATTTTATAGGATTTTGGTTTTTCATTAAGTCTAGTTACTTCTACAAGTAACTTATCATTTTCCTTTTTTACATTCCACTAAAACTATGAATAATCCATTAATGTTAGTGATATTAAATTTATTAAATAAGAATTCAGTGTCACTTTTCTCATTGACTAAATCAATATTAGACTTAATAGAGTGTCTACCAATTGTTATAGTACATGTCAAAAAGATCGTTTTACTATTTTCTAATTCAATTGAAATTTCACTATCATTATCAGTGTAAGTAAGTGTAGCATTGAAAGCTCTTCCAATTTTGTTTTTATTGTTTACATAGTGAGTTACAAAGTAAACATAAACCTTACAATCAAATTATTGAGGTGTAGTGGTTTACATTTCTTACTATCAGAACTCATATATTTGAGTTCTTTCAAATTCTGATCCTTTTGGTGACTTGATTGTCCTTTGTTTTGAGGATTCTATTTGTTGAAAATTTTCTTCAATATTTTGGCTATGAGTACCAGTTCTTCATCATCATTTTCACCATCCTCATTCATTTTTATTTTGAAAGCAACACCTTTCTTCATTGTAGGAGTTCAAAATCCCATCTCAAAAATGAAAAGCGAGATTTTGCATGTAATTAATATGATAAGTAGCACAATATTTTACTATACAACTTAAATTCCTCAATTTTCTCACCAAGATTAGCATAAAAGTTAGCAATATCACTTAATTTAGCATAGAGTTTAGAAAAAGGTTTCATTTTCTTTTAACTTGAGATTTTTAAATTGAGTACCAAGAATGCAAAGTTTAATTTGTTTAACTTGCATAGTTCCCTCATATGTAACTTATAAAATATCTCAAGCATGCTTATCAATATCAATATAATAAATGTGACAAGACTCATCACCAGACACCACTAAAGATAGCATTAATACCCATATGATTCTCATTACTACCAGTTTTATCTTCAAAAGTCTAATCTTTCCAAAACTTAGGAGTGACTACAATATCTTTGGTCATCATAGGTGGTTCCCAACCGTAAAGCATAGAGTTCCAAACACTCTCATATATAGATTTTAGGAAGGTACTTATACGAGCCTTCCAATATGGGTAATTAGACCTATTATCTTTGGTCACCATAGGTGGTTCCCAATCGTAAAGCATAGAGTTCCAAACACTCTCATATATAGATCGTAGGAAAGTACTTATAAGAGCCTTCCAATATGGGTAATTAGATCTATCAAAGTAAGGTGCATGGGTTATAGAAGAAACTTCTCTAAAATGATACATTGTGACCCACTCTAATACCAATTGAAATTTTATTTAGTTATAGATCTAATTAGTTAGAGGAGGTGAATACATAATAGTGAAAATTTGACAAATTAAAATTTTCGCAGACAGTCAAAAATGTGATCACTTGTAAATAAAATAATATGAAAAAAATTTAAATAACATAATATTTTTAGGTGAAAACAACCTAGGCCACAACAACAACCTAAGAGAAAAACCATCGATCTATCGAATCATCTAACTATCCACTATGAAAATAATGTTTGATTACAAGGCTAAGACTCAAACTACCCATCAGGGTAATGCCCCCAAGTAACCTACTTACAAGTCATTACTTTCTTTCACAGTCTTCACAAGTAAGGTGTTCAAATCCGGACTAATGTTTGGATAAACTCAAGTCATAAGAGTTATCGAACCCGTTCAGATAGCACTTGAAAAGTTAGCACAATAATACAAGTGAAAAGTATTTCCTAGAGTGGATTAAACAATAAAAAACCTAGCTAGATGATTTAATAGAATAACAAATGAATCAAAATCACTAAAAATACTAGAATAGATGTTTAAGCATAATAACTCAAATATTAAACTTATTAATCAATCAAAAACAACCACAAAATGTTTAATAAATTAATTAATGAAAAAAGACTACCAGAATAGCTTTTGTAATAGATTTAGAGAGAAACTTAAATTGCAAAAGTTGATTCAATTATGGTTAGTTAAAATATGGAGCATTATGTTCTTTTTATAGGAAAGATTGAAGCTATAATGCTAAGTTAAAGTCCAATTACAATTCTATCTATTAAATAATTCATAAAGTAATAAATAATAGGGACAATATACTGATTGAAATATTAGGTTAAAGTTTAAAACCTAAACGCTCGATTGATCTAAGTCGAGCTCAATCTATCGAGCCAAAAGGTCAATCGATCTAACCAATCCTCGATTAAACTAGGATAATAAAAAATACATTTTGAAATGGGTGGATTGATCTAGTGCTCAATCAATCGAACATCAATATCTCGTTCGATCTACCTCAATTGAAAATTAATTCAAGGACTTTTTAATCAAGGTATATCGATTCTCGATCGATCTACTCACTTCGATCTATCTATACATGTCTTGATTGATCGAGTAACTATGTGTATAATGTTTCTATATGTCTAATATAAAATCTAATTTGTATAAGAATATTTATATACATGAGATGTGTTTGTTTGAGCTTGATATTTATTTTTTGCTTGAAAAATATTCTTGAAAGATTCACCTAGAAACTTAAACTACATTTGGATGTTTTGTTCACGAATATCACCAATACTCATAAATTATACAAAAACAAAGCAAGGAATGACCTTCTTTATCACCCCAAATGACATCAGTCTAGACTTAAAACATTGGGATAATTTAAGAAGTTAGCCACTATGAGGAACGAGGTACTGCTTCCTTCATATCTAGAAACTTACTCCTGGTTGCTTTGAAAAGAGGTTGGACTAGTTAGGTTGCGTGACATCATCCAAACTTCATGACTTGTTTTGAGCTCTTTTCGAAAACATAACTCTCTATAAGGATGATCGCACTTATTACAAGTTTTAGCCCATGCTTGGTAAGTATGCTGAGCAAAGGGTTAGGAGACTAGGGGCCCTATGGAGTGTGACCGTAGAAGTCAATGACCTAACAAAATTTCAACTTACCAAAAAATTGAAAAATAAATTTAAGCAACTAACAATAAGCATTAAAAAAGAAAAAATAATAATTTTTTAACTAAAATTAGATTGATTGGTATTAATATCAACAAAAAAATAGTTAAAAAAATCCCCGACAACGGCCCCAAAAACTTGTTGTCTCTTTAAGAGAACATGAAAACGTGCAAGTATACACGATCACAAGTAATAAAATGTTAAGTAAGATATCGTTCTCACGGAGATTTGTTATTACAGTTTGTTAAGTACTAAAATTATTTCAATTTGATTTTATCCAAACAAACGAAAGTTTGATATAGTTAAACTAAATTCATTTTTTATAATAATAAATAAGAAAATTCTAGGATTGTAGTTTCACCAAATTAATCCACTCGAATCATATTATTTTCTCTTGATTTATATTTTTTTGACTTTCATTTGTCAACCAAGAACTCATAATTTTATCCATATATCTCTTTCGAGTTCCATATAGACACATCTCGCTAAAATAATTCAGTATATTCCTATGAGAATTAAATTCACCAAGATTCATTACGTTCAAAGTTCTCAAATAGCCACACGTACAATAAAGACATATTCATATCTTATATATATATATATATATATATGTTATTCTATCCACGAGCAATTACACAAAAATGCATTTTTCAAGTTTATTTAAGTGCAAACATACATTTGTCAAGTTTATTTAAGTGTCACAAAAATGCATTTTTCAAGTTTATTTAAGTGTCAAAAATAAATTGATTAATCTTTCAATTAATCAAAAGCATTAAGCATTGATAGAATAAACAAATTAAAAATATAATAAATCAATATTCAAGAATAATTCATTCAAGCTTCATAAATTAAGCTACGATGCAACCCTAGAAAAATTAAATTACTTCATAACAAAAATTAAAATTTCAAAACGAAAATATTAAAGCATTTAAGGAATATTAGATAAATAAAAACAAAAAGAATATTAAAAACGTTTCATCTCTACACTCTAATTTCTATCCTACGCAGAACCACAACAGAAGCCAAAAATGGCTTCTGCGTGTTCAATAGTCCAGCTTCGTCCAACCTCCCTTTTAATTTTATTGCCATAATCACCGATTTATAGCTCCAGCTCTCTAAAAAAAATACATCACAAAATATTTTTTTACAACATGCGTGTAAGAGTGAGGGACAGAATATTACATCAAAAATAATATTTAAACACGCGTGAGAGACACAAAACTTGCTCGACAACATGTGCCATTTCTGCGTTTTCATTTTACAAAACTCAGGCCACATGTCGTTATCTGATTTGCTGGAAGAATAATCGAGACACATGGTAGCCTCGTATTAGGTGGAATGGGAGGGCACACACAGATTAGGTGGACCACATCTCACGGGAAAATTACTTGTGCAAACACGTGGGTCCCACCTTGCACATCGGCATGCACAGACAGATGGGCCTTACTTTGCGTGCCAAGTAGTGTGCAATCTCAAAAATGCATCCAATCCCTTATGTCGCGTCTGTATCACACTCCCCTGATCCTCACCGTTGATTGTATGATCTAACAGTGCGTGATACGCGTGGTCCTCCCTTTTGTGCGCAGAAAAACAAATTTTATTTAATTGCATTTTAGCACTCCAATTTAATTCAAATAACTTTTAAACTTTTTTATATTTGCAATTAAGTCCACTTTTTATTCAAATTATATTTTCAACTTTTATTAATTGCAATTAAGTCTCTTTTTACTAAAAATTCTTTAATTTTCTTTAAAAATATATTCTTTGAAAAATAATAGAAAGTATTAATTTAAAAACTTAAAATTAATTAAAAACATTAAGAACATAGCAATTATAATTAATAAATTGGACAAAATAACTGTATAACATACAGTTATCAATAACTCAACTCTAAAACACTACGCAACATTGAAATTATTTGGCATCTACGACAAAAAAAAACAAAGTAAAAAGGAATGGCATATAATAAAAACGGAGAAGTAAGCATTGGAGATTAAATTTTGGTTCACCACTAGAGCATGTCACCATACCAATAGAATAAGAATTGATATCCATGTGCCCATAGGTCGTGATCGATCTATGACCGTCTACCCATAACCCTACTAGCCAGCCACTCATTAGGTGCTTTCTAAAACATTTCTAACGCTACACCACTATGCGATGTCACGTGCACTCTTGGCTGCTATGGCTCCTCCAATTATAGGTTGCTACCTAGTTCTCCAAAAAAATATGAATCTTGTTAAGTATTTTTAAATTGACCTCCAAAATATCAACCCATCAACTTGGCTCAAAGCCTCGTCAGAATAATACTTCTAATAAAATAACTATTTAAAAAGTGTGGCTTAACGATAAACAATGCTAAGTGAATCAATATAAAGTACAAAGTATGCAACCACATCAATAATGAATGAATAAAGAAAAATGTACAAGTAATTATGTAGCACAAAAGTGCCAAGGAAGAAAAATGAAGGCTTATATACTAATGAATAAATGAAGTACTTCTAAAGCCACAATTAGAAGTTGAATGACTACACTTCAATGTGGAAATAAAAATAACCACTACAAGAAAAGTCTAAAGGAAAAACTAAAAATTCCTAAGGCTTATGAAGCTCACCCTTAATGGAGTTATGAGTCTCACAAGTTTTCTAGCTAGGAGCTCTATAGTATTCTCAACTTCTATAGGAGCCTAGAGTGACTCCTTAATTAGTTCCTCATTCTCGTTGACATCTGAGCCATTTTCATATGAACGATGCTCAGTTAAACCCCCAAAAAGATTGTGAAAGTTTAGAAATATAATAGCAAAGAATTAAGACTATAAAACAATGGATGCACATAAATATCACATCATTGCATCATTACAATAGTATTGTTATTCATTGAGTTTATAAGCCATTATCAACCAGTCGTCATCTACCTAGGTCTTGGAGAATTAGATACTTTGTTGACTACATCATGCCATTGGGACCCACCAGTTGACCAAACCATATAGGTCATCCAACCAACCAATCAACCAGCCAACTGTCATACATATAGGTTGTGACTCTAACTTTAGATTAGAGTGTGACATTAAAGTCAATATGGCCTATCAAATTAATCTGATTTTTGGTTCATCACTCCATTACTTGAGGTGAGATCATGCATAAATTGTTCAAATGATAAGCCAATGTATTACTTTTCCAAAATGTTTCTTCAAGCATTATCAATTTTGTTCAAATGTTGGACTGATATATGCCTTCCCAAAATCTTGGCTCAAGAGTTCACAAATTTATGCAAGTTTTTACTAAGTGCTAAACATCACTAACTTCCTAGTTTGTAGAAAAATTTCAAAAAAAAATGCATGTCATAAAGAACATTGCAACAAAGAAGACAAGTCTTCTTTAGTCTATCGAACCCTCAAGCACAAACATAATTGAAGAAGAAAAATAGTCTAAAGCACCAAGATTGGTATGAAAGAATAATTTTTTTGGAAGTATAAGATTTCCTGAGGGCAACATAAATTTATGAAAGAAAAAAGCTACTACAAAAGTAGAAATTTACAAGTACCTTCGGGTTTACCAAAGCACTAAGTTAAAGTTGAGCTACCAAGGTGGATCATAAGTGTCACTGTAGGCACCATGTAAGATGACAATTCTATAATAAAGTCCAAAAGTCTCCTCTATGTATTGCATGCCTTGGTTCTCCTTAATTAGCTAGACATCATGCACAATAGCCTTCTTGGACTCACTAAGTTTAAAGGCAGAACAGGTAAAGATTGAGAGCCGATCGAGAAATATGTCTAAGTTTGGATATATGATTTCAATAGTTCTCACGACAGACTTACATTTACATGCCTAAGAGACATTAGGGTTTATCAGTCGCTTGATTATTGAACTCTACATACCCACACACTACCTATTTCTCAGTTATTGTAGAGCTCATAATCAAATCCTTAACTTTCTCATGTATTGGATCCATCTCTTACAAGCACTGATCTCTCGTAACTCAGAACAACTTGGCATCATTACTGGACTTCTTTTGGAACTCCCTGTATCTCTACGAAGTCTTCTTAACAACATCCATGACCAGATAATATGACAGTATGCAATTTCCAAGTAGAAACTAGACAAGCATGATAATTCCACCAAGAAATCACCAAGTCATTTTTAGTCTTCTTGTTACATCGAAGCTGCAAGAAGCATTTCACTTGGTTTTCCTCGGACATTCTGTTCAAAAAAACACTTAAGCATCTAGTACATCCTTATTATCAAGAAGAATAGAGATATAAGTACTCAAAGATATTTACATTCAAATATCTTGGTCTTCCCATGAGATCCTAGTCATTTAGCTCAATCTTATCAAATTATATGTTAATAATTAACTGAATGCATTTGGGGTGAATAAGATTAATAGAGGCTTGAACTATATGTAGGTTTACAAGCTCAATATCGACCATCCATCTAATCCATGATTTAAGAGCTCAAATTGAAGGAGATAATTGAGAATCTAATCATATAACTATTAGGATTTAGGAGTCAAAATTTGAAGGTTCGTATTAACTTTTCTACTAAATTTGTTGTCTTACTATAACTTTTCAACTAGGATTTTGTTTGACATATGGATACAATTTTGTAAAGAGACTAAGGATGCTAACTACCTAGGCAGTGAAAATGTTCTTATCATGAAAAAAATACAATGTTGTATCGAAGTGAAGTAGCTAGACATCCTAGTATACCAGAGATGGCCCAAGAGGCTAAGGGTTGATATTGGGGTGGGGAAGGGGGAATTTTACTAGGTATATGTAGCACCCCTAATTGGTCCATGTTATCTTTAACTTATTAAAAGGAATATAGTCAGCGTACAATTAAAATACACATTCAACATATAGATTTGAATTTGAACAAAAATATATCTAAAGTATATTTTTTTTATAAGATAATTAAATAAGAAATAAATTAGGTATTATCAAATATTAAGGGATTTAAATATACCTCATTGAATTTTATCTGTGTGAATTCAACCCCTATAAATATCATTTTCATAAAATCTCTAATTTCTATAACTATTTTAATTAAAACTCACCTAAAGTGATGACTTATGCATCATAGTGTATTTCTCACTCCAATGTCCTTTTGTGTGTTTGGTCATCAATTTTGGAATCCATATCAACAAAGACGTGCTAAACACTATGAATGCATTAATTGACTTTAACATGTTGTATACTGATTGACTCATTAACAATACAACTCATTTAATCCCAATCCTGGATTAAACTAATTTAATAAATAAGTTAATACGAGTCGACCTATGTCTTAATCTATTTAATCTAAACATAAATTAATTTAAAAAACTTAAGTTTGTATTGCATTCACATATCATGTTATAAATTGTCAATAATACATAATGTCATATAAATTAAAACATTTTCTAGTATTTAGTTTAGAAATATTGGGAAGAGAAGCGGATGTGACTCATTATTTAACATCCCCTGTCATTCAAACTTAATTCCACCATCCTTAATCTTTTAATTTAAAATAATTTATTTATTTGGTTCCTAATTTATATAAAATTAAAAGATTTAATTTTTATTTTTTTAGTTCATATAATTTATTCTCTCGATCGATGGTCCTGTGTCACTTGAACTCAAATCTATCTTACCTTCAATTCATCTTTGTCCAGTTAGTTTATAACAAAATGTTAGACCAATCTTAGGAATGACACAACTAAATTGGTTGAGGAAAAAGAAACCTTTTATTGCCCTAAAAAGAAGACCCGACTTCTTCTTCTTTCTTTTACGAATCCGGCAAACGAAAATCTTTTCTTCTCTTGAGTGATTGCTTGAGTTAAGCCTTCTTGACTATTTTTGAGTCCCGATTTTGAGACCTTGGATGATCTTTCGGGTCTTAGTACAATGGATTTCATAGGCTTTTCTTGTGCTCTTCTTAAAGAAGCATCTGGAAATGACTTGTTATGGACTTATGCGATGAAGAATGATTTGCTCCGGAAAAAATCTTGTGCTTATTTGCTTTAATTTCACAATACTATATAAGGATAAGGGTAAGGGTATAATAAAAATTGAAATTTTAAATTAAATTTATATTATGAGAAATTAAATTTAAGATTTAAAAAATTACAAATTAAATCATAATATCTTAAATAAATTAAAAAATAAATAAAGCTTATAAAATTTATATAGTCAACGAATGCTCGTATTTATTAAGGAAAAGTTTTTTTTTCTTTCTTTTCTCTCTCGACTGTGTACAGTCGAACTCGAAACTTTCCTTTTGACCAGTTATTGAAAAGAAACAATAATCTATAAACTGTAGTTTATGCAGTGTTTCTGAATGAATCGATATATCTTCTGTACTATAACACATCAAACATGTCTCATTTTTCAACATTAATCAAGCTCTTCCTCTTCCTCAGCCTAATTTTCCTTGCCACTATCCATGTCGTAGTTTCAGATTCGGACTCAGACTATGTCTCGGAGCTCCTATCTCTTCAATCGAGATCTGGATCCGGTGTGATCCACCTCGGTGATCACTCCATCTCCCGATTCCTCACCTCCGTCAAAACCCCAAGACCATACTGGATCGTCATCTTCTTCGACGCTGCTCAACTTCGCGACAAGCAAGAACTTCACCTCAAAGAACTTCACGACGAGTTCTCCATTGTCGCTTCGTCTTTCATCATTAACAACAAGGACCCATATTCACCTTCACATGGGAAGCTCTTTTTCTGCGACATCGAATTTAAAGAATCTCAATCAACTTTCCAACTTTTCGGCGTCAATTCTCTTCCCCACATCAGACTTATCGCTCCCCATCAAACCCTCAAGGAGTCTGCTCAAATGGACCAAGGGGATTTCTCGAGATTGGCTGAATCCATGGCTGATTTCCTCGAATCCAAGACCCACCTCGTAGTGGGTCCAATTCATAGGCCTCCATTGCTTTCCAGAATGCAATTGACCTTTGTGATGGTAGCATTTCTCGTTTGGGTACCATTCGTTGTGAAGAAGATTTTGAGTGGGAAGACATTGATTCACAACCAAAATGTTTGGATGGCTGGTGCTGTGTTTGTATACTTTTTTAGCGTCTCGGGAGCGATGCATAACATTATTCGAAAGATGCCCATGTACATGACTGACCGGAACGATCCGAATAAGTTGGTTTTTTTCTATCAGGGTTCGGGTATGCAGCTTGGAGCTGAAGGGTTTACAGTTGGGTTTTTATATACGATTGTAGGGTTGTTATTGGCTTTTGTGACTCGAGTTCTTGTTAAGATTAGTAATGTGACGATTCAAAGGCTGGTTATGTTTTTTGCGCTTTTGATTTCCTTTTGGGCGGTTAAGAAAGTCATCTATTTGGATAATTGGAAGACGGGTTATGGTGTTCATGCGTACTGGCCTTCAAGCTGGAACTAAGTACGGCATTGCTGTGATTTGATTTCAACTCGGCAACTGAAAAAGGTGATAGTAATGGATGAATTGATGCTTTCAATGTTTTCATATTCTGAATTTCAGATCAACTATATGTAGCTTGATACTGATTGATAGAGAATTGATTAATTGTTCAAATTCAAGAACTATGTTTTTTAGAATTTCAAATGCTTGATGTTCATAAGACTTCGTGTTTACATTGGCTTAGAGTAATTGTTCTTCGTATTCCATATGCTAGATTTTGATCTTTGTTTTAGGGTCTGAAAAGTTGATCCATGTAGTTTATGGATTCAGTGAGACTCTGGCCGAGCACTTTCCTTTAGTAGCATTCCGATTATGAGAATATGATTCTAAACTAATAATATAGGACAACCAAATATATGAGTTTTTACTTGAAATTTTCATTTTTTACAAAGTAGCCATGTTTAAACGACATGATTTGCATATGTGTATGGATACTCAAACTCTCTAATTTAGTGAAATTTATAGAAAATTGAGAAAATGGATGTGTTCATGACATCCAAAAATTTACGAATGTTGGTGTCTAAAAGTGTCGTGTAACATAAGTTCTATTTCAAAGTAGGTTGTACTGTACTTCTTAAGCTCTTTGATCATATAAACTAAAGTGGGGATCTTGAGTCTAGCCTGAGTGCTTTGTACTGGTTATAGATTAGTTGCAATTTCTATCATCTGTGAAGTATTCCCGCTCTTTCATCTGGCTTATGTTCTTCATGTAGCATTTAGATCGAATGACTTTATGAAATTACGTCGATATTTCCACATATTATGGATAACGTAGGAGACATTTCTATTTTCCCCCCTGGTGAATCCTTAGAATTACCACTGCTTAGCTTTCAATTTGACTCTCACTATCAAATGAAATGTGGATAACCTGTTCTTCTCTCTTTGAAACAAAGGGTGCTTATGGTTCCGTCGGTGCTTGAAACAAAAGAATAGATTATTTTAGCTTAATAAAAGAATATGCGGAGGAAGGCTTAATGGCCATCTGAAACAAAGAGAGATCATTTCACATTATTCTTTGGTAATTACCTAATATAGGCCTGAGATGTGCAAAAATTTACAATTTAGTTGAATTATATTAGTCATATTTTGTATCTCTGTTCAACCACGTTAAATAAGTGGGTGCGTAATGGAGTTGAAAAATCTATTTTTCGAAATATCTTGAGCATTAAAAGCATAATGTCATTACCCTATTCTTCAACTAGCAATCATATGATACTTAGCATGGTCCGTTGCACTAAGTCTGCATTCCAACACGAACAAAGCACTCCAAAGAGATTAGAAATAAACTTGGAGATTTAGAGGATTCAAGAGCAAAGCAAGAACATAAGAAAGTTTGTGAAAAATGTTTTGTATTGCTATTAGAGAGGTTATCTTACAATTTTCCCAGGATTCCAAGGATGAATACAAATGAAGACCAATAGGTCTATTTATAATGTGATAACAAGCTTAAAATTATGACACAAGTTTCTAGATCATTCTATGTCTAGAATGTACAAAAATATCTTACATTGTTTTAGTTTTATCTACAATGTGCCACAAGGTTCTAGGACCTTCTAGTCAAGTCTAGCCAATTCTAGAGTCTTTTAGGAATGTTTAGTTCTTTCATGCAAGTTCTATGATGTTCTGAAAGCTCCTAGAGACTTCTACATCCTTCATGAACCATCCAGCACATTTTAGAATAGTTCAACCCATTTTGGCACCTTCTAGCACATGCTAGTATACTCAAGAACATTCTAGAATCTCCAAGGCTTGAGTTGAGTCCATCCAACTCTAGCTCTCTCTAGATGTCTTTAGGCCATTCTAGAACTTTCTCATGTAGAAAAGTCTAGATCCTTTTGGCAAGCACCATTTCTTTGGATTGTAAGGGACATTTTGAGCGGGACGTAACACCCTTCCACACTCAAGTTCGTGACGCCCTCGTCAAGCCTTCAAGCTTGAACCTCTTTATGTAATCTTTGTACTATCACAAAGGGTCTTCAGGTTCCTAGCATGCCTCTATGTTTGGGGCATTCTTCCACTTGACCAAGTATTCCTGATAACTTGGTACTCCCCTACGTTGAATTAGGCGATAAACCAAGATAGAGTCCACTCCTCTATCGAAGGAGGTTACTACTACGGTGGGCGCCTTCTTTGATTCTCCCCGACTTGTGTCTTCCTCGTTTCCATGATAAGGCTTCAACATGCTTACATGAAAAATTGGATATATCTTAAGATTCAGAGGGAATTGTAGTTTGTAGGACACCTTACCGACTCGCTTGAGGACTAGAAATGACCCTTTATACTTCCATACCAACCCCTTATGAACCTTCCGCAAGGACTTGAACTGTTGGGGCAATAATTTGACAATGATTAAATCTCCTTCCTAAAATTCAATCATCCTTCTTTTCTTTTCGGCCCACTTCTTCATCTTTTTAGATGCTTTGTTTAAATAGGCTCAGGCTAACTCAGCTTGCTCATGCCACACCTTGGCAAATTTGAAGGCAGCAGGACTCTTTTCTTCATAGCTTGTGGCTAAAGAATGAGGAGTTATAGTTGGTGTCCCATGATGATCTCGTAAGGACTCTTCATGGTGGACTCAGTTCTCTGCAAGTTATAAGAAAATTGGGCTACATCCAGCAACTTAGCCCAATCATATTGGTTGGTACTAACAAAGTGCCTGAGGTAGAACTCTAGCAATGTGTTGGCACGTTTTGTTTGTCCATTGCTCTGTGGATGAAAGCTTGTGAAGAAGTTCAAGTATGATCCCAATAACTTGAACAACTCTGTCCAGAATTTTCCAGTAAATCGTGGGTCTCGGTCACTCATGATGTTGGATAGAATTCCCCAATGCTTCACAACAAGCTTGAGGAACAACCGTATCGTCTCATTCGCAGTGCAATCTTCTGAGGCAGGTATGAATGTTGCATACTTGCTGAAACGATCGATGATTACAATTATCCTGCCAAAGCTCTTTGATTTTGGCAAGCAAGTGATGAAGTCCATTGAGACATTCTCCCATGGTCTCTCTGGAATAGGCAATGGCTCTAACAAGCCTCCTGGTGCATGTTGCTGCATCTTGTCTTGTTGGCATACAAGATAAGTTCTCACATAGGTTTCAACATCGTCCCGTAGTTGAGGGTAAATTGACTTAATCAAGGCAATGGTGCGTCTCATGCCTGGGTGTCCAGGCTATAGTGAATCGTGGCACTCCTTGATAAGCTCATTCCTTAAGTTCTCCCACTTCGTCACAAAAATGTGATTCTACTTAGCGTAGAGTAGTCTATCACTCAACCAAAATCGCCTTGTCTTTCCTTCTTTGATGAGGGAAATGAGGTTCTGAGCCAGTGCATCATGCTCAAGTCCTTTTTTGATCATCTTCAACAAGAGACTGCTTGGTCTACTTAAGGCTGCTAACTTCGCCTTTCGACTTAGTGGAGCCACCATGTTTGCCTTACCGGGCTTGCACTCTAACATATAGTCAAACTCTGCCAAAAAGTCTTACCATCGAGCTTGCTTGGGACTCAACTTCATTTGAGTCTAAAAGTAACTAGTTGTTACATTGTCTATCATGATAACAAAGTGAGAACCCAACAAATAGTGTCGTCATACCCTTAAGCAATGGATGATAGTTGTCATCTCCTTTTCTTGTACTATGTAGTGAAGTTTGGTGTCGTTAAGCTTACGACTCTCATAAGCTATCAGACGTCCTTCCTGCATCAACACTCCACCAATGGAAAATTCTGAAGCATTTGTATATAGCTCGGACATCTTAGAGGAGTCTGGTAGGTAAAGATTGATTCTCTACTGATGACCTTCTTCAAGTCTTCGAATGAGGCTTGACATTCACTTGCCCATTCCTAAGACTTTTTCTTTTTGAGCAGGTCAGTCAGTAGGGTTGCTCTCGTTGAGTAGGACTTGATAAACCTTTTATAATAGTTCATAAGTCCAAGGAAATACCTTAACTCGGGGACCTTGGTAGGAGGTTCTCATTCTTGGATGGCTTTCACCTTGGTTCCATCCATCATAAGCTTCCCATCCTTTATCCTATGCCCTAAGAACATCACCTCATCTTAGGCAAATGCACATTTTTCCTTCTTAACATATAGTTCATTTTCCCTTAAAACCTCGAACACCTTCCTCAAGTGCTCAAGATGTTCTTTC
Organism: Hippophae tibetana; assembly: GCA_037013495.1. Classification (NCBI taxonomy): domain Eukaryota; kingdom Viridiplantae; phylum Streptophyta; class Magnoliopsida; order Rosales; family Elaeagnaceae; genus Hippophae; species Hippophae tibetana. Next base: position 1,574,537 of record CM072807.1, read on the forward strand.
AAAGCCTGACTATATATCACAATGTCGTCAAGATATACTACCACAAACCGATTGAGGTAGGGATGGAAAATCTTGTTCATTAGAGTGCAAAAGGTGGTAGGTGCATTTGTGAGACCAAATGGCATGACAAGGAACTCATAAGCACCGTACCTGGTCACATATGTGGTCTTGGGCTCATCCCCTTTGGCTATGCGTACCTGGTAGTATCTCGATCGCAAGTCCAATTTTGAAAAGTATCTTGTGTTCCTTAATTGATCAAACAAGTCAGCAATGAGTGTGATAGGATATTTGTTCTTTACCGTGATCTTATTTAAAGCCCGATAGTCAATGCACATTCGTAGTGAGTCATCCTTCTTTTTTTGAAAGAGCACCAGGGCACCAAAAAGGGGTTTTGGAGGGCCTTATGAAGCCAGCATCCAGCAATTCATCGAGTTGCTTCCATAGTTCTGCCAACTCTGAGTTTGTCATTCAATAAGGGCTCATTATTGGTGGTCTTGTGCCGGGTTCCAACTCAATTTTGTGGTCCACCTCTCTCCTTAGAGGTAACTGTTTGGACAACGCCTTAGATATCACATCATGAAACTTATCTAAGATAACTTGCCATTCCGTAGCAAGCTTGGCTTTGGTAACGTTTCCTCCTCGTCGTACTCTTTTAAGATAGCCAAGTAACTCTCTTCGTCCCTCTTCAATCCCTTCTTGAATTGAAGCGTTGAGAGAGCTTGGGTAGTAGGTCTGGTGGTCTTCTCCGTCAGTACGACATAAACATAAACCTTTGATCCATCCATGATGCACATAGAGTTTGAGCATGGCACAAGGAAAGCTCTAACATGGTCCAAGAACTCCATGTCGAATACTACCGAGAAGTTATCCATAGGTGCCACTGATAAGTTCACTTGGCCAGTCCAAGCACCAAGAGTGACTTTAACTTCACGAGCAACTCCTTGGAGAGGTAGTGCTGCTGAGTTATCTACTTTGAGAGATCCTCCTCCGTTGACAACTTTAAGGCCGAGTCTCTTTGCTTCCTCTAGTGAAACAAAGTTATGAGATGCACTTGTGTTAACCAAAGCTTTGATGACCTTCCCATTGATGGTTGCATTTACGAACATGAAGCCCTTGGGGGTCTTTAGGGCACTATGCAATGCACCAAGTAGCCGTAAAGAACCCATCTTTGTGTCTTCATCTGTCTCGCCTCCATCCTGATCATGAGTGAAAGCAACTAAGGCACTCAATGCCTTTCTTTTTGGACATTCATGTGCTCAATGCGATCCGTCGCATATGAAGCACGTCACATGGGGTTTCGAGGCACCACGATCCTCCCTTTCCTTCCCTTTATCTCGTGATTTGAATTAGGAGTTTTCTTTGTTATTTTGTGGCCCTGACTTTTGGCATGGCCTTTTTCACTCTTTCCTCCACCAAACTTTCTATATGTGGCCTTTGAGTTCTCTTTGTTTGTGAAGTAGTCAATATGGCTCTCTGCAACCGCAATGGCTGAAGATAAGTCTTTGACACCACGTCGCTTGAGTTCCAAGTTAGCCCATGACTGAAGACCATCCATGAACAAGAATAGGGCATCCTTGTTTGATGTGTCAGAGACTTCTAGCAGCAAGGTTGTGAACTCTTTCACATAGTCCCTTATGCTACCTGTTTGCTTTAACCGTCGCAATCGACCCCTTGCCTCTTCTTCAACATTTACAGGGAAGAATTGGATTATGAACTCCCTTTTGAAATCATCAAGGTTTCAATTGTGCATACCCCTCATTGCACATCACCATGCCTCCGTCTCCACCATAGCATAACAGTGTCAGACAAGTACATGGCATCAATTTGGATCTTGTTAGCATGCTGCTGGCATGGTCCGTTATGTCAGTAACCTCAAAATATTGTTCAAGCCTTCATAGAAAGTTCTCAACTTCCCTAGCATTCCTAGAACCATTGAAGGTCTTTGGCGTGGGAACATCTACCTTCTTGGCTTCAATGATGATGGTTGTGCTAGTTCCCGAGGCCATAGCCCACTTGCAAAGAGCTAGGTCACCATCCATATCCTCCACTCTAAGTAACGCATTAACAATTTCTCTTTAGACAAGATCCCTTATCTTGGCAAGTTCGACCTTCAACCCATCGATATCTTGCCTTAACCCACCATCTAGCTCGTTAAGGGACATCTTGACTGTTGCATGGATCTCTACATCCTCAACCTCCAAGCCATTGCAATGTTCCTACAAGTTGTCCACTCGGTTGAACAACTCCCTTAAGCTATCCTGCGTACTCCCAACACGTGCTTCTAAGCTAGAAAGCATGTCTTTCGACTTGGCTCGAGACTTCTTTGGTGGTTTTCGAACTTCCTCACGCTCACGTTCCATTGGTGGAACATCCACACTTGGTGTAGATGGGGCACTGTTTTTCATTATGCCAAGGATAGTAATGCTTTAATCTAAAGCTCTAATATCAACTATCATGACCCTAGACTTCAATTAGCAATCGTGCAACACTTAGCACGATTTGTTGCACTAAGTCTGCCTTACAACACGAACAAAGCACTCCAAAGAGACTAGAAAGAGATTTAGAGATTTAGATGATTCAAGAACACAAGAGTGTTTGTGAAGAATGTTTTGTATTGCTCTTAGAGAGGTTATCTTACAATTTTCCAAGGATCCCAAGGATGAATACAAATGAAGACCAATAGGTCTATTTATAGTGTGACAACAAACTTAAAATTATGCCAAAGTTTTTAGATTCTTCTATGTCTAGAATGTACAACAATATCTTACATTGTTCTAGTTTTATCTACAATGTGTCACAAGATTTTAGGACATTCTAGTTCTTTCATGCAAGTTCTAAGATGTTCTGAAAGTTACTAGAAACTTCAACATTTTTCATGAACCATCCAACACGTTCTAGAATATTTCAACCCCTTCTAGCACATTCCAACACATGTTAGTGTACTTAGGAACATTCTAGAGTCTTCAAGATTCGAGTTGAGTCCATCCAACTTTAACTTTCTCTATATATCTTTAGGTCACTCTAGAACTTTCTTATGTAGAAAAGTCTAAATCCTTTAGGTAAACATCATTTTTTTGGATTGTAAGACACATTTTGAGTGGGACGTAACAATAGGGTATTAAAGTGTGAGTTTCACTTATATTGTGATTATTTTTAGTGTTTTAGTTCACAATTTTAAATTATACAAAAATATCTTTTAGTTGAAAAAAAAGCTTTACTTTTATTCTTTGAAAGAATTTTTTTTCTTGCCACCATTGGCCTTTAAAATGCCAAGCGAGATAATAAGTTCACATGTTTTATCTCAAGTCGATGAAGTTGTAAACGTTACAACTTCATCGAATTCATTTTTGCTTGAACTAGAAAGTAATGTAAATTCTATTTATCTTAAATATAAAATTTAAATTATGTGTTTCTAGTAAGTATAATTGAATATAATTATTAAGTTACAAGTTATAATCGTAATATATTGTAATATAAGTGTGAATACAGAAATATTCATCTTGCAGTATAGTTGATAAGAGCCTTTTATATATATATTTCAAAATTTTACTATTTACAATTCTTATCCAATTACAACGTAATTATTAAGTTAGTTACTATAGTTCTCATAATTTTTTAAAAATAAATATTTTAATCTCCTTAATTTATAAATTGAGTATTACTAATTTCGCTATTATGAAAATTAAACACTTTTAATTCTATAATTTATTAAAATGATCACTTTTAATTTATCAAAAGTATAAAAAAAATGAAGATTTATAGTAATTAATTATCATAAATAATAGAATTATAAGTTTAAAATTAAAAATTATAGGACTGAATTAGTTATTTTAAAAAATCACTATAAATTTGGTGCCTAACAAACATAAAATGAAAAAATTACAAAAAAAAAAAATGCAAGAACCCTACATTGGTCTAATCAAGATACCATCAGACGTGGTTTACTTTACTTTAGCCTTTAGTGATAGTGAGGAGGCACAAGCAATCCCAATAGGAAAGGCAAGCATATATTCCGTGCTTTCGGCTCTGCAAAAGTTCCCCAAGTCATGCAACTTAATTCTCTTCTCTTTTAATCCCCTTAATAGCTATAATAAAATTTTCATTTTGTGTTTGAGTGAAGGGCCTGCTAAATGTCTCAGTATTATTGAGTATTTTACCAAATACTGCATTTGGACGGCTCAAAAGACCTTACCTTTTTTGTTTTTTTGGGGGTCATCAGGCTCAAAAGACCTTGCTTGATATAGTAGATCCATCTATGTTCGTCTGTTATTACCCTTATGCAGCTTTGCGTAAAAAATCAGCTGAATCGATTCCCCAATCATCATACACTATCCAATTACCTCATAACCCTTCTTTGGACTATATCACTTTTAGCCACAGACGAAACACTTAGAGGATATAATAGTCATCAAATACTTTTTTCCATTGAATACTATTTGGTGTGAATCAATTTATGTCTTGAAAAGGTTCAAATGTACTGACAGATCACTAAGTAACCCACAATCACACGTCAAATATCATCTCTCTTTCTCTCTCTCTTTCTGTGTGTGTGTCTAAAATCACATGTTAGGACCTTTTGGCAAAATCTAAATTCCTTATATTAATGCTCATGGATTAAAGAAGTAAAGAAGAGAGTTTATAGTAGAAGGGCGAGAAATATAGAGAAAAAAAATGGAAGAACAAGTGGAAATGGTGGGGAGGGCATTTGTGGATCACTATTATGACCTGTTTGACAATAATAGAGCTTCCCTCTCAACCCTTTATCAACCCACTTCCATGCTTACCTTTGAAGGACAGAAGACATTTGGAGTAATTGATATTTGTTCTAAGCTTAATCAATTGCCTTTTGATAATTGCAAACATTTCGTCAGCACTATTGACTCCCAACCATCCTCCTACTCCAATGCCATTGTTGTCTTTGTTAGTGGAAGCCTTCAATTGCCTGACGAAGAACACCACTTAAGATTTAGCCAGGTAATTTTATTACTATGATCAAATAATTAAAAAGGTTCTGTTTCACTACTGACGTTGTATAATATTTCACTTTTGACCTTATACGTTAATATAGACAATCCTGATTTACATATATATGCTTGAATATTACATATATGCAGTGAACATCGTTTCCATTTAAGTTAAGGTTGAAATGTGAATTCATGTGGTGCAGATGTTTCATTTGATTCCTATAGAAGGAAGGTTCTTTGTGCAGAATGACATATTTCGCCTTAATTATGGCTGATTCAGATTCCTTCTTCAGTACGTCTCTGGAGCTGTGTTTCAGTGTAGTCATTTTATCATAAGTATTGGTGTCTTAAGTGAATAATTGTAATTTCTATTTAATTATATTCAATCTCCAATTTTAGAAGTATAAATAATCCACAACATCAATTCATGTTTTTTTTTCTGTCAGATTAGTCCTGCTTTGGAGTTCTTTCAGACACTGAATGTGCTTGTACTTGTGAAT